>CM064896.1:8825450-9370193 GCA_030347415.2 Decapterus maruadsi | reverse complement strand
GGGCCTGGGGAGTGTCAGCGCTGTGGCTTCAGATAGGCCACTGATTCAAGTTATATTTACCCAGGCCCTCAGAGGAAACGACCAGACCCCCATGCAGAAACCCATCGCACACTCTCTCCTGTGGCCTTATTCTGCACCAATACCACATTTAGATAACATGGACAGGTCTGGGAGACAGTCAGTAGGTGGTGGCAGGGGGAGTGTAACAGATAGTCAGTGGTAAATGTAAGTTGAAGGGGGGGCGTCACGAATACCTGTTTAAAAACACTGTTGCATACAAATGTGTTCATATTTGGTGTATTAACGTTGTTTGTGTATTACACTCTCTGAGCTATGGGAAGTAGGACAGCCAGGATTAAGCAAGGGGAACAGCAGCTCAGAGCAACAGTCATTAATAGTAATAATAGAGTCATTAATACCAAATTTCCATACAGATGGGATATCTGTGAAGAGCGCTGCTCTGGCTGAGGGTAATACATGCTTTTGTTGCCGCCACACAGTAGGGGAATGGTGCAATAGATGGTATTGCTTTCATTGATGATTTATTGAAGGTTTAAATTTTTACCAAAATTACAGTAGAAATGAAATGGAAACATAGGAGTGAAATAAAAATCACCAAATAGCAACGCCTTTTGTTACGACCGTGGACAAAGGGAGAAGAGTAATGAGGAAATATGGATTAAAAGCAGTTTCAGATGAGTGTTAGGCTGCCAGTACGTTCTCGCAAAGCTGAGCAACCTGATCATTCGGAGTAACAAGGAATTCAGCCAGTTCAGCCAGAAAGACTAGCCACGCTGCAGTCTGAAAACAACATACTTGTTTCACCTACATAAACATGTCCCTTTGTCCCTGTTAAATTGTGGTCAAGTCAGTTATTCAGGCTGTTAATGGGAAAAACATGGGCAAGCGGGGAAAATAAAGTTGTCCTAATGGTTTAACGTGAACAGTAGGAACTTTGGTTGGACTCATGGGCTCAAACTAAACACTGACATGTTGTAAAATTCAACACGCTCTGATTTGTTATAACCATTTACCGTACTGTTTATTTAGATGGCGACATCATGGCAGCTCCCCAAAAGTGAAGTCAAAACACCTCAAGTGCCCCCTGTGGTAAATCCCACCCCTTCGTGTTAGTGCACCCAAGTACACGCTAAATAAATGTCTCCCACAAGTGTTTTCTGTCAGTGTCGATTCTTACCACACTGATGTTGAAGCATTTTCATGATAAGAAAAATGCACTGCGACATCATGATTGACAGCTGTGGCTGATTTGTTATATAGGCAACGCCATTGGTCATCTAGTGTTAAGATGCCACTGTTTGTGTCCAGGATATTTCTGCTTGTTTACATACATGGCGCTGACATTAGGTAACACTAGCTGTTATCAGTTACTGGTTGAACCAGAAAAAAGGAGGAGTGGTGGCAAATACTTTGTCTGCATTGAATTAATTAAGATACATTCGGTTTCTTTTATCCAACTTTTCATTTGTAAGTAAATAAATCTTTTCTCCAAGAGTCCCTTTAAGAGGTTTTCACACAACGACGAGATAATATCTGCACTCACTTCTTGCCTCAACACTTCACTCCCTGCAGCAAAAAAAACCCTCTAAAGATTAATCAATCAGTAAATATTGATCTGAACGCTGTTGTTCTTCCAGAATTCTGGTACGTTTTTATTATACTTTGGGGATTTAGTGTTGCGATGAGCTTGGTAACTTTTGTAGGTCAATAAAAATGTTACTGGAAAATAACTTGGAAAGTGTACAACCAGGACTTTGGAGCGTGGGCCTGATTAAAAACTTGAGATATTTGTGGATCGGGTTTTTCTCATGGCTCTCGCGGAAATAGGAGTTGCTTATCCAAAAACAGGCCTGCATCCCATCCCATACGGCCCCTACACGCCAGTCTCACACCTCCGGCTCTTTCTGACACTTCCACTGAGGCTGGTGATAATGAGATGAGCCAGAGGAGATAGTAGCACCAAGAACTGGTATCTGTGGTTAACTCTATCAGTGATTGGGAGTAAAAAAGGGGGGATTAATGACTTGGACGCAGACACAGTGACACGACAGCTGGGACAGGTTCCACACTCTGAGAAAGATGAAGTGATAAAGTGTCCGACAACGAGCGAGGTATCTGCGAATGTGTGAGCTGTGGTTCTCCATCTTTCCCTCCAAATCATTTAAGCCTCCGCTTCATGTAACATGATCTGAGTTTCTCTCACTGAAGCAGATCCTGTTGTAATCACCAGCTCAGACACCCCCTAATGTCCCCTCATCACCACCAACAACCCCCATCCCATCCCATCCTGACAGGGCAGAGTTGAGGCGCCACAGATGCCTCCAGGTTCACATCCTCCACTCATGTCCACTTCACACCACACCACACCAGTCTGGCAGTGTCAGCAGCATGCACACAGAAAATTATTTCACCCCCAAGCTTTTTTTTTTACTGCTTGTTCTGTGTCATTCTGCATGTGAGCAACTAATGCAGCATGTATAACACCCTGCACAGGGTGAGACAGCGCTGGGCAGAGTGTGAGTATACAAGAGAGGCGGTGAGAGGTTAAACCCTTGTTTATTATATAGATGCCATGACCGGCTCTAAACATCACAACAGACCACGCTTTGAACTTTAGCCAACATGTTGTTGACGCACGTGTGTGCATGTCGTATGTTCAGCCCAGAAGTGTGTGTGTCTCTTTATGTGTGCCACATTTCCTTATCTCTGGCCAACATGCTGCGACTAACGAGCAGTGCCTCTCCACCTCCACCTTACAGCCAACCCCTGTTGGGGGGCAGAAAAGAGAAGGAGGGGGAGGGTGAGAGGGTGAGAGGGTGAGGTTAACTATGACAGGATCAGCAAAGAGAAATAGAGAAATAGAGAGAGAGGGGGAGAGAAAGAGGCCCAGCGGCTGACAACTACTGACAGCTGAGCTTCCTCTCTCAGTGGGGCTTTCACAACCACAAATTGACACAATCTCTCACACAACCTCTCTCAGACACACACAAATGCACACGCACACACACACACGCACACACACAGATCAATCCACTTCATCTGTACGCATAGCAACTGAGTGGTCATGCACAAATTACACCCATTTTCTATCTCATGCAGAGTTTGACATTGACTCTGTCAGACTGTGCTGTGCAATTGTCTGTGTCGAAGAGAGAGGGGCTCTTATGTAACAAGTGCTGACGTTCAGTGTGCGAGTCTGTATGTGTGTGTGTGATGTTATTCAGGTTTTTTTTGCCTTTGGAGCACAATCTCAGCTCAGACAGCCATAATGAAATCACTCTGTACGTGTGCACCGCATGTGTGTGTTTCCACAACTGTCTCAGTGTGACGGCACACACACACAAACACACACACAGCGCACCACAAGCAACGGTGAGCAACAGGTGTAAAAGAGGATGTTAAGACACACAGTTGAACCGTTTTTCCTGTGTCTGAACTCTGAACTTTCGCTGTCACCGCTGGCGTACGAGGACAGCTGTGAAAATGACCCCTTGTTTGCCTCTCGAAGCCTCACAGCCAGTGACCTGCTTCTGCATCTCCTCTTGACACACATAGTATATCTATCTGTGGTCTGTGTTAAAGAGCACATGACCTGTGTATCACCTAGATAGTTATTTAGTGAAAGGTAGGGGCTGGAAAGCAGCTGCTGGTGTCACACAAACACACACACACACAACAGCAGAAAACAGGCCATCGCTGATAACTGCACTTCAGATGGACAGCAACAGTCTGTAGGACATGGGGGTAAATCACATTAGTCACTTACATTGATGATGCAGCTGTTTGGATTTTTGTTTATTCTCCAGAGGGGAGGGGTGTGAGGGAAGAGGTCACCTGTACGTTGCTCACTGCAGCCTGATCATGTTTGATAGTTTAACTTCAGTGCAGCCAGGAGACACAACTTCAGGTAAAGCAAAGTTGTTTATGCAACATTAGTAATCTGGAACAAGTAAATGAGAGGATTATCTCATATCTGTAAGATAAATTATGAAGGTACAGTCGGCAGCTGGTTGCCCCGTCCGAGCACTAAGACCAGAGACATGGGGGGAAAAGGTCACCTATAGCTCTACAAGCTCTAGGCTACAAGCTCACTTACATGTGATACCTACTTTCTTTTTAGTTAATTAGTACATTATCTTATTTATAGTACAAAATCTGGTTTTATGTTGCCACCACTCAAATTTGTTTCCATTTGTGTTTTGTGTATTCACCACAAACGTTGACCTTTGACCACCAAACTCTGTTCGTTTCAAATTTGTGCAAAATTCAAATAACCTCATTCATAGTGTTGCAGGGATGTTATTTACTAAGCTAAAATTGATTTGAGATGGTGACTGGTGACCTCCACATAACATAGTTTGTGCAATACTTGTTTGTTGTAGCTAGTTATGTGTGTTAATTGTAGCACTTTATATGTTTTAATGTCTTAAAGCACCTTCAGCTGCAGCTTTAATTTATTTGTCCAGGTGACTGCACAATGACAATAAAAGTCTATCCGTCATCTATCTATCTAGCTTGTTGCACATTTTGCTATTGCTATATAGTAAGTACATTAGATTGGAATAGATTTTGTGACCTTTGCACTTTTCAGTCTTTCCACTAGGTTGAGGTAATCTAACCTATCTGCTAGCTGCAATTTGATTTCTGGCAGGACATGAGAGTGGAATCACAATCATCCAACCTTGTATAACAAATAACTTTCTTTCAGACAGATCCAAGTTTAGAGTATCGTGACAGTACAGCACGCAAATAACATTCAAGTAGTCAGACTGAGTGAGAGCCAAACAGGGGCATCTTTTGGACAGAGGATGGATGCTGTGTTTATATTACATTCAAACATATAATCCATCCTCTGAGATTTTTTTTTGGCCATAAATTAATCTCCATCTCTGATCTTGAGAGGCAGGAACCCCCCTCCAACTTCACTTCACTCATTTCTTTTTGGAGGTTTCCTCAAACTTCTCCTATTTTAGTATGTTCCAACCAAACATGATTTGGCCCCACGTGGAAAAAAAAAAAAACCCTACTAAGCTCCTTGTCCTCTGTCTCTCATAAAACAACGTAGTCCTGTGTGTATGTGTATGTGTGTGTGTGTTTCCATGCACCAACAGTTATGTTCCTGATCCTGGAGGGAGTAATAAGCTCTCAGTGCAGAAAGGAGGATAGTCCACCCGGATTCACCAGCAGCTCTTTATAAGGACAAGGGGAAAAAGGCCCTGCTGCCTCTATATTTAGATGGACTTTATTGGGCCTCTTGTCTTCGTTTTTTCTCCCTTTCCCCTCCTCCTGTGCTGCTGCTGTTCGAAATCTCTCACCAAAGCCATGTGGGCGGTCAGCCCTCCTCTCCATCGCAGCGAGGGAGAGTGAGCCTGATAATGATCTGGGTGATAATAACAGAGCAGAGAGAACGAACGAGAGTTGGAAAGAGGATGGAGGAAGGATGACAGCGAAGTGGTGGGTGGTGAGAGAAGTGTTTTTTCATTGTGTCTCCTTTGCTCCTCAATGACTATTATCCACAGTGTCTGTGATGTCCTCTCTCTCTCTCTCTCTCTCTTCGCCACCATCCTCCGTCTCAGAGGAAGTCCTGAAAGGGACATGTTATCCATCTAGCCACACGGGGAGGAGACTAATAGCGGCCCTGTGATGTCTCAGAACCGCCGGCTGGGTCTCGTCCAGTGCCTCCTGCTCCGGTTTACCCACTATATGTTGACGCTGAGGTGACAAACATTGTTACCATGTGGAAATCTGTGCATATGTCCATACATAGTCCTCTCGTGGGTCTCCTCTACATACCTCTGGTATCTGGCCTTATCTCCAAAGTGAGGCATATTTCTCAATAGCTTTGACCTCTGCTGTCCGGCGCTCCTGCCAATGACAAACAGCGCTCCAGCATGGCACCCTCTTATCCACCTATCTATGTGTCTCTTATCTTAGTTATTGCCTGGTGATTCTAACAAAGCGTAGTCAAACACTAATGGCATTGTGTCAGCACTTAGCAGATTTTGCCACTGAGGCAGAGGTGAAAAAGAGAAAAGGCTCTGGTGCATATTAGCTTCAGATGGGGGATGGGTGGTAAATAAAGACTCATAAAACCTTAAGCAAACATGGGCTTTTGAATATTAATGGCACATTAAAGTGGCTTGTCTTGTTCTGGGTGTAACAGCTGTCAGACCTCCGCTCATCTTCAGTCTGACTTCATTCTGTTTTCACCAGATGTTATCAGTTGTCAGTGTCTCATTTCCTTCAAATATTATGAACATGATCACTTTCACTCTCATCCACTAGTATATTGAGGCCAACATTTAGTGGCTCTGGACAGTCCTGTGTGGATTTGACCTAATATCAGTATGCTAACACATTCACAGTGGCCAACGCTATCATGCTGATAGTTATAGCATGTGTCATTTCCATTGTTTTCATCACAGGAAGTCCTAGGCTAAACAAATAGAAGTGCTAAGTGAGAAGGGGTATGACTAAATAAGTTAACGCTTCTTCCTACTCCTTTTCAGACATGCAAAGTTGTATAGACTAAAGTGCTTTAAATGTGTTCATTCATTCATTTTGAGCATATTAGTTTAGTGCTTTGACACCCTATATTTTCCTGATTAGTAGTGAGCACAAAGTACAAGAGAGGCTGATGGGAAAGTGATTCATTTCATTTTCATTTTTCAAAAACGAATTCTTATCTGTCAGTGGTACAAGACAAAAAGTCAGGTGATCACATGACTTATGGTCTGGGAACCTTGAATGTTTGCACAAAATGTTATCTGAATCCATCTCATAGTTGTAAAGATGTTTTTCATGAAACCAGAAATCCAGTGATGGAGTAATCATCCAGAATCTATACATAAATTTAAAAAAAAAAACTAAATGAAATATTATCAGATAAGTCTACTTCAAGTGTGGCATAGGCCTAATTATATTGGTTCTGCCTTCAGGCTGAATCTTTTCTTTGTAGCGAAGTGTTGGATAATCTTGTTTTTCTGCACAAAAAACTGTTGAGAAGAAAAACATCTCCTGCTAACACAGACACTGCTTTCTGTCAGGGGTGACTCACAAGCTAGATATGTTGTGTCGTGTATTATTCTTATCTATGGAAGCCCGTTTCCGCCACTTGAGAAAAAAAAATATGAGATCCTAAGTCATAATTATGAGATAGCTAAGTCAATGATTATGTGGCGGAGGATAGAGTCAAAATTTTATGAGATACTAAAAATTTCCACAAAGGTCAACTTCATGGACACATTATAGGAAAATGTAAGAGGATCAGTAGATTTATCAGGGTTGAGATCTTGTCAAAATAATGAATACCTGGCCCAGTTATGAGATAGCAAGTCCCATTCAGTTGTTGTTGAGATGTTTGCCTAGAAGCCAGTCAAAATTGAGATACTAAGTCGAAATTATGAGATACTAAGTCAAAATAATGAGATACTAAGTCGAAATTATGAGATAGCTAAGTCAAAATTATGAGATACTAAGTCGAAATTATGAGATACTAAGTCGAAATTATGAGATAGCTAAGTCAAAATAATGAGATACTAAGTCAAAATTATGAGATACTAAGTCGAAATTATGAGATACTAAGTCGAAATTATGAGATAGCTAAGTCAAAATTATGAGATACTAAGTCGAAATTATGAGATAGCTAAGTCAAAATTATGAGATACTAAGTCATAATTTGAGATCTAAGTCAAAATTATGAGATACTAAGTCGAAATTATGAGCAGCTAAGTCAAAATTAAGATAAATCAAAACAATCCATATGCATGGTTTGTTTAGTCTGCTGAAGGCCATAAATGCCTAAATGTTAATAAATCATCAGTGGATCATGTCCTGATAATAGACAATCCTGATGCTTTTCTGTCTGGGTAGCTGCCAAGACACTAACAGAAGTGCTAAATGGTTTGTCTGTGCTAACCCCAGCCACTCGTCATCTCTCCGTACAAAGTTTGAACAGGCTAAAGCCTGACAGACATGAAGATGAAGACAAAGCCAAGTGTGCGGTGGAGAAGCACATGCAGCCTGCAACCGGGCTCTGGACTCTGCAAAAACATTTGATTTGCAGCGGTGAGCTGCCACTTCTCCACACAAAGGCATCAACTGCCATGCAAATGAGAGGCAAATGAGGTTTCAAAACAGGACTGTTAGCCGGGCAAAAGCCGGAAAAAACAATAGCAACCAAACGAACAGTTGTGTCATGTGCAGCTACTACTTGGGACTGGGTTTCTCAACATTCATCGAATTTAAAAGCGGATTTTGTGAAAATGCGCATAAAGCAAAGCGAATTTATGCCCGTTTCCATTCGTTGTTGGCGAATATTGGGACGGAGAAGTGCTCTTGTCGAGATGACATCATCAGAGAGCGTGCCTGTATCCATGACAACAGTTGACACTCAGCTGACAGTTGAGAGCTGACAGCTGATCATACAGCTGATAATCGACAATTTTGTCAACCTTCACGGCCTACAAAACATTAATCAGAGAAGACTATGGAACAGCACCTGTAGATAATCCGCACCAGCTACATTTTAAAAGAAAATATATAGGCTGCACTTGAATAAGCTGCAGGTTTTCATGTTGTAACATGAGATATTTACACAGAAAGACAGTAGGGAACTTGTTTTGGTTCTGCTCCCCTCCTCCACGTGCATCTGTTTCTCGAAGCCGGTGAAAAATCAATAAGTAACGATGTTATGTTCTGTTTGTGTTGTCTTAACCGTCATAAACAAAAGATTATGGGTCACGGAGCGCGTTTGTGTCAGGGGTGCAGAGAAAGCTGGGACACCGGGGCGTCGTTCTCCATGTTTGAAGTGGCTGGGGAAGTCAGCAGCACTTCACCCACAAACTCTGCCTCAATTCGCATTTCTGTTTCCATCACAAAAACTCGCATTTCCTTTATTCGATACGCTGACAAATCCACCCCCTCCAAGCGTATAAACTTTTATGCGCATTTACTGACTTTATTCGAATTTCTGGTGTTTCCGTTAAATTATTTATGCACATTTTGTGAAAATGCGCATAAGAAAAGGTGGATGGAAACGGTGGAGTTGCGTTTCCATCCACCTTTTTTGTGATGGAAACAGAAATGCGAATTGAGGCAGTTTGTGGGTGAAGTGCTGCTGGACTTCACCCAACGTTCAAACATGGAGAACGACGCCCCGGTGTCCCATTTGGACAAAGTGACCCATAATCTTTTGTTTATGACAGTTAAGACAACACAAATCACGCCGTGATAACATCGTTATGTAAATTGATTTTTCACCGGCTTCGTATGTAAACAGATGCACGTGGAGGAGAGGGCAGAACCAAAACAAGTTCCCTACTGTCTTTCTGTTAAATATCTCATTTACAACATGAAAACCTGCAGCTTATTCAAGTGCAGATATAGAGAAAATGTCTGGTGCGGATTATCTACAGGTGTTAGTCTTCTTCTCATTAATGTTTTGTAGGCCGTGAAGGTTGACAAAATTTCGAAATTATGATCAGCTGTCAGACTCAACTCCAGCTGAGTGTCAACTGTTGTCATGGAAACAGCCTGATGATGTCAGGTTTCCGCTCCCAATATTGACAAGAATGGAAACGGGATAAATTGAAGAAGCTCATTTTCACAAAATCCGCTTTTGAATTTCACATGGGGAAACCCAACTTGTGGAGAGAGCTCACGTGACGCGCTGTGGTTTAAACATGGTTGCTATTGTTGAGCGGCTGTAGCCGGCTACAGCTCCCTCACGGGAGGAAATCTCCTGTGGTCTGTGTGAACCAGATAAAAGGGCTGCACCGTCTAGGATTGCTGGAGGCCTCACCGCTAGCAGCATGCAGAGCTCGAAGCAGACAGCTCAATCCACCGCACACAACACCGGCTTTTGTCTTTGGTCTTCATCTTCATGTGTGTGGCAGGCTTTATGATCAAACTTCTGAACAGAACAGTGGCTGAGGGTGAGCATCATTGAGCATGTATCTTAGCAGTGTATCACCACAAAACCCACTTTGCCCTTCAGTTTAGGCCTATTGACAACAAAAGCATCAAAGCCCAGTCTATTATCAGGACATGATCCACTGATGATTTATTAACATTTAGGCCATTTATGACAGGAGATTCAGCTGGGACCTGTAAACAAACCCCACACACGGGCATGATGGCATAGCAAACTTGTTTTGATTTATCTCATAATTTTGACTTAGCTATCTCATAATTTCGACTTAGTATCTCATAATTTTGACTTAGCTATCTCATAATTATGACTTAGTATCTCATAAACTTAGCTATCTCATAATTTGACTTGAATATAATTTTGACTTAGATATCTCTTTGACTTAGTTCTCATGACAAAATCTCGAATTTTGACCTGCTCAGAATATAAACAAGAAAGCTGATAGTATCTGTAATTTTCAGCTATCTCCGACTTAGTATCCACTTAGTCTTTGTCCTGTATCTAAACATCTCTATATCTCATGCTGCACTGTTTTGATTCAAGCTCTGATAAACCATAATTTTGACTTTATCTATTGATGAGTAAATTTTGATTAGCTATCTCATAATTTCTTTCGACTTAGTATCTCATAATTTTGACTTAGCTATCTCATAATTTCGACTTAGTATCTCATAATTTTGAACTTAGTCAAGTGTTACACATGTTACGATTTACTGTTATATCATATATTGATACCAGATGTCTTTTATGAGTTACTGACATCCAGCATCTATCCATAATTATGACTTAGGATCTTTTTTTTTTTTTGTCAAAAAGGCTTGTGATTTGATCTTAATCAAACTCCTAACTACAGCTGTCAGATGAATGTGGCGGAGGGGTGAAAGTAGTTTCAAACTTCATGGACACATTATAGGAAAATGTCAGAGGATCAGTAGATTTATCAGGGTTCGTCCTCTTGGCACCATGAATACCTGGCCCAGTTGCCATAGCAACCCATTCAATTGTTGTTGAGATGTTTGCCTAGAAGCCAGTATTGCCACCTTTCTCATTATAAAAGGGGAGAAGTCACCAAAGTACGTTGGTGTCATTATCTGGAGAACATGAACGTCTCTGCAGCCAAGGTAAAGCTAATCCATCCATATGCATGCTTATTTCAGTCTGTGGTGGCCAATGCCTTTACAATGTAAAGACAATCCTGTGTCTGTCTGGGTCTCCAATACACTGAATTTGATCTGTGACACACCCTGTACAAATCTTATTAGGACAGACATGGGAAGGTTCCCAAATTAAATCATCAATAAATGTGTTTGAGTGAGCCAAAAACATTTGATTTGCATATGAGCTGCCAAATCCAGGAGTCACACAAGAAAGGCATCAACTGCCATGCAAATGAGAGGCAAATGAGATTCAAAACAGGACCGGGGCAAAAAAAAAAAAAAGGAGTGGCCAAAAAGGTGTGTTGTGTATGCAGCACTACTACTTGGGACTATCTCAACATTCATCCTTACAGTCGACTGTGCTCCGACTTCAGGCTAAAAAAATTTTACACAACAGCAACAAATAGGTTTTGACATCAGAATAGTGGAAGCAGCAACATGATGATAGTTTTTGAGGAGAAAAGTAGCCTGGCTAGGCTGTTTAGTGGACCACGGCCTCAAACTCAACCTCTGTCTGTATCTCTGTCACATACACTATTTCAATTCAGCATGAAAGCTGACATAGCATTAGGACAAAGGATCAACAGATTTATGTAAAATCCCTTTACCCCTGTGTGTCTCCCTCCCCATGTGCGTGTGTGCGTCTATGTATGTGTGTGTCAACCTCTCTCTGTCCTCACTCAGTTCAAGCTCAGGAACGCAGGGACGGAGGTGGAGTAGGAGGAGAGCCCCGGAGAAAGAAACATTACAAACTGGCAAAACAAAGAGCCATTTGGACAAAGTAGCCCCCACTGACAGGAGATCTGGGGTGATAGTGGCAAAGTGTGTGCCTGCATGTGTGTGTGGGGGGGTGGAGGGGGGTCGACCCATACATTAGCACTGCATTTACACATTGATGATTTCTCATGACTGCCTTGAGTGGATATAGAGAAAAGTCTTCCCGACATGTTGCTGCTTCTCGTCTTGTGCCGGGAGCACTTAAGTTCAAATTATTTACCCAGACCCTCCAGCTGAGAGCCCTCTTCTTCAAACAGCCGTAAAGGTTTACAGGCCATGACAGTGAGGAGTGAAGAAGCTCACCACGAAGCTGAATTTCACATGGGGAGAGGAGAGAGCTACGTGACCGCGGGGAGCTGTTAGAGCCTCGCACAGCTCCCTCAGGGACGCACCACCTGGGCTGTCAAAAGGAGTCTGGCTGGCCTTTAAAAAACAGCTCAATATGAGATGTGCAAACAGTGGATGAGCATCATTGAGCATGTATCAGCAGTGTATCAACACAAAACCCACCTGCCCTTCAGTTTAGGCCTATTGACAACAAATGCAACAAAAGCCCTGTGTGATACGCCCAGCCTCGAGGGGCCGCCACAGCCATCCATTCAACCTCCATTCACCTGCGAGGACGATTCAATGGGTCTGTATGTTATTAAAAGCTTTCATACACACGGGCATGATGGCATTATGAATTTGCGTAGAGGACACTGGCCTTTCCTTTTGTTGGACTGCTGAATGGCCACAAAAGTGATCCAAAATACTAACCTGCTTGAATATAAAATGAGTAGATATCCTTTGTGTTCTGCCTCTGACAAAACCTCGACTTCTGCCTGCTCAGAATATAAACAAGAAAGCTGATGAGGTGTAGTTCAGCCCCGACGATGCCACTGTAGTCTGTGTCCTGTCTAAACATCTCTATAGTCTCATGCTGCACTGTTTTGTCAAGCTCTGATAAACCTTTGTTATCTATTGATGAGGAAAAGATCAGTATCACTAACACAACAGGATTTCTTTCATGAAATTGAGTTCTATACATTTTAGACATTATAAAAGAATCGTGGGAAAGTGTTACACCTGTTACCTTTACTGTTTTATTGATACCAGATGTCTTTTATGAGTTACTGACATCCAGCATCTGGCCTGTGTGGATCAGTTTGTAAAAAGGCTTGTGATTTACCTCATCAAATTATATACGTATAGCCTATATGTGTGTATATATATATATATTTTTTTTTTTACTAAAATCAATAAGCACAGGTCTCCTCATTCCTCACTATGTCTGTATCGATCCATATTCTCCATCCCATGGTGTGGTGGTGGTGGCTGCTTTGACCATGTGATGGTGTGGCGAGGGAGCACTGTGTGTCTGATTGTTGTGTCGTCCCTCTGCGCTGATCTGTCGCTCCACAGGATGAACTGGGCGACCTCTCGCACACAGCTGCACGCTGTGAGACAAACAGTCTCCTGCTTCATCCTGGGATCAACATCAGTGAGCACATCTTCAAATGAAGACAGGACACACACCACACTGACACACACTCTGTTCAGGCAGTTATCACCCACAGGCCCTTGGCTATGTAAATACTGTTGGCCTGGTCAGTCAAAGAGGATGACTGCCACCTAGTGGTGCCTCTGTTCATAGGAGAGCTCTGCACAGCACGAGATCATCTTTACCTGAAAGGTTTTCTCAGAAAGGGAGAGTGAACGCAATGAGGCCAAATAATCAAAGATAAGAATGAAGATGATTAAGAAGCATCATAAAAGGGTCACACTTTTGTAATAAGTACAAACTATTAAGTATTAGTTAAGCATTAATAAATACTGAATTCTTCATTTATAATGCATGAATACTCATTAGCTTAAGTGTGTACTTATTATAAAGTGTTACCCATAAAAGTTGCACAGCAACACAGCACGGCCGACAGTGAGTTAGAGGCTAAATATCTTGTGGTGTTTGGTTATATTTTCTATATGGTTTAAATGTAAATAAGCATTGCAGTGAGGGGGAAAAAAGAAAAGGAAAGAAAGAATGACCCTTATGTGAAATGTGAAAACTGTCCAGGTGCTACACCTCTGTGGATGGATATCTTCATCTTTTGGATCACGATAGATCCTGTGATCGACCTCTGTTGTCTTCTGTCTTCCTGAGAAAAATTAAATCATGGTGTTCATATTGTGTATGTTTCTGTCTTATTAGTAAATGGGGTGAATATGTCTTCCTGCCAGTGCACAGTGGTGGTAAAGAAATATTGCAACATAAGGAGTAAGTATTGATCCACCAGTGTTAATGTTTGAATTCTTATCAACAGACTTTTAGATTTTCTGGTAACCAGATGTTTGCCAGTAGCTGCTCATTATCAGGACTAAAGAAGACACTGCAGCATACCTTCACCATCACATGTCCGGTATATACATACAATGTCTAATGTGTTTATCTGTTTCATAGACACACAAAGCCCATGTTTATGTGGTAATGATTTATTCAAACATTCATATGAACTGTTCTTGCAACATTACAATGGTAAACAAAATAAAAAGCAACATTAAAAAAATTCCACCAACAAAGAAAAATAATCAACAAAAGGAGAAAAAGTCTCTGATGCATAACAAGTGTTTCTCTTTCTGCTGTACATGACAAAAACTACAACAGAAATGTCCCTATTCCAATCATGTACACCTGCAGTAAACTGTATCATTCATCACAGGCACAGCTGTTCGCTGATCATCGAACAGCTGCCACAGCTGTCCTAATATGTAGGGGGCAAACTGCTTCCAGCATGTCGTCTGGGTAAAAACCAGACACAAATACCGTTGCCTCTTCTATCCGTCCAGTAGCTTGAGGATGCTCTCCCTCTCTTTCAGCGCTTTCCAGGCCTGGTCCTTCTCCTTCTTGGTCGGAGTGCGTTTCTTCTGCCGCGCTGCCATGATTCGCCGAAATCCCTCCATGACCTCATTGTCAGACACCCGGACTCTCTGCCTCAGCTCCTGCTTGCGCATCTCCTCTTTCGCCAACCTGTGAGAAAGAAAGAAATTACAACTTCAGGTGGAGAGTTGATCACAGGCAAGACAATTTACTGAATGTATCCACTGTTGGCCAGGGTGCTCACCTGAGCAGCTCCTGCTTGCGAGCTCTGTTGTGAGCGCTCAGGGCTTTCAGCTCTGCTTGTCTCTTCTGCAACTCTGCCAGGACCTCGTCCTCAGAGTCTCCTCCTGGTCCAGGTCGCTCCTCAGAGTCGAGCAGCCCCTGAGCCACCAGCTCCTCTTTGATCCGTGCCTCCAGGGAACGTGTGTGAGGAACGCTGCAGGAGGGACAGAAAGACAAAAGATTTGCAATGTGTGACATAAATAGGTAGAAAAGAAAATACAAATACAATACAAAAACTTCAAACTAAGAAGCAGTGCTGCGGACAGGAAACCTCAGTGAGGGAAAATCAATTTCTAGATAAATAAGGATCAGAACCAAATTGTACCAGCTCAATTCTTACATTTCGCATATGTACATGTATAATAACACATATATGCACATACAAACATCCCATCATTATACAGTGACATGCAAAAGTTTGGGCTCCCATAGTCAACATTTCTGTTTATTTGAACAGTTCAGCAAATGTAAGATTAAATGATCTCCAAAAGGCATAAAGTTAAACATCAAACACTCTTTTGCAATATTTTAAGCAACATCAGTGTATTATTTTTGTTTTCTACAATTTTAGAGTGAAAAATGGAAAGCAGCAGCCTGCAAAAGAATAAGAAACCCAGGAGACTTGATCATATTACTTTGACCAAGGCACTAGACAAGCTATTTACTATTTGCACATTGTGATTGTTTCCAAAGCGGGTGCTACTAGGCACCAACTATGCAGGGGGCCAAAACCTTTGCTGCAGGCCCTTTTCCTTTCCTGACATTTTGAAAATGTAAAAGATGAAAATGTAAAAAATTATATTGTTTAAATAAAATGTAAAGGGAATGTGTCACCTGTGACTTTGTGCCTTTTGGAAATCATTTCATCTTCCACTTCCTAAACTGTTCACATTAAAGGCTAAGTAGGCAGCTTTTTTTTAAATTTAGTATTAGACAAAAACTTACACACTAACCTTGGGGATAATGTAAATGAAGTGATGTGAAAAAAGATCAGACGTCTGATTTTGACCAATCACAGAGCAGCAGCTCTTATTCGTATTATTTGAACGTTTTAAAACGTAAGAAAGTAACGTTATTTCTCTACTCGCTGCTCATAGACGGACTGGCTGAGGGGATGAGAACCGTGTGGACTCAACTCGAAGCTTTTTTCTAGGTTTCTGCCTACCTAGCTTTTAACAGAAATTTTGACCAGGAATGCCCAAACTTTTGCATACCACCTCTTCAACATTGGACTCTGTGTGTGAAAATGCAGCAGGTTGCAACATAACTACCTGAAAGCTTTTCCTTGGCTTCGAGGAGACGTCCCTGCGCCATCGTTAGCATCCCTCCCTGAAATTTCTGGTATAGGAGAATCCTCCATGGGGGATATAATGTTCTCCTGAAAGTAAACAGGAAAAAATACACACATCTCAGTGACTTTACAATAATTAAGAACAGGAATATGCTCACATTTCAGTTATCCACTATACATTAATGACATTTTTTATGAGTCACACCTCTACAAGAGCCTGGAGCAGACGCTGTGTGAGAGGACCAAAGGGACAGCCGTCCTCTGGAGAGTCATGTTGGGACTCTGACTTCTTCAGCAGCGAGTCGACATCTAGTTAAACAGTAGTTACACACAGAAATGAGTGTTGACGCGTGGTAAATACAGTCTGATATTCAGGCAGAGGCCGTAGTCTTCCCTCACCTTTTGCATCCAGTTCAGACAGCGGCCCTCCCATGAGGCTCTTCTTCTTGTCATTGGCTCGAGCTCCCTCCCTCTGCTCCTCCAGCAGATCCTCCTGAGCCCATCGCTGTGAGTAGTGTTTCCCCAGTGCTGGAATCTGCAGTTAACCCAGACAGACAGCACTTAAGCTCAACACACAGTTAACACAATAAATATACAAACTTTGACTTGGATCACGACACTGAGTAAAGACGTGTACGACATTAGAAGAAGCTGAGAGAGTTTTTCGTCGTACCTTGAAATACTCAGCTTCATCCTCTGGTGGCTTCAGAAGCTCCTCTAGCAATCGTATCTCTTCATTTGTGATATCGGCACAATATGGCTCCACTGATGCCCAGAATCTGAAAATATAAAACATTTAAACTTAAAAATACCTCATCAGAAAATCATCGAAGTGAGGAAAATATAAACAGAGCTGAGAGATGTAATGAAGAGCAGCTCACGCTGACCTGTTTGGGGCATCATTCTTAGGAGTGCGGGGAATGTCTTGGGCATCGTCTGTAAATTCATACTCCTGGACTTTAGGCTGCAGGTTCTTGGATTTGGGTCTGCCAGGACCAGGACCTGGCCCGTGACCGCCTTTGCCATCCAACTTCTGTTTCTTTTGTTTGTGGCGTGGTGTGGCTGCAGGGTCTGGGTCCTTCCCCAGCTTCAGAAAACGCTTATCTCCCTTCTTGTCCTGCCAGTCTGTAAGGATCTGAAACACAAACAGAGTTTAGACTCACCAAACAGCACCAGGCATGAAGTAAACAACATAAAGTAGCACATCTGAAACCCATCTGGGGCTGACCATCTGATGGTATTGTGGGGCCACACCTGTAAACAACAGGCGTGGGATTATTCCCATCATTCCCCTTACCTGGCGCTGCTCCTCCAAGGCCCGGAGGCGGCGACTGGCCGAGGACAGGAGTGTCTCCAGCTCCAGCTGCAGAGTGTCCAGCTCCTCGATACCGATCCCATCATCCTCTGAGCGGCCCAGCACCGCCGTGTAGCGGGGGCATACTTTGACATGCTCGACGGGCTTGAAGTCATAGTATTTCAGTGGAGGGCAGTCCTTCAGCTCACTCATGATGCTGTGAGAGAAGAGACCTGACAGTACCCGGATGAACTGCTGGAGGATGACACTGTGGTTAATAACATGATGAGACACACTGCGGCGGTTCTTCCTCTCTTGCACTGTTAGTGCATAACGTTATCTGTCTACCACATACACACATTAAGTAGCTACACACTCAAACACACAAACACGCACCCAAACACACACGCGCGCGCTGGTTTGCTAAACACAGGGCGGCGCGCGCGGGGCCCAAACTGCCCAAATGACGCTTACATGATAATATCGGCCGCTAATATTTCATAATTTTGCAAATAAACCTTTAACAACATGTTACTCAAAGATTACAAGGGCTAAATGGTACAAACTTAATGTATAAATCTACATCTATGAATGTTTAAGAGCGACGATATATACCGTCAGTGAATGGCGTCCATGATGGAAAAAACCATAATAACAAGAGAGGGGTCAGAAATATAGTCAAATAAAACTGTGGCCAATTTTCGACACAGTTATAGTTCTAATAACGCAATTAAAATAAACCGCCGTAACAAAAAATAAACGATATATTTTTTTCATGTACAATCTAGTGAAACAAACGTGAAGAGATGTGTACATAATTAGCTTGCTCTAGAGTAGTATCATCGGAGTGGACCATATTGTTGTATGGGGAAAAATAACAAATCATTAACGCTATATTTCAGCACTTAAAGCTGTTCTACATATATTTTACAATGCTGCTGTGTCATTTTTATTTGATTACAGGCTACAACAGGGTCAAAATTGCTCATAAAATCAACGGTTGTTGAACAATTTCTCCCCTATCCACAGAACAGAATGGACGCATCGAAGAATCGCTCGTTTCATAGCAACGTTTGGTCCAGAGGGGCGGTGATAAGCGTAACGCGCAGTGTTTTATGGCGAGCGGTGGAACCCCGCCTATTCAAACGAAGCGCTACGAATAAAACGAGCGCACCCTATCTGTTCTCGACGATGTAGGATTTACGGAAGAGGAGTCCCAGGCGTGGCTGAGGAACTTCCGTCTTTTACAGCACAAAAATGGTAAGTCTCCTCTTCTAAATCTCTCAAATATTTTTATTATTTCGCTGCGTATCTCCTCTAACTAATGCTACGTTCAAGGCGAGGTTAGCTAGCTAGCTCCGCGTTTCTCATAGGCGGCGTTGTTTTCAGGTCGGGCTGCAGGGAAATGGAAGAACGGGCATCCTTGACAGGGTTTGCAGAAACTAAAGTGATTGAGCTGAGCTGTCTTTTTCCTCTCGGCCTCTCTGTTTCTCCTCGGTGCCGTGACTGACTGGCCGCTCCACCGAAGTAGCTCCTGTCAGGACACGACGGGGAAGCTGTGAATATGTCACAGGCATAAATAGAGTGATAATAATGAAGCTAGATGAAAATGATAAGGATGAGATGAAATCTCGGTCATCTGAAGGCATCTCCTTCACTGCCGGTAATGCAAGTGAAATCATTCAGGCATTATTACACAGTCACTAGCATTTGTTTAAAACCTGTTTTTACGACTAAATTGGCTCTTTATCGCTCTATTTTATTGATATAATGTTGGTATATGAGTGTCGTTATGTCATTACTGAGTTGTGTGGCTACCGCATCTCTGCACACAGATCATTTTAGTTCCTGATCACACACCTGACCTGCAACTAGACATGTTGAAGCACCCCAACTAGAGTGGGGGAGGTTTACTTTGCATGTACCCTGGTCTGAATAACAAAAAACTTTGTTGGGATTTTTTTTTCTCTTTTTTTGTGCATTGATCCACATTGATGTTGTTCAACTTCTCCACAGACAGCGACTCTGCGCCCCTACCTAAACGCTGTGAGGGCCACCCTGCAGGCGGCTCTCTGCCTGGAGAACTTCTCCTCTCAGGTGGTGGAGCGTCACAACAAGCCAGAGGTGGAGGTCAGGTATGTTGAATAGCATAAAGGTTGGGGAACTGACAGCCCCCTGCCCCCACCCCATCCTCCCTTTGCTCTGCTTCCTCCTGTTTCTCGTACCCTTCAGCTGTTTGAAGATCGTCACCTGCTGTCATGCAAGTATGGACTTGTGCAAACTTGCATAAGAAAATCAAGGAGGGAAAAAAATGACACAAGCATGGGCAAGGCCGTGGGCCACAGAGGGCTTGCTGCAGCCTGTTTGCAGGGTCTGAGGCAAAATGATGCTTTTTAATATTTTGACATCTGGTAAATGCAATAGTTTAGTTTAATCTGAATTTTTTTTTTGCCGTGGTTACAGGAGCAGCAAGGAGCTTCTACTGCAGCCTGTGGTGATCAGTCGTAATGACAAGGAGAAGGTCCTCATCGAGGGATCCATCAACTCTGTCAGAGTCAGCATTGCTGTCAAACAGGTGACTGGTTTGTTTATGAGCTGTTCACATCGTCACATTAGGCCGCTGCAGTCTAGTGATGATGTGCATTAAAAAACAACCTCCGTTCTGACCGACTCTAGGCTGATGAGATCGAGAAGATCCTGTGCCACAAGTTCATGCGCTTCATGATGATGAGAGCTGAGAACTTCTTCATTCTGAGGAGGAAACCAGTAGAGGTAAGAGACCGAGTGGGGGAGGGGTTATCTGGGTCATATATATTGGGATGGAAAAGTGAGTGACATAAGAGGAATTACTGTACAATAAACAGGAAGAATAAAAATAAAATGAGGAAGACTGCGAACTTTGTAGGTGGGTTGCATCATAACGCTCTTATTGCACTGCTGTTAAAGAAACTGTCTACAAACATAAAATAATACAATAGATATTTCTCATTAAATATTACAGAACATAAACTACAAACATGTTGACTCACTTTGTTTTCATTTCCTCTCTGTGATTTCAGGGATATGATATTAGCTTCTTGATTACCAACTTCCACACGGAGCAGATGTACAAACACAAGCTGGTGGACTTCGTCATCCACTTCATGGAGGAGATAGACAAAGAGATCAGTGAGATGAAACTTTCCGTTAATGCCAGGGCCCGTATCGTTGCCGAGGAATTCCTGAAAAATGTAAGAAACATGGCTTGTTTTGTTTTTAAACTGGAAGCAAATGTTGTATTTACCTCTTTCTGTTGCTATGAAAGCATAAAACAGAGAATAATTATGTTCTTTCTTCTGCACAGTTCTGATGAGTGTCTGTCTGTGGTCCCGCCACAAACCACGGGACACTGCAAGGACCAATCAGCACAAGAGTGGAGAACTGAAGGTGTGAACAGCCAATCACGAGGAGACAAGAGGAACATGACCAATCTGGCGATGACATCCGTGTTGCACCCTTCTCGAGTATTTCCCTGTACTCATGAACATCAATGACTGTATATAATGAAATATTTACCAGTTTCATTTTCAGCCACTTAGAACAAATCCCCAATCAAAGGCGGGTCCTTAAAGTATTAATTGAGTTGATAGTCATGAGTACAGGGGTGTTGAGGATGTGCTGTTGCAAATAAAATGGCCAGGTTTTGTATTTTGTGTATGTGCGTCTGTATGTTCTGTCACTGTTGTTTCCAATTAAATCTCCAAAATTTCCCTGTTCAGGATGCGTGGTGTTACATCCCACACAGAACAAGAGCTGTCTGTAAAAAAGACACCAAAACCCATGTATGAAAAAACTCAAAGATAATAAAACTCAGTTGTTTATACTTTTGTGGTTGTATTTCAGTCATTCTTTGTCAGTCTGTATGAGTAGCTCTGCTGTGGCCATACCTATATATGGTTGTTTTGCTTTTAAGGCACTTGTTTTTAGTCAGCAGTTTGGCCACATCTCGTTCACAGTCCCCTTGTTATTTCAGCTGAGAGGAAGGGGAAGTA
The DNA here is from genome assembly GCA_030347415.2 of Decapterus maruadsi. Taxonomy (NCBI): domain Eukaryota; kingdom Metazoa; phylum Chordata; class Actinopteri; order Carangiformes; family Carangidae; genus Decapterus; species Decapterus maruadsi. The sequence goes on along the minus strand of CM064896.1, from coordinate 9,348,552 downwards.
ATACTTTTAAGCTGCAGACAGTGTATGATCTATTTTTTACTGTGTTTCTTCACATTCACACCTAAATTATAGTTTCAATTTTAAAATTCATCTTCGTTTCCTCAGGGATTCTTCTCTGAAATGTAACAAACCTGTTGCTCAAGGCCTGTAGGACCAGAGGCAGATAGTCTTGCACAACTGCACTGAAGAAATATTGGTTTGAGAACATTTTATATTTAACTCAACCACTACGACTAATCAGCCACTTTGGTTCAGAGTCAGAAGAGGAACTATGTAATCAAACTTAATGCTTCACTTGTTTCCTATTATGTCAACACGTCTCACCAGCAGCCACACGATCCACACGAAAAAGTATCTTTGGTCTTAACAAACATCATGCCATGGATTCCTAAAACTGTTTTCACTATTTTCTGACCAACCACTTCATCAATAGATTAAAAAAAACAGACTAAGTTATTCTTAAAACAACAATCAGTTGAAACTCTAATAATTAAAGCCATTGAACACATCATTTGAAAGCAAAGAGAAAAAGAGACCAATAGGTTTATAAAAAATAACATCTTTATTATTGTGGAGTTGGGACATTGATTTTGAAATCATGACACACATCAACAGCTTTGAGCTACTGTTGGATTTCCACATCTCCCAATTACTGTGAGTGCTCAGGAGTGTTCTTCACAAAGAAGCAGTAAAGGCGTGTTTTTAAGTCATTGGAGGTCTGAGTGTAGAATAATCATTTAAATAGCACATCTATTACAGGTGAGATCATACATATATTGCTGTGAATCACACAGCTACAAATAAACTTTGTTTTTTTTTTTACATTATCCATCCCCATGAACTTCAATATTGAAGTGACTGTTTTCACCATAGAAAACATTTTAATTAGAATTAGAATGGCCGAGTGCATTCATTCATACATTCATTCATTCATTAAATCACCACAATGTCCAATAGTATTAGTTCTTCATTGTACAGTTTGGCGAGTAGGTTTGTAACCTTCAGATTGCACATAATCACTAAATACAACTTCGCGTGGAACACAAGACAGTAACACGTCAAACAAATAGCAGGAAGTCACATGATCATTGGATGAAACCACATAATTAATATGATAAAATATGTTGCAGTGACCTTCAGTATAAACTCCACTGCTGTGCAACATAACAACACACTGAGACTGCAGTGAATATAATAACAAACAGACAAGAAACCGACGTGACACCAGTGTTAAAATTTCCCTCTGTGCAAAAAGCAGTTTGAATCTGAGTTGTAACGCCATGTGGCTTTTAAATACGAGCAATGAGATCCAAATGTTGTGTTCGGGTTCCTTCAAATCCCAAACGAACAAACAAAGAACATCAGCGTTTAAAAAGAGAGAGGTGTGTGTGGTAGAGGTGTTGAAGGAGGAGGAGGCACATTAACCAGACAGTGCACTGTGAGCAGGTTGTGCAGATTAAAAAGGTGAAAAAACAAGTTTCATCACATAGGAGAGAGAAAGAAAGAGAAAGAGAGGTCCAACTTCATCCTGAGTGGATTCCAGCAGCGGGGTCAGAGGTGAGCAGGGACGGTCTGCAGGGCGTCCTGAGTCGTACGATGGATGTTCACGTTCTGCAAAGAGCAAGATAGCAGCGTCAGAGCTCCTTCTGTGCACTACATACATGTAGGTCAAGTAAACAAGAGCAGCAGAGAAAAACACCAAATCTTTAGATCGCACACTCACTGCAAAGGTGTGAGGCTGCATGTCACACTTGTTAACCCTTCATACTCTACTCGCTGTAACTTACGTCCATGGTATTTGTGCAACTGCTTGTCTCATGCCACTTTTTAAAAATACCTTAGATCATCTGACGTCTTAATTTTTGCACAATATGATCCAATATTGATGCAGAAAATGTCATTTTTTCTAAATGTTTGTAATAATTCAAGCAGCAGTTAAATTATGTTTTTATTCTGCTTATTGAACATTAAAAAAAAATCCTTTGCAGACTTTTTTTCTGGATTAGTTTTCATTTTACAGTATCATTTTTATTTCTAAGAGTGTTTTCTGTCCTTTAACAATGTGCAGTATTATATAAGACGTGTACAGTTTGTAATCGGGCTTTACTCAAGGCAGAAAGAAATCTGTGTGTGACACAGTGAGTGTTTTGTTCAGGCTGATGAATGGCAGCACTTTCTTATGCACCCCAGTGGAGTCTTTGCATATGAATGAATGGGGAAATCTCTGAAGACTTCAGTTTGCACAGCGACATAAAAAGCAGGAAGGACACTGCCCTAAACATCTCAGCTGTAGGTATCACAGACAGGAAGGAAATGACAGGACAGGTTTGATCTCAGAGTAGCAGGAGTAAGAAATGTAAAGCTCTGCAGTATTGATATACAGTAGTTGATGTTACGGTATAACTTCAAGGTTATGTTTACCAACCAAAGACCCTAACGTTCACATATTCAAGAGGAGACGTGCTTTGATGCCAAGCTTTCTAAAATGAAGCACAAGAAGAGCGTGGGAGAGATGCATGAAGTGGTGAAGTGGCGTTTATTCAGGGAACAGTAGACAGAAATATTTTCCTCTTGATGCTCATCAGTGATATGAACTTGATGTGACAACCTTCACATTATTGAACAAAAAAAACAAAACAACAAACAATAAAATTAAAGTATTTTTGTACCTCCAGGATCTTCATTAGACAGTTAGACATACTACAAAACTACCAAAGAGATTAAACAGATTATTCGTATGTGCAAAATGTAAAAAAAGCACAGTTTTGTTTTGTGCTTGTGCCATATTATAAGGCTATGATTAGAGTGTTCTGACTCCCACCAACACAGATATAGTGATGAGACACTGGTAGAAATTAACATTAACTCAGTTCAACAGGCAAAAACAATGACAAAAGAAACTACACATGGATCAATGCTTCACGAGAAGGTGCTGCAGTTTCATTGCTTCACAGTTGGGATTTACAGCGTCCGTTCGAAAACACAGCCTTCGTCTGCTTTTCATTCATTCTCCAAAAATAGGAGAACATTCACGACACGAGAAGCGTGTCATAGGATTCGTAATGAAAAATTAGAAACTGGATTCCAGTCAATTACCAACATCATCACGTCTTTAAATATATAAGTGGAGGAAAAACAGAAGACGAAAGGGAAGAGAAATTCAATCAAAGGAAGGTGCAGAAAAAAAAAAGATGATTTCTGAGTTTGGCAGGTACATTGTGCGTCAGAAGAGTATAGTGTGCATAATGAAGGGTAAAGTAGGGAAGGATAGGGGCGGGGGTGAGGGGCACTGCCTCATTGGTGAGCTGGCACTGTTAGCAAAGCCTCCTCTGACATCCGCGACACGTCTACGTTCTGTTTGTAAAAAACACAAACACAAAGAGGAGGAAGGGATCAAAACACACGGGAGACATGAAATTCACCACACACACACACACTGAGCGACAGACTTGCAAAGGCGCATATAAAAGTTTACTACTTCACGTCTTTGTCCGTCTTTTGACAGTGTTGTGTTGGCCGTGCCAGTCAGTAAAGAAATGCAACCCCTGCACATTCGGTTACCCTTTAATTTACAGGATGTTAATTACGTGATAATGTCAAGAAATAACAATTAATTGTGTCATAATGACTAGAAATAGCCTAGAAATGATGATCAATTTCATAGTAATGCCAAGAAATATAGGCAAGAAATAACAATTGACTGCGTAGAAATAGCCCAGAATAACTGCAAGGAAGGCCTTTCCCAAAAAATGCAAAAAATGAAAGGCATGTGTAATCTTGATTACTATGCAATTAATTGTTATTTCTTGGCTATTTCTTGACATTACTACGTAACCAATGGCTGGTAAACTAAAAGGTTACCAATCATTCTTATACTTATTAAAAAATCAGGTGATTTCTCAGCTCCAAAAACAAAACAAGATTAAAAAAAAAAAATCTTATATTTCACAACCAGCTCACTATTCCTTTAAGAATCTGTAACAGCGAGGTATATTTACCTAAAGGGTGTGTGAGTTAAAATGTGGTGCATTGAAACATTAGTCATTGTTGGTTATGTTCTTTCATCCTGTAATACTCCAGGACAAAAACCTGCTTCCAGTTCATTAATATTCCACTGTGTGAAACTCACCCGTCACCTGGAGCTATTTGTGACCTTGTGTGTGTGTCTGTTTGTGTTGTTATACCCACCTCTGGTCTTTCTCTGTGTGTGTTGACTGCATCCACGTTTAAGCATATGGACTCCACTTTACAGCCTGAATCCACAAGAAAAAGGCAACAATGTTAGTTCAGCAAACAGCAGAGTGCACTGCGGTTATTGATGAACAGAAAACAGACTCGGTGGGAGTCGTGTGCTCCTGCTGGGGGAGAGCAGTCCTACCGTAGGCCACTGGCGTGAGCTTCAGCACGGTGTGCAGCGGGCATTTCAGGTACGGCAGCTCCTCTGTGTGGAAAACAGATGCACAGACCAACAGTTCATAAGATTACCACAAAAACAGAGAAGTCAGTGATTGCTGTTCATTATTTCCACTTTCGTCATATGCCACTTGCTCATTAAATATTATTTAACAAGGAGGTGTACAAGCTGTACTCTGTTTAACTGACACTTTTACTACACTACTCTGGTTTACAACATGAAAATCAGGTCAGTCAGCCAGGAGTGAGACATATTTCTCTATCTGCGCCCTATCGAAGTGTGTCACTGCTCCATACGATAACTGTTACGTCTATCTTTTTCTGAACAGGGTGTGACTTTATTAAAAAAGGCGTTAAACCACAGGAATTTTATTTGTGGCTACTAGCCAACACCGACTACTACTGTACTGTAGATTTTCTTTTAGCATTTCAAACTTCTTTCACCGTAGAGCTGTGTGTAGTGCATTGTTTTGCTCATTTGTCAGAAAGTATTTAGCAATTAACATATTTGCAGGGCAGCTCGAAAGCACTCAACCGCCACAAATCGACCTTAATTCTGTCGTAATACTGCGGTGGTGACTGAGCTGTTATTTTTGTGAAGTGCTATTTTTTTTTTCTGTTTTACAGTTCCCACAAATGAGTTTGGTGACTTCTTTCACTTCCGACACGGCTGTTCAGCAATTTATGAAGAAGCCTGCAGAACAGGTGCTGTGCTTGTTTGTGGACGTTGTGTCCTAAAGAAGCCAAAATACACAGTATACGGACTAACCTGCCGTCTTATCCAGGAAATAGGCCAATAAGCAGCGCATGACGGCCTGATGACAGATGACCAACACGTTCTCCTGCCTCTCCAGCTCCATGATGACCGGCTCCAGTCGCTGCACCAGGTCCTCGTAGGACTGAGGGACAAGAGACATCACATAAATCAGACAGATGGAGAGCAGGATGCAGCACTAGTGGGAGAAGATTTCACTGCAGTAAGATGCTTTACTTTGAAACTGCTGACTGACAAATTATCATCACAAAACAGAGCCAGCATTACCCACATGTCTTTGTACTGAGGATATTTTGAGAATATGTAAAAATGAACACACACTCAAAAGGTCGGTTATTTTTAACAACACAATTAATCGAGCTGGAAATCTTCAAATTAAAGTCGCCTTTTTCACACTGAATTATTAAATCAGGGATAAACAGAAAGACATTTCAGCAAGTGGGAAACCTGATACAGTTTGTCTTAAACTAATTCTGGCTGGAACAAGATTCCCCCCAAAGCGCCACATCAGCCTGTCTGTGCAGACGACTAATGCCCACATCCATCTTCTCGCTTGAGATTAATGGAGAGGTAATGGGATGGACTAAAGGTGAGAACAGACCAGCGGGCATTCAGGCCCACAGTAAACACCCTGACCCAACATTTCTGGCACACACACACACACAGATTAATGTGAAGTCTTTGTTTACTGTGATCTGGTGTAACGCCAAATCTGTCAGAGAGGCTGCTCATCCGAGCTAAGGCTCATTAGTGAGTATATGTGGCCAGAAGCCATCTGGACACAATTTAATAGTCTGTGGTGTTTGGTTGCATGTGTGTCATTATGTTCACAATGAAATTTTGAAATTCCAACATTCAAAACAGACACGCGGTCCAAGCTATTTCTATGTCAACACAAACACTGAATGACCACATTGTCTTTTTTTAGACAAAAACATAAGATGAAGTTTCAGCAGCTGACCTCTCCTTTTGGGTATCGATAGCGATATTTGTCCTGGTCCCTCAGAGCGAACTCCAGCGGATAGTTCCCCTGGATCTCCTCATACATCATCTCCTCGCACACACCCTGAAATAAATGACATCACACACACATTAAACTCCATTAACACCGCACTGATGTCGGCGCTTAGCATTCAAGAGCCTCCTACTTACTGCGTCAATCTCGTTCAGGACCTTCCACTGTTCGTAGGGCACGCTGAGAGCCTCGGCCGTCTGGATGGTTCTCTTCATCTGACTGGTCCACACCTTCAGGTCGCTGATGCCCTGAGCCTGGATGAACTGGCTCAGCTTCTTTGCAAACTGTGTGGAGGAAAGAAATACAACTCTACTTTTAAGAAACTTATCTAAAAGAAGAAACTTTTTCCTCTGAAAGAAGCAGTATCTTTCGTAAAAAAAAAAAGTTTGATTTACCTCCTTCCCTCTCGGAGTGAGGCCTGAGTCTCCTCCGATGCGCCCCTTCACATTGAGTTCGCTCTCACCGTGGCGACACAGGTAGATGGAGCGTGGAGTGATGTGGATGTTCATGAGGTAGTAGACGATCCGGCTCTGTATGTGGTCCAGTACACGGTTCACCAGGTAGCGCTGACCCACATCCATGATTTTAATGTAGGAGAGATCCCTGAGAGCCAAAAACAATCGATCTAATCACTGACCAGTCACAACAACCTTAACAAATGCTTTAGTTTTATCAATTACTGAAATAATTTCCATCAGTGTTAAAGGGATAGTTCAACATTTTGACAAACATAGTTGTTTTTTGAGGCAAATGCAGAGACCGCTTGCCAAAAACTGCCTCCATCAGCAGTTTTGCATGAATTTACCTCTAAAACAACTAAATTATCTCATAGTGTGGTGAATGTGCAGGTCACAACTTGTCCACAAGAGCGTTTTGCAGTTGTTGGATTGTATATCTGATGAGTTTGATGAGGAAAATCAAGAATTCCCATGAGCCTCCGTAGCGTAGCTCTGAGCAGCTCACGACTCTGCTCCACCGTTCTAAAAATAGCTTGCACCGACAATTAAACGTAACAAACCTATTCCTAAAACTAAAGGGATTATGGCAATGGGCAATGACATGCCGATTAAAAATTTCAGCCGAGATAAGATATTAAAGTGCAGCAGGAAGCAGAAGAAAATGCTAAAATGCTCAGTATGTTTGCTCTCTGTGCTCCAGCTTCCATCTCACCTGTCCAAAACTTCATCCAACGTCTCGTAGGAGTTTTCATAACACTTGATTCTCTTCATGAAATCCTCCACTGCTTCCTCTGTGTTACAGTTGGTGTAGTCAGGGCTGCCCAGTTTCACTTGCTGAGAGGAGAAACCACAGAGTGAGTGAGTACAACATGAACAGTTATTCATTTTTCCCTGAGTTAAAACAAACAAGACAAACACTCACCACAATGTTCTCCTGTATGACATCTGGGTCTTCACACACAGACTCCACGAAGAACACCTGAGACAAAAATAGGGAAGGACAACAAGTCAGGATTAGTATGAACGTCATATCAAGTGATATTTAATGCCAGTGATCCAACAACAGGTCACCTTGAAGCCGTTCTGCTCAGCAAAGTTGATGATGGTTTCTCTTCTTTCTCTGGTGGTGTTTGTTGCATCGAATACCTGAAACACACGGCAGTATATAAGACAAGTACAACAGCAAACTTTAACATTGTATAAACAGTATTAAACATCAAATACAACAACCGAGATTTGACTCACAGCAACTTGGCCTCCTTCTTGCGTGAGGTATTGTCGCACATCGTTCAACGCTGCTGAGGCACATTGTCTGTTAGGAAAAAAAGACAATGTTGGTCAATAATATCACACGGTTGGTGGTTTAATAAAATCAAATAAACAGTCGAAAAGGTCTGCAGCTGTTCTTACCGCCTGATCTTTAACCCTTCCTCATTGTCCGGACGGAAGAACTCAAAGGACTTGTAGATCTTGACACACTCTCTCCTGTACTGGCCAACATTGAACTCTGAGAAGAAAGATGAATGGGTCATTATAGATTATAGATTATTATCTCAATGAGCAAAACATCCTGTCGAGCCCTACCTCTGGTGGGCACCCCGATCCAGTTGAGATAGCGGGTCAGCTTCTTGGAGATATAGGTCTTCCCCCTGGCAGGAAGGCCCACGGTCACAATCAGGGTGGGGCAGTTGGTCATACATACTGAAATGAGGGGGAGAAGAAAAAAGCTTAAGTCATGTGTTGATACACATAACACAAATTATTCATGCAGCATGCGTAACGCCTCAGTGTGAGGATGACAAATGACCTAAAGACGTTTTTCACTGTTGCCTCTGTCACCTTTAAAAATACAATCTTATACTATCTTGTATATGACATCATTTCATTATGAGTCAACATTAACGCTAAATAGATACGTAAATCTAGTGATATGAGCTAAGAAGTCACATCACACCATCAGCGTTGTCACTGAGGAGCAGAGGTCACAGTGGGACCAGGACTTGTAGGACAAACAGTTGTGAAACACTACACTTTAACTGCTTGAGACATCTGGAGAAAGCCGACAGCTGGTTTCCACACTCAGCCGCTATATGTGTGTGTGTGCACAGATGACTGGGTGAAGGAGCACAGCGGCAGTTTTTAAATGGGTGGTACTTCACTGTGTGAAATGTCTTGTTGTAAGATGCTGCTGCCCAATAGGCAAAAGGGACTGTAACTGTTAGAAATAACAGGATCCCAGGCTAACTTTCTTTTACTACGAGCACAGTGGCCCCTAACTTAAAATTTCTGGAGCGCAACCGATTGACTTGCAAAGCAAATATTCACTTTTCCTTTTCATTCATGATCCTCATACACCTTGGCCTGCCACCTGTATGACAGATTCCAGTTTCTGCAGCAACTGCAAATTGTGTGGTTGCATGTGTGCAAGTAGATGAAAAATTTACTTGCACCGTCTCAAATTTTAGGGGCAAAATGCCCCCATTTTGGATTTAGGTTTGTTTGAGAGCTGGTTTGTCAAACTTCAATAATTCACATTTTAGAGCGACACACCATCATCAAACTCAATCACCGCCACTTTTAGACTCGTTTGGTTCAACAATCCCTCCTCGGTAAGGAGAGAGAGAGGGGCCAAACAGAGGAGGGACCACCGGTGAACCGCAGCAGCAGTGGCACATCCACCCGGCACATCGCTCACATGACTGCGGGGATACAATCCCTGTTTACCAACACCTGCCCCGGGGCTTGAGTTGGCACACAGAGGGACAATGAGAGAGACAGACAGACACCCCCCCGGTGCCAGTCCTGCAAGCAGCCTTCGCCTGCACTGCATTATCATGTGAATCCTTACATAACTGTGAGGACCAGATGGCTAAAGCAGCAGCAGCAGCGAGACATCGCAACGGATATTGATACAGACAGAGGAACAGGTTAGCGTTCATTAGTCAAGTCACTGCGTTAACCAGCAGCAGCAACAACAAAAAAACCTCCCGGAAGACGCGGAATATCTATGAATGTATGTGTAACGCGGCTGCACACAAAAGATTATGTTGTCGCCACGTCGTCTTTCGTACGTACGCACCCTTCCTCTGAGAAATGTGTTTTTCTGGAAGGCCATTTTTGTACGGCATCCAGATCTTCTTCAGGGGATTCTGGGTGAGTTCCCGCGGGTTCGACGGCGGCGTTTTGTCCTCCATGCCGTCTAGCGGTGAGGTGGAGGTGGAGGTGGCGGAGGCGGAGGCGGCCGCGGCGCCGGGAACACGGGCTCTTTTCCCGTGATGCTGCTCTGAAGGTGACCGGTGTTTCATCCGCGCTGCTGCTGCTGATGGAGAGAGACAGAGAGAGCGACTACGGCCCCGGCTAATCGCGCTGCTCGGTGCCTCTCTCTCTCCGTGCTCCTCTGACGTGACGTCAGCCCTGCTCCGATCTGGCCACAGTCGAATTCACCAACGGTTACCGTAGTGACGATAGCACGGGCGCAACGGACTACTATCCTGACGCTCTACCGTAAGTAACGTAAAGTGTGCGCACCAACAAAATACAAGCAAGGGCCTTTTTCCAGACAAAATAAGACAGTTTTTTTTGTTGTTTATTCTTTTTTTAGCGCAACAATTGAACAGATGCTGCATGGAAATTATGGGAATGCTAGGACTCTCACATATGAGATTAGATGAGATAAACTTTATTGTGCCCAAGGGGGAAATTTGTCTTGGGCAAAAGCCATGTCCCGTCAATTACAATAACAGACAATACAGCATTGCCATAATAATATTCACGTCTGCCAACTAAGTCATAATATTGCACCATCCTTGTTATATTACAGTAACAGACACATATGACACACTGACTGACATGTCCACTGGAAAATTAACACTTGGTGGCAACATGGAAATGAATTGAGAGCCATTAGGCTATCATCAGATTGGAGGCTACAACTCATCAGCCAAATGCAGTATTAATTACCTGTTTTCTTTTATAGCCTACTAATAATTTTCAAGGAACAGAGATTTAGCATTATTATCATAATGAAGAGAATGCAAGATAAAGTGTACAAATGTACAATGCATCCTAAACACAGCACTGACATACTCACTTTATAATGTTGATGGTGAACATGTTAACAAACTGTTGTCTCTTTGATCTTGAGTTGCCTACATCTATAATCTCCAAACCACCCATTGTGTTCTTTAAGGCAGAGATGGCAGTCAGCCTTTCTGCATGAGCCTAGTCACTCTTCTTGTTGCACGGACTTCATCTAATTTTCAGTGTAGCTCAACCGAGGTCTAATCAGCAAGAATAATTCAAAACACCTGTGTGGGTGTGCAGGGCCATTAAGAAATCACTTTTAGCACCTCTTAATTGTTTCTGTATTGTTCAACCTCATTAAGCTGATAGCGCTGCTGTAATAATTGCTTAAGATTGAGCCCTGGCTAAGCTTACCTGTTACACAGGACTGCGCTTGCAAAACACAATATTAAACCGGAGGATCAGTGGAAACAGGTCAGTTTTTATTACTCAAATGTGTCTAGAGCAGCGTTGTTACGTCCAAATCACCAGTATGGGGATCAGCCCTTTCTCTTGGCAGCGCAAGTTCTCACAGATAAAATCAAAATCACTCAATGACAAAAAAAAATTAAATGTCTTAATCTTATTCTTATTATTACACATTACATGCATTCTTTAACACCACAAATCAACTTTTAAATTTGCATTAAGCATTTACACAGAGGCTAAAACTGTAACTGCTTACAATCACCATCAGATGGCAGCCATAGCCTACTCTCTTCCTCTTTTCCTCTCTCCCTCTCCCTCTGACCCAGGCTTGTGAACTTCCAGTAAGTAAAACACCTGTGATGCTTGTCAGATCTGAAATGAATCCTTTATTTCCTCGAGTTGCAATGTTCAGCAACACAGAAAGAAGTGTCAACAAAACTGGACATTTTAAGACACTGGATCACAATGCGCAGGTGTAACAAAGTGGAAAGTCACTGTATATTTTCAGGCGATCATATCTATCTGTTCATTTCAGTATGTGTGCTCCTTTTGGCCTATCTGACACACTCTTTATATTGAGCTTTAGAGTCGGTCTTGGTGGTGGAGCAACAGGGCCTGTGACCTAAATATGATGAGAAGGAGGTTTTCTAATTAAATAGCTCCCACACTCTCTCAAATTCCCTGACTGCTAGTAGACCATAATATATGTCAGCTTCATCAGGTCCACAAATAAATGGCACACTAACCAACTAAAGCATATATTTTTAGCCTTTTTCAAGGTAAAATAAACACACTGCAGTGCAGAGTTTAGACAGCTCCACACAAACAGTGTTTTAATGTAATCTACGCAGAGCTTTGGAGAAAGAAGCTGCAGGTTTTAGACATTCACATACGATCTGCATTGAATGAAATGTGCCAGATAGTTTCCAGTGGGGGTCCCAGGTAAAAAAGTAATATACTTTAATGTACTAAAAATGTACTTAATTTTCTGAAAGTACATTTTTAGCACATTTTGACTTTGTGTGTTAAAATAAAGTAAACCAAAAATATATTATAAATGTATTAATTAAAAATATATTATTTCCTCAGTAGTACTTCAGTGTACTTAGATAAAGTACACTATTTAGTACTAATATTTAATTTCATATTAAGTATATTCATATAAAATATATTACCACTAACATATTTATAAGTGTTTGAATAGGAATGTGTTAAATATAAGTTTAATGTCAGTGTATTTGCATCTACTTTTATGAAGTGCACTTTTAGCAACCTTTCAATAAGTTCACTTTTATAACACTTTTTTTCATATCATAGTTAGCACAGCAGTGTTAAAGTGCACTTAAAACAAGTATATTAGTAATTGAATACTACTTCAGTGGTAAATTAGTGTATTCTTCATAAGTACACTATTAGTGCACTTTCGCAACCTTTCAATAAGTTCACTTTTATAACACTTTTTTCATATCATTGTTAGCACAGCAGTGTTTAAGTGCACTTAAAATAAGTATATTAATAATTGAATACTACTTCAGTGGTAAATTAGTGTATTCTTCATAAGTACACTAATATACCAGAACAAATTTATCATTTCTTTTAGTGCGCTAAGATCAGTTTAAAAGAATGTACGGACATAACATTACTGATACGTGCGCATGCGTGCATTGACATTACGGGAGCGTACCTATGTTCCCCAGGTCCTATGTTCCCCGGGTCCTATGTTCCCCTATAGGGGAACATAGAACCCTCTTTTTGAAAATGGGTCCTATGTTCCCCGTTTTTACCAAAAAGGGTCCTATGTTCCCCGGTCGCAATACATACTGGGGAACATAGGACCCTTTTCTGTAAGAAGGTCCTATGTTCCCCAGTAGCAGTGGGGAACATAGGACCTTTTAAAGGGTCCTATGTTCCACGCTGTTGCTGATCTATGGACTCCATCGATCTGGCCTGTCTAACCTCTACCTGGTCTTTTTACTAAACTTAACCAACTCCCTTCTTCATTGCCTAAACCTAACCAATGGGGCAATTACACTTCTCACTCAAAGTCACAACTCCACTTCTCACTCAAAAATAGACCAAAATATGGCAAGTCATAACTCCACTTCCAGGTATGGGACCAAAAATGGCATGTTCCCCGGGTCCTTTTGGGGAAAAGCGGGGAACATAGGACCCTTTTTCTAAAATAATGTTCCCCGGTCTGGACACAAAGGGGAACATAGGACCCTTTTGGGGAAAAGCGGGGAACATAGGACCTTTTTTTTTAGAAAAGGGTTCTATGTTCCCCTGTCCCATACAAAGTGGGGAACATAGGACCTGGGGAACATAGGACCCGGGGAACATAGGGATGATCCCGACATTACCATGGTGGCCGAGAGGGACCGTACATTACGGTGTACCCTTCTGGGTGTACCTAATATCCATGCGGTGTACACAGACTTTTTTTAAATTTTTATTATTTAATTACTTTTTTTTATTTTTTGCGTCTGCGTCTGACAGACAGTTTCCAACGTCAAAATTGAAAATTTGCATGTGGTGGACATTTTTCAAATTGACCCTGAAGTACTCCTGGCGCTGTGCTGCAGCTGATTGGTTCCCCCGAATGCAACCTGCTTGAATCAGAGACGTTGCTTGAATGCAGAGCGATGAATGTAGATGCTGAGGGAAGCGTTGTCGCAGTTGAGTTATGGCGCAGTTCGCGTTCGGGATGTTTTATTTTAGGGACAAGTGGACAACACAATCACTTAGACACCGCAGGACAGACAGCAGCTCGTTCAGGTAGTAAAACGGCCGGACCTTTCCAGTGAAGACGGATGAAGACAAGTCTGCTGGGGCACCAGGAAAGCACCTAAAAACAAGGTCACCGCAAAACTGCTCCACTCGGAGGTTTGTATTGCTCATGCATGGTGTGAAATATCTTTTGAATAAATATTCTTTCTACTAATGACTAGGCAAACTTCTCATTCACAAGCTACATTAGCTAACTAGCTAGCTAGCTAGCTGTTAGCAGCAGACTGATTTTGTGTGTACATTTGTGAGCGTGCTGTGTGGACAATGTTTAGCAAGGAAGCGAGGCTGGTGTGTGTATAGGTCACAGTGGGTTTTTTTAGGTGCTGTGGCTACAAGAAAATCTCATATTGTCTCCGTACAAAGACAACAAAGACCATTTAAATGTGAAAACAGCGGAGACTTATTCAAGATTTGGATTTTGGCAACACTGAAATATGACAGGAATTAATTAATTAATGGCCACATTAAGTGAAATTATTAACTTTACCGATTATCATCTGATTGTCTGTCCTGCTGCCAGCGCACTACTTCTTTCAGTGGTGACTGACTGCAAAGAAAATAAAATATAGGCTAGGCTATAATATATAATGAGCTCCTGACGCTCAGCTCAGCTCAGACAACTCTCGGCAGAGAGTGCCTGACTGGTGAGTCAGAGAGAAAGTCAACAGCAGCGGATCAGCTGATTTCTCCCTCCTACAAACACTACGTTCTGATCCAGATCCACTGGACTTTCAAAGCAGAACTCAAGCAGCTGAAAATGAGTTAAATAGTGAAACAGCGGCGCTTGTATAGCCAATTTTTTGATTAAACTAAGTTACCATGGTGATCTAGCCGGGTTAAAAGAGAACCACTTTTGTAGTACAGGAGAGTAGTACTGGCTTTAGACTCAACATACCTCGCTAATCCACTAAACTGGCTTCACAGTACAGGCCTCTGGTGAGTCATACTAACATAGCATTGTTGACATTTTCATTTATGCAGGACCTCGGCCAAGGGGAAAGTGAAGAGGAGAGTCTCCTGTTGGATCAGCTCAGATCCAGTGTTGACATGCAATAGGAAGTGATGGATGCTCTGAAAGGTATTTATACAAAGAAGAATTGCTTATGTTTTTTATGTCAGTAATTGTATCGATCTCTCATATATCTGTGACTTGTGTTTTTTTTTTTCCTTAATGCAGAAATACCAGCCTTAGTCAAGTGGGTCAGAGATCTTATTACAACCATGAAGAGAATGCCACCTGTCATGGACACTAACAGTACAAGTTCTGGTTCTTCCAGTCCAGATCCAGAAATGGTATGTTTTGCCTTTATACACGTTTTGTAAATACCGCCTTTTACAGGAAACATTTCATCCAAAATTGTTGTAAACTACATGACTGTGATAGAAACTGTTTTTTCCATTTCAGCTTGCAGTTGAAATGCAGAAATTATACTTTAATTCATTGAAGACCACTTTCTACACATTCTTTCACTTTCATATATTCCAGCAACATATTCCTAATACCATTTCTAATCATTGACTAACTCTATTTCCTGGACACAGATTTCCCTGGGCAACATGGGGGTGCAGGTCAGCAAAATCTGTTTCCGAAGACTAAACCGAACAAGAATGTCCCTGTTCACACAGGACTTAGCCGTGCTCATCTTTGGGCGGGATGTTTTGGCATCCTCGACTCTCACAGGAAAACCAGGGCCTACTGGAACAGCGAAAGAGCAGCTAAATCCGGAAAAGCTGAGTGCCCTTGTTGGTAAGTATTGGTTAAGTCTATTTTTTCTTATTATCATTTTGTTTTTATGCCTCTACCTTGCCCTGACCATAGCCAGAAGCAACATGTTTCAGATTGCCCTCATGTCTGTATGCCCCCTTCTTGCTAATGTGATAACTCTGGAAAAGCATGATTTGTAACACCATTTTATTTGTCCTTTTCTATTTTACAGATACAGTTATTGCTGAATTTCCAGGAACAAGTGTGTCTGATGGTTCGGAGAAAATGCAACAATGAGAATTTTGTGAGCAAAAAGAAACAGTAAGCAGTAACATCAGTAACTGTTTGTAATCATTTTTGTTTGTTTTTTGGTGGACATACATTTTGAATTTAAACAAACTGTGTCAATGTTTCTTTTGTAAAAGTTTCAATAATTTTCATCCCTGTCATTACTAGCTTCTCTGCGGTGCACAGCTAGCAGGGTAGTGCTAGCACAGCTATTGTTTTATTTTTTTTCTTTCCTTTTATTAGTTTAGTTAAGGAGTATGACTAAAAAGAATTCTCTGGGGTCAGATGATCCAAATTTGAATAAAAATGTTACAATGAAGAGAAACAGTTTGAAAATGTTATTAAAGATGTACTTAAATGTACTTTATTATGCATATTTTTGTGCATGTTAAAAATAAACTTTTTTTCTCCTCAAGTATGTTCTAATTATTCTTTATGTTTACTTAAAAGTAATTTGAAATTAATTATAAAAAATATATTTTCTGTGTACTATTGAAGTGTACTTTAATGAAATACATCTAGTATACTTTCTGCACACATAATTAGTGTACTCACAGTATATTATTTTCGATGTGCTAACAATGTACTTAGTATACTAATGATATATCATGAGTGCTACTTTAGACACACTGAAGTACAACTTAGTGTACTTATCAGTACTATTTTGAGACACCATTAAGATGAACTATAATATACTTAAGTACAACTTTTTAATTTTTATTTAATTTTTGTAAATATATTTAAAATACAATGTCAACACATTAAGATTAAATTAGAAATATATTTCCAGTATATTCTAAATGTATTAATAGTAATCTGAAAAGTGGATTAAAGTATACTGTAAGTCGAACTAAAGAACATTATAAATAAGTACAGTATTAGTACAGAAAAGTTTACTTAAGTATATTTAAGTTGATCTTAATGGTGTCTCAAAATAGTACAGTCAAGTACACTAAGTTGTATTTTAGTATATCTTAAGTATCAATAATGTAATATCATTAGTATACTAAGTACGTTTTTAGTACTCGAAAATAACACACTTTGAGTACAATAATTTTGTGCTTATGAAATACACTAAGTGTGCTTAAATTTAGTATGTTAAAGTATATTTTTTTTCTGCCTGGGGGTAAATGATTTATCTACCCATGCTGTAGGCCAATGCACAACACTGAACATGAACAGGAAACAGATCTGAGCTCCTCCTCCTCCTGCCCCTATAGCAGCAGCTGCCAGACTCTGATTGCAGCCTTCAGCCAGAACCGAGCTGGACAAGTCATTTCCCTGTATGGTCTGTTAACACTGCACTCGGCAGTAAAGCAATGCCCAACATGAGGAAAGACGTCTTATGCTCATAAACACCACCATCAGTGTTCAGAAAGACATGGGTGATTCTGTGTTGTGCTGCAGAACAGGGAGAGCTGTGCAATCTCTACAACCTCAAACACAACAAACAGCCACAAAACGCAAAACACGACCTCTGCAACTATCCACATTATCATCAATGTAGCCTATGCAAAATGACAGTTGTAGGCTAATAACATAGTGATAACCGAGCAGGCTTCCCTTCCGTGTCTACACGAAGCCTGATTTGTTTTTATAAATTCCTCCAGCAATAAAAAGCCCAAACATCTGCCTGTCTTCTCCTCCTGCGTGTTAAAGCACAGCTGTTTCCCTCACGTATGCGACTGGGTTTCTATTAAATAACAAAACACAAGAGTGTCGCCTGTTGTTGTAATGTGGGGTAAAGGTGACAGCTCCACAACACACCGACAGCACATCGACTCTTGTTTACGTCTTGTACGGCTGCACGTCCTGCTGCCCGTCGCTGCTCGACTCTCTCTGCCATCCGCTCCTCCTCGGATGCACAATTAAAAAAAGAAAAGAAAAAGAAACCTCCAGTATGCACACATCTAAAAGCCCGTAAAAGCGACTCGTCTCACCCGGTCCCTCCCGGTTGTGTGTAAGCTTGGGTCGGCTGGAGCAGCCTCTCATCATGGGCGTCTAGTCTGATGGAGCGCAGTGCCTGGCGGTGCGTACGTGCGTCCAACAGGAGCCTGCCGACAGTTGCACTGATGCTCTCTCTGAGTCTGCACACACCCACCGTGTGTATGTAAGGACCTCGGGCCGGAAGGAAAGCTTTCTCCAAAACTGGACGTAATGAGGCAGCAGCTACACCTGCCCCCCTCGCACCCCTCCCTAGACCCCACCCACCATTTGACAGCTGAGAAATGTCCATGTCAGTCCTTACAGTAGGCTACTTGAGTCGTGCATGACATATGGTTAAATTTAGGATAGCTGCTGCTCATTCTGAATGAAACCTTATGATGTAGTAATACAGTTCACCACAAGTTAATCAGTTATGGGATAGGAAGTCATACTTTCACGTCAATAGTTAAGATTGTATCACTGTTATTCATATTTCTTATGTACTGTAGCCTACTGTACACATGTCTTATTGTAAATGAGATCAGTGTGACTTCATTTTCAAAAAAAAAAAAAAAAAAAAAAGTACATACCTGACAGGATACTTCCCTGTATGACACAATTTTAAAGGTTTCACTTATTCGCAATTTACTGTCTAGAGTTTAGTCCATGCAGGAAGAGAGTAGGAAGACCTGCAATGTTTCAGGAACTGTCCAACTTGCAGAACTTGTTTTGCTGTTATGTCTTTTTGCAAAGTATTTACATTCACTTTGTGTTTGACAAGTTTGCATCAGGATTAATTGAGCTATTGTGACGCAAATAAACCAAACGCAGACTGGCTGACTGTGAGTAGAAAGAAATCCACACAAATCATAACATGCACTCCCTCTCTCAATGATTCATTGCAACCAAGTTGTCCAACACGGATCAATTCGGAATAATAAAGGTGTGTTAAGATGTGATACCTGATAAAGCCTCTGAAATTTCAGATATGTTTAGTGAGAGATACTGTACCTTTCGTAGTCGAAGTTAAGCACTTAATAATACATGGATTTGTCAAATGAGACAGATGTTAGTGATGGAAACACACAAAAGGTCTGTGTGTTAACGTTTGCCCTTCCTATGATGACAAAAGAGCCCAGAAGTGGATAAGTGTTTACACCCCAATAGCAAAGAGTCATTCTCCCTCTAAACAGTATCTGAAATGCTCTATTTACTCCATTTAATACATTATTAAATGTTACATTACAACTTTGTAGGCCAGGATAATTACAAACACACTAACCTGACAGCACTGTGACCCTCTGGAGATGATATGAGCACCATGTGACCCGTCTGTGAGGACTTGAGGCTATTTCAGTGGAAGTAATGATACCCTTAAAAGCAGCCTATGATAATACTGACACTAATTGTCAGCTAAGAGGTCTGCGACAGCACATCTGTGAATTACTGAGACAGTCTCACGCACAAACACACCTAAAATACAGTGCATATATCAGAAAGAAAGACATCAGGTAGTAGTTGGGGTCCATGCGAGGCAGTGGGGAGCGAAAGGGAGAGGGACGATTAGATTATAAGCTCAGATCAGTTCAGACAACACAGACCGAGCGTGATAGAGAGGAAGAAACACTTGAAGGTCAGATGGCTCTTGACTGGCCTTCAACACATTCCTCCCAAAAGGCCAAAGTGTTTCCGCTACCACCCTTGCCCACCCCACCAAGGCTGCCATCCCCTTATACACCTCCCATTCATGCCTCAGGCAACACTATGTGTGACAACACTGGTCAGACCTGTCTCACCGTGCTTTATCACAGGGCCTCACATAAGATAACACATTTTAAACAGGCCTGTGCAGAAATACACTTGAGGTCAACCAAAGTCTTCCACCAAATCAAATGCTACAGTGGCACTGTTTTACTAATTTCTCTTATTTCATTTACAATCAATCAATTACTTTCAAAACAATTCAACTAAACATAATGAAACGTGTCCTTTTGCCCTCCCTCCATGTTGTTGCTACACTGTCTGGTGTTTCCAAACCTCTGCACTGAAATGAGTCTCTTATGCGGAATAACACAAGAGGGAAGTATATGACACACTGTTATGTCAACATCATATCGGTGACACAATGCCGGCATCATGACTGGGCTTGTCTCAACAAAATGGCTGACTAACAAAAGAGAAATACACAAAACTGCTTCCCAAACAAGACACACAACACATGTGTAACACTCAGTAAAATTCCACCCACAAACACTTTGTTTTATTCTGAAAACGTTTAGGGTTTTTTTCTTTCTTTCAACAACACGTAGCATCAAACGACAGCTGAGAGGTCATGCTCTATTTGGGCCCCAGCTAAGCATGGCTGACATCCCATATTTACAGCAGGGAAGCCAAGTCGTTTTTTATGATTAGCTTCCCCTTAATACTGCGGGGGGACCATGTGATCAAAGTGGGGGAAAGGTACTTACCATGTAATCTAAACATAATAACGTTGACCTTTACGAGTCACACACCAAGTTAAGATGGCTGCGTCCCAAATAACTACTCCACTGCTGCTATTAATAGCAGCCTCACAAAGCCTGAATGGCTCAAATGCAACAACAACAGAAAAAAACAATAGGTCTAAGGTCGCCACTAAAATACCTCCTCTACATGAATATTCCTGCTTTGCCTTCTAAGGTTTAATTCACAAATGCCGTCTGTTGTTTTCCATTGCTTCATTGCACAGCTGCATGTTCATGATTTTAATGTGAAGCGAAACTGTAACCACTATTTACAGGAAGTGTTTTACTCAACCTTCATAAACACACACACACTAACAGGCTTACTAAAGAAAAGTGTCACAACTCATCCGTGTCGCACAACCATCCATTACCCCACTGCTGTCAACATAAAAGCTCTCCAGTCGCACGTCGACAGGAAGTAGTCAGTTAGATTGTGCGCTGCCTCTCATGGCCACATTTATAGGATATGATGTCGATCTGTAGCAGTGACACTTATAAATATGAATAAGTCTTTGTAAGGTGTGTGAGTCCACGTTATTGTTGCGTCAATGAAAAAAAAAAACTTTCTCAGGTTGATCTGGAGGTCATCATGGAGGCTACGTTTTTATTGACAAGACAGTCAGTGTCAGACATTGTTTTAATCCCTGAAAGGAAACAGCAAAAGACAGACAATATTAAGACAACACAAGGTAATATTGAGTGTTATAGTTTCACAGTCTGTCCACAGTTGTTTGTCTGTCTAAACGTGTGATCTGCACACGAGTGCATAGTTACAAATGAGACCTCAAACAGGCAACCCAGCATTCAAATACACAAAATATAATCCCTACAAATACTTGATGACACTTTGCTGTCTGCAACCAGGATCTAAAAATTACATACATACATAAAATAAAATAATTAAAAACAGATGGACGACCTGCAGTGAGCGGAGCTGTTGATTTCCACCACTGGCAGGCGACACAGCCGATATCATGTCTTCATAGGTCCTATAAATGTTCACTTTTGACGTTGCTGTTGTTCCTATGTTGTCCCCTTTATGTGTCCATTTTCTGAAGAGTCCTGAGCAGCTCTCTCAGTGCCGCTCTCCTTTTCTTTCTCCTTCTCAGCTGCTTCTCTTCACCGTTGGCCGATGTATCTGGATGTTCGTCTGTGTCTCACTGACTCTGACACACCGTGGACCCGCTCTTGGCAGCCCTCGCAGCCTTCTTACGTCTCTTGTTGAGCAGGGGGTTGCTCGAAGTGTCGAGATCTTTGATCTTCACCTGGTCGTAGTCCACACGCATGGTGGCTAAAGCGCTGGTCATCTCCTCCTGCGAGAGACAAGGCAGAGGGTCAGATATTCAAACTGTTAGCTCAGTGAAGATGACACCAGTTTTATGCCTCCACTGACAGAGATCGTACTACAGAGCACACCTGTGATAAATACTAATTTACTGAATCCTATTCCAAATTATTAACAACTACTTTTACCCATGTTATCCAAGAAATAAATTGCAAGCATGTGTAAAGCCTAAACATTAAGATGTGTTGTTTAATTTTTACCAGCAGACACTACAGGAAGTTACTGTTTCTAGACATGAAATAGTCCAGCATGTCACTTTTTAATACTTTGAAAAAACAGAAAAACTAAGATGAGACATATAATGTGTTAATTAGTGAGATGGAGACATAAACCCTTTGACATATCAGATCTTTATGGCCTAAGCAAGAAGCAAGGTCTATGCTAAGCAACAAACTCTCTTGGTTCTTGCTTTTTACTCAATGTACAAACTCTCATCTCTTGCTAAGTAATTGGCTTCCCAAAATTCTATCCTTTAAGAGCTAAACCATTTGTTGTGCAGAGAACAATAAACAAAGGTGACTAGGGCATAGAAAAACCTGTCTGGGAATAGTTTTTTTTACAAATTGTGTGAACCTAGAGGAAAAGGTCAGGTCATCGCAGCCCGAGGCCTGGAGCCAAAACAGGCTTCAGACCATGAGAAATGCACTAACATGCCAGAGGGCCGGTCCGCAGAGTGGAGCTGCTCCGGCCCTGGATATATTATGATTACGGCTGGAGGTCACTTGTCAGTCATGATTTATCTATGTAGAAAGAGTATAACAGCTTGTTTTGTTTTTGGTGCTTTTTGAGAAGCGGTAGTTCAGGAGTGCAATCTGTGAAATCTTTTCGCAACGTTGCGTCGCCAATTGCAGAAGTGAACAGTGGCGTATTGTGTGCCTATCATTTTGGAAAAAAGCTCTTTTCATAAATTATCACTGGAGAGTCGCTCATTCAGCTCTTGTGAAGGAACGTGTCACTCTACTTTACAGCCACTGAAAAAATATATGATTGCCCAACTGAGACATTTTGCAGAGTGCTGCTGCAGAGGGGAGAGGTAACCCCACAGTGACTTGATGAGAGCAAACAGCCCTCTTGCTCCTTAAGCACATTTTTCTTTGTGTAAACTAGAGAAAGAGGCGAGAAGAGCAACACAGGGCAGTGTGCTCCTTTGTCCTCAGGTGTGTGTGTGTGTGTGTGAAGTGATAAACTGAAATAACTCCTGGATCAAGAGATTGTGACCACTGCCTCCCCCTGGTGGCAATCTAATCATCATTATGATGGTGATACCCAAAAAAGATTTTAATTATTTTCATCCTCACAAGGACGTAAAAAGTTTTTCTACTGATAATTTTGCTCTGCTGCCTTCCATGTTGTAATTATTACAATTATTAAAGATGTATCCCGTTGATTTTACATATTGACATCTATAAAATTACAAGTCACTGTGGCTGATGGCATAGTGATGTCATTAGGTAGCCTATATTAAAACAGACATTATAACAGAAAGCCTTATAATCTGTGGAGCTCATCAGGTGTGAAGCATCTAATGAAAGATGCTCTTGTGTTGTATTATGGGAAATGTAGGGTTCTTTATT
Source organism: Decapterus maruadsi (assembly GCA_030347415.2). Classification (NCBI taxonomy): domain Eukaryota; kingdom Metazoa; phylum Chordata; class Actinopteri; order Carangiformes; family Carangidae; genus Decapterus; species Decapterus maruadsi. Next base: position 9,325,271 of record CM064896.1, on the reverse strand, counting down.
TTTGGAGCTTGCACCGTGCTGCAGAGTAAATGTTAGGATTATTTAATCCTCTGCTGCTTTGGTTTGTTTTATCTGTCTCCTGTGGGTCCCTAGACTTAATGGAACAGCTGTAACACCAGCCAAAGCCAACCTAACACTGGCTTTACATAATAGGCTATAGCGATGGCTGCAGTAACAGGTTGTAATGCCAACATGTGGCCACATGGGGTCAGTGTTACTCTGCTGCTGACCTTCACATCCTCCCACATCTCTCTGTCCTCAGCCAGGACCCGGGTCGTGTGGAGCGGAGTGGAAGGAACCACCATGGACTTCTGCAAGGAGCAAACACACACACAGATGAAGATGTGAGAAAGCAACTGCATATTAAACAAACAAGATGTTTAATCTGTAGTCGACACTTACATTGATCCAGGGGTGGTTCATAAACTGAGTGATGGTCATTCTCTCATTAGGGTCTGTCTTCAGGAGCTGGTGGATCAGATCTTTTGCTGGAGGGGTAAAGGAAATGCAAAGATCATTATATTATTAGTAGCACAGCACACACAAACACACACACTTGTGGTCTCAGGGACAGACTGGCCTATTTACACAGCAAGAGCGCGAATGAAGAGGGAGAAAATAGAAATATGACTGTGTGTGTGTGTGGTTGTCACTGCTTAGGAGGAGGACACCAGGTGGCTGTTGACTGTGAGTTATCAGTAAGAGGAGTCTGGGCATGCTCATTTGTTATCGTCTGTGAACGGGTAAAACTCCAGGAAAGCACCCGTTAATGGAGAAGATGAGTCACTTTAAACCATTGTTTACCTCAACACACTGAGTGCAGTCTCTGTGTTTACACAGACGTAGCTCAGGTAAGGACTAAAAAGGATCGAAGGCTGCAGCACCAAGATGTAAACCGAGGCTGTTTAAGAGCACACTAAGGTGTTCCCCTACATGATGATGAGCAGCTGCAAATAAACAAGCGCTGTGGTTTCAATATGAGAATTCCTTTGAAGTACAGGCAGTGTACTTTTGTGCAGTCATCCTTCTCTTTCAGATGAGAAACAGAAAAACTGTGCATTGCCACCATCATGTGGAGAGCTGGAGTTCGACGGCCTACACATCTTTGACAAAACGCCTTAGTTGCTGCACCAGCTCTCAGCGGGAAATGTATAGTTTTTTTTTAACCACATATTTTGTGTTGAATAAAGATGAATACACAATGCATGTGTTGTTACTGATATAGCTATCCGACTGTATGTGTTGTTGGACGTGGCATGGCTGAAAATAAACTAATGATGATATGTTGAAATGTATGTGTCCACATTTTTACCAAGGTGAAAACAGTGTGTGTGTGTATGTGTACTTGTGCAGCTATACATGTGGGGACTGGTCTGAGTTTTAAACCATCAGAGTGAGGACATTTTGGGAAAGTGAGGACATTTTGGCTGATCCTCACTTTCTCAGACTAGGTTATAGGTTAAGAATAATGGTTAAGGTTTGGCATTTGTTTTGGATGGTTAAGGTTAGGGTAAAGGGTTTGGGAAAACATTATGTCAATGAGTGTCCTCACAAAGATAGCCATACAAACATATGTGTGTGTGTTGATTTGTTGGGGGATTCACACCTTCCTGTGACACCTCAGCCCACTCTGGGTTGGGGAACTCGTACTGGCCCATCCTGATCCTCCTCTTCATGCCCGGGGAAATGGCCTGGCCCGTGTTGGAGTAAAATGGAGGAAATCCACACAAGCTACAAGAGACAAAACATGGCGGGTGAGAGAGAGCAACTTTAAAACCTCACATTACATGTCGTTGTGACATTTATAGCTTCCCACCCAGCGACACGCAGTACTCACAGGATATACATGATGACACCCAGAGACCACATGTCACATGACTTGTCATATTTCTCCGGGCCCAAAACCTCAGGAGCTTATCAATGGTGATATAAGCACACAGAGACAATATACAAGTAGAGATTAGGTTTTATATTGCACAGGCAAAAAAATGACTCAGCATATACACAGTTTAAATCATAGTAAATAACACAAAGCAACTTACCCACATAGTACGGTGTATAACAAGGGGTCTGTAGAGGGTTGTGTAGCGTGGTCTCCTTAGCAAAGCCAAAGTCTGTCAATTTGAGGACTGTATTTCTTTCTGTAGTGGTGTACAGCAGGTTCTCTGGCTGGAGAAGGAGGCAGGAAGGGAGAAAATAAGGATGTGAAAACTTAAACTACTCAGAGGCGTTACAATGGGCTTTGTGAGCGGTTCATCTCTGCACACCTTGATGTCTCTGTGTGCAATGTTCATGTTGTGGAGAAACTCGATGGCCGTACCAATGTCCCTCATTATCTCTGATGCCTCTGGGAAGAAAAGAAAAGAAAACACAATCTCTCAAACCGGAAGCAATTCCAGTGTCGCACAACAAACTACAAAGGTGCATGGTTCATCCCTTCTCTCTGTTGTGTGAAATCCATCCATCCCTCCATCAGTCCTCACCTTTCTCAGTGAAGGCCTGGTCTCCTCTGGCCTGGATTCGGCTGAACAGCTCACCTCCCTCCATACTGGAAACACACACACATTCACAAACACACAATTACAGATTGCATACATGACAATAATCTACAGTATTGTTTGTGGCATTATGGTGCATTTTCTACATTTGAATTCAAGTAATTTGTATTCATTTCTATCAAAGCAGAGATAAATAAAGTAGGCTAAAGCAGAAAGAAAATATATATAAATAATATTCTTTACATCAATCTACATCACTTTTTACATTAATTCATTTGGCAAATAAGTGAGGGACAATACTAAAGCAGTTGGAGACTCTAAAGTAAGAACTGCATTATGTTCAATAACTGTGAGCTAAATCTGTTCACATGTTTTGCAGCAACTCTTCCCTAAATCTTTCAAACCTGTTATTCTTTCACTTTCAGAGTGAAATGATAAGTGAAATTGAAAATCTAAAAATACTGTATGAAAGTCACCCTCAGAAAAAATAAAACAGTGGACCAGGACCAAACAGGGAAGAAGGCAAAAGTACCAACATCTCCTTATTGAAAAGAACCAACAGGATTTTTTGAGAAATTACTGTATATAGTAGTGCAATGGGTTTTTAATTTATGAAAAGTCTATCAGTAAGATGGCTACAATTCATCTCTGTTGTCTCATTCATTCATGCTTGTGACACAGTTTGGCCCAACAATATTATATAATAATAATATTTGATAATATAATTTAAATTATTATAATTGAAGGCTGCAACACGACCGAAGGAGAGGGGACAAAGGTGTCTGAATACTCTGCATGTACTCTACAAATACAATGATAGAACAGTATTTTACATAAACACATCTACTCTGATCACATTTCATAACTGAGACCTGTGACCAACAGGTCCAGACGCTTCTGACCTTCAAACAGTTTCAGATTTAGATGTTTGTGTTTCCCATTCCCCATTTTCATAGGTACATAATCAAACAAACACCAGTCTGATGTCTGAAACTCCCCTTCCTGTTCCTCAGAAAAATCTTTGTTGTGCTCAGTGTGATGCAGTCGTGCTCCAAAAAGTGTATTAAGTAAGAACGTAGTTTTTGTGGTCCATGAGTGCACCGATGAACAGATAGCTATAAGGCAGAATTGTGACTGTAACATTGAGCTACAAACTGCACTGCAGTCCCACTCTGACCCACGCTCATACAGGAAGCAGCACCCACACAAACACAGACACACACAGGCACACACACATACAAGGTCACTACACACATAACAACACAACCACTTGTTGAGTCAATAGATGTGACGGTGAGAGACGAGTCTGTCTTTGTTTAAAATTCCCACATTGACAAAGCAAAGTGTCACCCTGGTTTCTCTTCTCCTTTGAATAACTTAATTAAACTGTTTTTCCCCTTTTTACAAGTGGAAAAGTGTGTAAAAGAAAAAAAAAAAAAGTCCAGAGCTCAGCAACGTGTATGCACATCAGAGACACAGTCTTTTAGCCAGAGTCATATGGGGGTATTATTTTGAACAGTTTTCCATGACATGTGAGGCCCAGATGGGACTCTTTGTCTATCTCACACCATCAGTGTTGACGTCTTCACTTTGTCAGGTCTTTTGTCTAAACTTTATCACGGGTGAATGTTCAGCTCTAAACAAACACCAGAACCGGCGCATTATCAGACAAAAAAAAAAGATTCCCTACATTGAATCCAAAATCCTGTTTGTAGCATGAGCTTTATTTTGTTGACCATCTAGCTGCATAATGACTTATGACGAGCAGATGACCTTTGACCCTCATAACATGGTGGAAAAAAACAAATGGTGTCAGCTGAAGGAAGCAAACCACACACTGAAAACATGTTTGCATTTAGCTGAGCATCCAAAGTCTGGCAGGAAATGGTCTTGAAATCTGGAGATACGAAGTCTTGTGTTTCCTCAGCAGCGTTCAAACAGAAATACAGTGAAGCTGCAATTTCCCTAACAAAACATATGTAAATTTAACTTTTGCTTGGGAGTTTGGTGGTGATGAAATTTTACTGAAGAAAAAAAATGTTTGTGTTTTAAGAATACGTCACTACAGAGTTTCTACAAACAGGTGCATCTAAACAAATTAGAATATCATGTAAAAGTTTATTTTTGTCTGTATTCATAAATTGAAACCAATACATTATATAGATCCTTACAAACAGAATGAAACATCATGTTTTTATTTATTTAATTTCTTTTAATTGTAATGATTATGGCTTACATTTAATGAAGGCCTTCAGTATCAGTATAAAGCAATTTGACTATTACAAAAGAAAAGACCAATTTAAAAAAGCATGTTTAATATGGAAATGTTAGCCTTCTGAAAAGTATGTCCATCTATATGCACTCAATACTTGGTTGGGGTTATTTGACTTGCACTACTGGAAATGGACTGGAAAAGATTTTTAGTGAAACATGTAGAGACTGAGCAGAGTCACGACAGAAACACAGTACATGTTTGCTGGTATTTGTTGACCTTTGTTCAAAATAGGTTTGTTACAAACAGCTTATTTGATAAATTCACTTCACTTTTTAATATCTGTGCTCTTTAGAGCTGTGACATATCTTTGGGCATTTTTGGCAAAGAGAGGGGGAATGAAATGTCCTCTAGTAAAGGGCCGCCCGACCCTAACCCACTCATCACCCTGACACATCGAAATTAGTCAGTGTTGAGGTGCTCCACCAGTTAAAATAGCAGAACTCAGCGGAAAATACTTGTCTCTTCATCTGAACTTTTCAATAAGTAAAAAAAAACAGCAGTTTTATGCTTTAAATAATTTCTAAAATCAAATCAAATTCATTCTTCACCTTTATCCAAAAACTTCCACCAAAGACAAAGATCAGAAGAGGGAAGCAGGTGGTTGTCAGGGGAAAGTATGTAGATGGATCAGGGTGTATAAACAGGTGAAGGGGTGAAATTTGAATCCTACCACTCCATGATGATGAGCAGGCATTTCTTCCCATGGTGCATGTTTTCGTACAGGTTTAGGATGCGAACGATGTACGGTCCTCCTGACACTCGCCAGTGAAGCTCCACTTCTCGTCTAGCTTTGGGGCTGTCGTACAGAATCTGGGTAGACACACACACAGACACAAAGAGGATGGGATTAACAAACAAAAAACACTTTTCACAACTGGCAAACTTGTGAATTTAAATCTATGTAGTTCAGTTCTGCTCCAAAGTTGTAGTTCATTCACTTTAAGATATTTTATTGTATAAACAATTAATATAAATATTCATTGGGAAAGTAATCTTAGTTCAATTAACAGTGATTGTTAGTTGCCCTAAAGTCTATATCAGAAGGGAAAATAATGACTAATACACCTATAATAATAATTTCCATATCACTGACACCTATTGCATCATCTAAAAACAATGGCATCCATCACATAGTCAGATATTTTACTCATTAAGTCAACAGCTCCCTTTTTTTGTGACCATAAATCATCCATGACAGGTTCATAGATAAAAAGCACAGTCTCAATCTCAAACTTGTATGTTCTTACACGACACTGCAGGACCAGAAACACACAGCGCTCAATGAGAAAACAACGAATAAGCAGTGTCATAAGTGATCATTATGTGAGCAAATTGAAATCAATCAATTCGATTTACTTTAACACAGATTATCTCTGGCAAATAAGATTACAGTCACCTGTAGATGGGGATTAAATTCAGAACTAGCACTTAGCACCGAGCTAACATGTTTTCACTTACAGCTGCAGTGAACTGAGGAATAACAACCAACGAAGGCCCAAACCAGGAAAGACGGCCTTACTCTTATCTGAACACTCAGAAACAGCAGCTTTCACACTCCCTGGAGGAGTAATGTGAAGCTTTTGACTAGTCAGTTGTTTTTTTTGTTGTTGTTGTTGAAAGGTGTCATAACCATATGAGCAGTTTAAATAAGATATAAAGATAATAAGAAAACTTCAATCCTCATGAAGGGCGTTGAACAGGAACCAGACAAGGCTTGTGTAAGCCAGACAGTCTGCAAGTTGTTTCCCATCAAACAGCTCCTGCCAATGATAACACAACCACCTTCTGCAGGGAGTGAACTTTTTGGTTTGGTTAGCTCATGAGTGATGGGTTTGAACTGTGAACCCTTGTCTTATACTGTTACACAGCAGCAGCACGCCCACTGGGAACCTGCTTGATAATGTAAGTAAAGTAAAACTGCACAGATGTTGGACCAAAATTGTTAGAGTGCATCCTCCGGAGCAGCAGAGCATGAGAATATACAGCGTGCTCACTCAGGCTTAAAATCAAGATCAACACCTCCACACTGTGATTCCTGTTCGTTAGATCTGGTCTAGAGAAAGGAAAAAAAAAATACCGCCCCACTGATCACAAGACTTCATGATGAAGACTCTGTGAAACTTTCCACTTTCCTGTCCCTTTAAACTCTTTCCACAAGCATGAAACATATCACAACACTTGAGTGGAACTACGCTAGTGCAGCAGCTACTATAATAAAGTAAGTCGAGGACACAGTTAGGTATATAGTTAGCCCGGTCACACGACAGGATGTGTGTTTGACATAAGCAGATGCACACTCACACGCACATGCACACACGCAGCAGGTGGCGGACCTTGACATAGCACACGTCTTCAGTCATGGTGTATTTTTGGGACATGACAGTGATGGAGAGATCTCCTTCTATCCTTCCCTTCGACAGTACCTACACAACACACTGAGGCTGAGGCACTGACTGGCTCGATGACTCAACGGCAGACACACAAACGTTAAATCTGTGCTGTGTGTGTGTGTGTTATGTTGGTGGCAGGTGATTTTGAAGCCATCAAAAATGTGAGGAGAGGAGAATTATTTATAAACTCTTATGTAGTTATTGTGTGGGTGAGAATTACATTTCCTGGAAACTCCAAATGCCAGAAAAAAACACCTCAAAACTGTTACTGTTTTTTTGTGTTTGAGCTCACTAATGTTGGAAAGAGGAAGTGAGGAGTTCAGAGCACAAACTGGGTGTTGAAAGTAGAAGTTGAGGGTTTCCGGTGACTTATATGTCTGATGTGCTACTATTTGTGTCCTACTTAATTCAACCTTGCCCACTGAACCTGACTTGAAACTAAACAGAGGGCAGCCGCCTTGTTTCTGCTGTGTCACTGTCTTTATGACTTTAATCAGAGCAGACCGGTTGCCTTAATTTCCTGTAGTGACACAGAATTGGCTATAATAAAAAAATAATAAAAAAAGAAGAGAGAAACGTGCGAATTAGACACGCTGCACGCATATAAAACAGACAGAGATCTGGAGACAAGGTTAATCCTGCGATGGACTCTGGATTCTTCTGTGAGGCAACATCATGGAGGGTGAACTGAACGCACACTTGTTCCTGATCCTGCTCTAAACCAATCAACCACATCTCCATAAGCCCTGTAAACCAATCAGATCTCTGCTCAAAGACACTGCTACACACACACACACACACCAACATGTTCACACTCACTCACTCACGCTGGTCAGAGTGCTGTCAGTATATCTTGATGAAAGGCGTCTTATCTTTACAACAACTATAAAGTGCTGCTCGTAAAGTCGACAGCAAAGTGATCTAGGAAGTGGAAAAGAGTCGATCACTAATCGAAATGTATAGCAAGTTAATGACAACGCTAAAGTATTGATGTTGCCGTTTTGAGAAGCTGCTTTAACCACATTGTGGGTCAGCGTCTTAGTTTAACTTGTGCCAATGTGCTACTAAAGGCTGATGATGCTGAAAAAGTCTAATTTGGCCAACGAGGTTTTGTTTAAACATAAATCTAACTTTTCAGAAATCCACCTCATAGTTGTTGAGATTAAACACACAAATGACTATATACTTGTCACCCTTTGGTCTCCGTAGTTGTTTATATAAAATTTAACTGAAATAAGTTCAATATTTGTCCAGTCTGGCCCAAAGTGGTGAGCCGACCACACAACATATCCATCTGTGGCGCTAGTGATAACATGGGTAAATATGATAAGAAACAAGTATGTTTTCCTAATAATTATCATGTGCTTTGTTCAGTGTCAAAAAACAATTTAAAATCTTAAAAAAGAGAACCCAAATATCACAACCGCTACCCCACACCCTCCTTAGATTTTGTATAATTTTCCATGACATTAACACACAGTGGTGCACTCAACACAAAACCTTGTGAGTAAAATCCCCACGAATCTCCCCACAGGACAATAAAAAAAACATAAAGTTCCTCTCCGTGTTGATGAAGACAGAGCAGGAGTCATCTATTCTACACCAACACAACTTTCAGCTCGTTTGAATACTACAAACTCCCTCACAACCACCGCAAAGGTTATTGAGGTTAAACACCCAAATCTGCTGCATTTATTTGCGATGACTTGTCAGAACTTCTGCAAAATGACACGAGAGTCAGTGAACGCACCAAAACAAGCGCATTAACTTGAACCCAAAAACCTCTGAGACTGATTAAGCTCCAGCTGCCTGACGTGAACCTGCGTGAGATCTGGGTGTTGGTTTTGCAGAATTGAATCTTGTTTTTCGAGCAGTGTCTGACTAAATAACTGAGAATTTCTCAATGGCATTTTTGGTGTCTGTGGCTCCCAGATGAAAGCCAGATGTGCCACCACCACCAGCAGCAGCAGCATGCCAATGAACTCATCACAAAGGTGAACATACACAAACACACTGAATGAAAGTACGATTTTGGCTCTGAGTGGAGGAAGCCTGCACACACACACACACGGACCTGTAGCTTGTCCGGCTTTCCATGCGCTAAGCTGGAAGGCACTTCAGACGCTAAAATGGAACAATCAGCAGCCAAATTCATGCAGCTAAGTTAATGGCAGTGCTCAGGTTGACGGCTAAGCTCTCCCTCTCCTACCTGGAGTCAGACAAATCCAAGTTAAAAGAATCCTGATGAGTATAACTGAATTAGATTAAGCGGATGCCCCCCCGCCCCCAGCTCTGCTGCAAAGTGGATTAAGCCTATACCCATTTATTATGTTTAGTGCTCAGAGCAACACTTAATTAAAAAGCCAGTGAGCTGCTCAGCTCTCCTGCTCCTGCCCCCTGCACCTCCAGCAGCTCCTGATTATTTCCTGTTGCTTTCTATTTGTCTCGAGATTAAAATATATATATATATATACAGAGAAAGTTCCAAATGGCAATAAAGTACAATAAATAGCTCCATCAGGTGCATTAAAAAAGCTGTCACTTGGTTTCAGTGCAACACTATTTACAAGCAAACCAACAGAGACGCCGGTAAAAGCTCCAACGGAGACGGCAAAAATGCTATTTTTTTTATGACCGTTTCCCCTGGCATCTCTAAAACCTCTTAACCGGTTCTTCAGAGAGCGGAGGAGGTTCAGAGGCTGAGTGCGGTGAGTTTGTGGTGTTTTCTCTAAGCTGGGGTCACCCTGACCTGACCTACTGTTAGCGTTCCTCTGTGGAGGCTGCATGAGGCCTGTCAGGTGCCGTTGTGGATGTCATGAGAGGTCACATGAACACACAGAAAAAGATTTCCCCTTATCAAAAGTTTCTCTTGCACAGATCAATGTTTTCTGATAAATTCCTCCTGTTATATTGGCTCCTCGGGTCAGGTATATAAAACAAAACTCCCAGAGGATTTCCACACGGGATACATTCTTTTTATTCTTTCCTCTGTTGGCATTTTGTAATTGTTTCCTCCCCTCCCTTTTCCCTCGTCCAATACGATGCTATCAACCATCCCATCCCTCCTGGCCTTTCATCATCTTACTATTTTCTGCTGCAGTTTATCTCTCTTTCTCATCTTCTGTTTCTCTTTCTATCCTTGAGTCTACAGTTCTTGCTTGTGACACCGCTGCTGCCGGGTTTGGCAGCTCAGCTCCAGATGGATTACTGTAAGCCACTAAATCTCCCTGAGTCTGTCGCCCCGGTGGTGACAGGTGACAGCCTGATGACCTGGGCATGCATTGCGTGTGTCTACGCCCGTATGAAGGCGCGGCGAGTTTCCACTGCTCCCAGAATAAGGTGTCACCGCCAAAATGTGTGTGTCTTCATGAAGCGGGGCCACATATCACAGCTACCGTTCTCGCATTCAGCACATGTAGAGCATGTGAGTGCAACATGTATGGTACCAATGTGAGCAGCAGACATACACATGCAAACACAGGTTGGGCATGTGTGTAGGCTACACCAGAAATGTGTGCGTGTGCATGTATGTGGAGTAAAATATCAGTGTAGAGCAGTGCGCCATGAGTGGAGAGCTATTCAGCATCACAAAGACTGGGTTTGTTTGTCACTTTCCACAACTCCTCTGCAAATCTGAGCCCTGTTTATAACACAGAGAATAAAGGTCAAAGGTCTTTGAAGTTGGCACCATTGTCAACCCAGTTTCCAATTCTTATCTGATCTCAGACATGAAAAAAGAAACCTGTTGTGATATCAAGATGAGTCAAGATCAAACGATAGCAGCTGCTCCTAAATTCAATTCAAAACACAAACCAAAATACAGTACCTTCACACAGATTATTTGTGTTTGGCACCAGACAGGTTTGATTATTTTTGGAAATTCACACAAAGCTGTTGTTAAGATACCATGAGTGAATGACTGAGTTTACTGAGTCCCTTTTCTCTACTACAGCCTGGATATAACACACACAAGTGTCAGGTGACTTCAATACCTTCAGTGCGCACTTCTCCCCTGTCTTCTTATTGAAGCACTGGAGGACTTTGCCATTGATCCCTAAGCCCAGAACCTGACCAGAGATTTTATAATCGTCCGTGACTGCGTTTCTTTTTATCTCCAGTTTGGGGTAGATGGGCAAGAGGAAGTGGGTGGGCTCGCTGTCCTCGTCCTTTCTGTCAGCAGCCGACAGCTCCGGCTGCTGCTGCTGCTGCTGCTGCTTGTCCGGCTCCGGCTCCTTCTGCTCCGGCTGCGGCTGTTTGGTCTCCCCGGCCGGGGAGTCCGGCTCCGCTTCAGCCATCGGTGCTTGCTGCGGTTGCTCCTTTCCGTTCCCATTTTGAAGCATGTTCTCACCCGGCTCGTTGTCACCAGCGCTTCTCAGAAGAGGAAGGCGCGAGTGATTCACCAAAGTAATACGATGACTCCTGCTGCACCTCCCGGTAACTGCGTAAAGCTGCGGCGCGTCTGGCTGGCTGTCCCGGGCACCGGAGCTCCAATGAGAACTCCCTCACAGCTGATTAAAAAAAGAAAAAAAAAAAGATTTAAACTACACAATTTATGTATCTCAACTTCAACACCCGCCTTTTCCTCTCCCTCTCTCTCTCAATTGCTCGGTCAGCGGTCAATGCTGTCCGCCCAGAGAAATCCCAACAATCCAGCGCCTCCTAAATGACCCGAGCACCAGATCCGAGCCGGCTCTCTGGTAGGATAGGCTGCTGTCCACTTGGCTGTGTTGATCTCCGTTTCCCGTTAGTCTGGAGCCCTTTGGTTGTAGCCTATTCACATGGCCAGTTACTGTCACTTTCCGTGTAAGCACCACCCACCTTCAGTTCAGTCATATTTCTCAACTGGCCCGATGTGACCGCCTTAAAGGAGCAGACCATAAGTTTATGCTTCTGAAAAGTTACAGCATTTGATCTTGAAAACCACTGGAGCTGAAACATACATTAAAATATCACATTAATCTCTTGGAAAACTTTTTAAAATTATTATTATTTTATCACAAACAACTGATTATGAGACCAACTAAAGAGGAGTGGCAACTTTTTGGTGAAGTTTGATGCAGATACAGATAGAGAGAAAAGAATATGTTAATTATGTTTGTGAGCTTCAGACAGTGTAGAATAATGAGAAATGAAAATGTCTGTGTGCGTTTCTATTCAGTAGTCCAGTGCAGTAGCTAGTGACTCTCCAATCCCAAAGTTGGTCGGTCTCTGCTAAAGCACAAAAAATTAGTTGCTTGAATTATTTGTCTTTTTCCACGTCTGCACCGACTCTTGTGTTTCCAAGCAGTTTGATATGGCAGCACAAGACGTTGGCTACATGTTGTGAGTGGAAAATACAGAGCTGCACTTTCAAACGCTTCATGAAACAGGATACTAACTGGAGTCTATTTTGGGTGAGTAATAAAACCACTAAAAAGGAGATACACACAAACACATAGGGCAAACACCCAATCACCTATAGTCACACCAGTAAACACGGTGCAGCATAACCTGAGCAACAGCCTCACAGACACAGACAGTGGCTAATCTCATTTCCTGGACTTTTTTTTTCTCGAAGAAATGAAAAAACAAACTTTCATAGAAACACAAACTAAACTTCTGGTTGTAGTATAGATCAATCCAACCATGTTCAGATACTGTGACTACACTGACCAGCACGTGTCAGTAGCTGTTGGGTTTGGGGATCAGCCAGATGACGGCTATTTAAACGTCCTCAGGCCTGGACTGTGAGCTGCCCCGTTATCCCAGCAGCGAGCCCCGGGCCAGGAATAGACTGTGGATGTAGCAACCTGTGTTTGGTTTCTCTGTTATTTCTGACACTGACTTCACTATTACCTGTGGGAGGATATATTACAAAACAGACCGGAAAGAAACAGGTTCATAGTTAATAGAAACCAGACGTTATCCAACCCTGTAAATCTGTTTTGTTTGTTTTTTTAAGAAATGTGAGTTGACATCTATTCACTTATGAGGTAGAAACAGTGGCAGTGACTCATTCGACCAGACATTACAGCTTATAGTCTGACCCCAAAGTCAAATCCAGTTGTGTTGATAGAGGTGCTGAAGCGACGGTTGTAATACTGGAGCTTTCCAGCGAGAAATGCATGTGGGGAAAAAAGAAGCCGCTCATCCAGAAGACAGGTGGGATGCCATTATAGATCCATTCCTGTGCAAAGACATTGATCCTCTGGGGCAGGTCTGACGCTCAGAGATGGGCTGGGCCTGGAGGGAGAGAGATATGCAGCCGGTCGAAGAATTTTTGCATTCTTAGAAAGCAGAGTCTTGAATTATTAGAGCAGAAGAGAAATGTCATAAAAAAGTCCATCTGATACGTTGTGCACAGAAATCACTCCCAAATGTCAAACGTCTAAGAGCCATGCCTCACTGCAAAGACTAAAACATGGATGAATGCCAGAATTTAAGTTTGGGTCGAGGTATGTGTGTGTGGAGTTGAGTTAGTGTGTATTTCTATTTAAAATTAGCCAGGCTCTGCCATCAGTCCTGCAGCCAAATATAGAGATACATAAACATATGAGGTAGGTAACCGTTTAAATATCAGAGGGCATGTTTTCATATAAAGATTTATCTTGCAGGTTAGGGGGTAACTAATCATAAATTAATAGTTTAGAGCCTGAGACTTTAATCTATAACTGGTATGTGTCTTGACTCTCCACATATCAGACACAGTGTTGTTGAACAGGCTGTTGGCCATTAGATCCAGCTGTGATTACGTCACCATTAAATCCCTCAGAGTCTTGACAACATCACTAAAGACTGAGGCACAAAACATACAATGCTCGGTTACTGAGAGACTTTACATTTTTAAATGAACTAATCGTAGATGACTGGGATTTTTAATCCATTTTAAAGAAGATTTACCGTATGTGCATCACTAATTGTTGATTCATGTGATCAAGTTATGCAAAAGTAAAAAACCCAACCATTAAAAGACATAAAAAGAGATCTGTGATTGAGGTCAAATGAATGCCAAGCACAAAGATTTACACCCAACTTGGTCAAAATACATTCACATATACAGTGTAGAAACGAAGTGAAAAAGGAAAATGCTGGCCACCAAAAGCATTAATAAACCCCCCATCAAAACAGTTGTATTACTGGTACATTTGTGAGATCCTGATGTGACTGAACAGTCACTTACTGTCATTCTCAGCTCTACACAACATGTTACAGCCGTGGCGTCGACAAACAGATGCAGACAAAGGTGAAGTCTAATGACCCCCACTCTTATCATGGTCTTTTAAATGCTATCTGTTCTCCAGTATCTAACCTTGGCGTCCACATTCGTGTTTATCTGCAGGGAGACTCCAGACGAAGAGTAGACACGATCATCAGTAAGAGCAGCGGGACAACAGAAATCCTCCAGCACACTGAGCAGACATCCTCCATCCCAATCATCTGTCACACAGTGGCCATAATTTATCTCCCCCCGCAGGGCATTTTAGCACCTGAGCAGGTGGAGGACGGAGAGAGGAGACAGACAGATGAACACAAACACATCGTCTGACTGAGAAAAACACTCATTGTTTGTCGTTAAAGGGCCTGTTTCCCTCCAAGCCTAAACCTTAAGCATCCATAATGACAAGAAACTGCTCACAGTAGAATAGCAATAGGACGTGAGTAATGCAGGACAGGTTATGGGGACTAAGGAGACATGAGCAGACTGACAAAAGAGCCACAAAACGGAAAGAGCAGCAGGAGAAAAAGAGACAAAACAAAAGAGAAAATAAGATCACGAATAATAGCTTTGAAACTACTGCTCCCAAGAGGCATTTTAACACAGACAGAAGCCTTCTCTCCCACACCTTGTATGGGACGACGTGCTGGTGTTCATCCAGGAACATTTTAAGTTGGCAAATGTTTAGGTCTCTCCATCTGTGAACTTGTAAGGAATGCTGGAGCTCAAAGGGCCAAACTTCCTTCGCTCCAAACCATTTACAGGGAGCAGACGGAGGTCAACCAATAATAAGGCAGATATACAACACCGGTGTACTGAAGCAGGAAAAAGCCCCGGGAAAAAAAGGACATTATGTGTCGACGCCGACAGTCCAGACAGTTCGGTCAGACCCAGAGGAGACAGTCAGCACGTGAGTGACGCAACACATTTTAATCACAATAAGCCCTTTTGTCCCTGCATGTCCAGTTGAAACGACCGTAACAACGCAGACAGTTCAGCTGCAGAAAGCTCCACTTCTGTGATACAGCACACTGTTTATTTTGTGTTTATTTTAGCAGGCATGAGTTTATATCAAATGATATTTAAATACACATTATCCCAGGTACGCAGTGGTGTTACTCTTACCTTCTGCAAGGAGATCAATAAGTGCGATGATGGACGATGTTGCCTGACTGCACGACTGGTGCAGGGGGATCAGGCATCAGTCACTACCACAGCTGATGTTTATAGTTTATAAAACATCTTCCGGTCAAGAACAGGGCAGCGAGGCAAACATAAGGCCACAGCACTGCTCTAAAGTGGATGTAAAACAGAAGTGATCCGAAGAAGCAGATCTTCAAATCAAAAGTAAATGATAACAAGGTAAATTCAATAAGGAGGAACCAGCTGGGAGACAAGACAAACTTCGGTGGAACAGACTTAGTGAGGTTTTCTGTAGTTGAATATTACAACAAACCATATAGGTCAACTCTCAGAGGCCGTAGTTGTAGTTAGTAGTTTGTAGTTTATCTCTGCTCTTTTGTGTGTGCCGATGTTCTGACTTTTACTGGGTTGATGTCTCCGATGAGTCTCTCCGACGCAGGCGTCCGGCTGGGAACCAGGTGACAGATCTGGACAGAGTCCCATCGTCCTCTTTCCATGGAAGCGAGCATCATGGTCTCAGCCCAGAGGCCCTGAATCAGTCACACAAACCATGGCACAAGTATGGGCAGATGTGGTGGCAACAACAGTTGTGCCAAAAACAGCAAGCTTAACACGAGACTGTCATTCAAAAGACAACATTTACATTTCCCACAAGTCTGGCCGCTCAATTCAAAGTAAACAGAATTTGAGAACAGGGTGGTGCAACAGCCCGGGGTTAGCCACAATTATAACTCACATAATTACAGCTAAGTGATAAACACATGCTGATACCGACTGAACAGCCACAGGGGGAGTATTTTACAGGGAATGTTTGGCTGCTCACCAGGTTTCAGGTTTCTGTGCGATGAGTTTATCTTAAAACCATCACATTCAATTCACGTCAATTCAAAAAACGTTATTTATCCCCAGGGAAAAGTTAATAGCGCATAGGCAGCAGCATCAATATCAAGCAGGTGTAGGCCTACGTATTACTGTATATAATGTAGAAAAACAATATAAAACTATATAGAAAAAATAATAATAATACAAATAAGATGATGTTTGTGATTGTTTTGTGAGCCCCATCCCAGTGTCCTGGAATCTGGCATCTGTTTAAGCAGTGCGGTCGGTTGTCCCGGCCAGAAATAGAGAAAACAATTAGCACTGAGGTGGCCATTCTTAACAAGACAAATGAGAATGGCCTCGTTCTGTGGGAAAGTGATTTATAGAGACTTTCCCCAGGGTCAGAGAAAGTGTACAAAGACAGAAAATTCCCAGAAATCTCTGCGGCCCTGACCTCAGCGAGATGGCACTCATGGTCCGGGAGAACTGCGTGACGTCAGGAAGCCGGGCCTGCAGAGGTCGGCGGCAGGGTCAGTGCCAAAGGAAAGGGACAAAGGATGAGACATCTGTGGAAAGATGGAGAGAGGAGGACTGATGAGCTGTAAAAACTTATTATCTGTACTCTAAACATTAATGAATGTTTGCACTGTCTGCTGTCTGCAGACCCAGCTAAAACAAATGAAGCATTTATTACCATGTTAATACTGCACACACTAAGCCAAAGGGCCAGAAGTAGGACAGTGTGTCTCCCTGAACTAGTGCAAACATGCGGACATGCACACTTCAGGAGATGTAAACAGCCTCAACACGTGCCTGTGAGGCTGGTTGATGTCAAAAAATCTTTTGAAATCCTGCAGATGTTTGGTTGAACTCTGCCGGTTTGCTGAAGTTGCAGAGCGCTGAGGCCCAGGATGTCCTGACTCCTGCCTGGGCTGGACATCCATCCATCCATCCATCCAGGTTTAGGCAAGGCAAGGCAATTTTATTTGTATAGCCCATTTTTACAAACAGTTTGTCTCAATGGGCTTTACATGGCACCATAACAACATCCTCTGTCCTTGGACCCTCACATCAACTGAGGAAAAACTCCTGGAAAAACTCTTTTAACAGGGAAAAATTGGAGAAACCTCAGGGTGAGCAACAGAGGAGGGATATTGAACACAGACAGGAAAACTGTTTATAACACAGAATATGGAAAACATAGAAATGTTAACGAGCTGATGAAGGCAGTAGGTAGCACCACTCAGCCTGACACAGATTTAATAAATGAAACTTGGATTAACTCAACTTGTGCATTTATGAGTCTCAGGGAAAGATTAAACATAAAAGGCAAACACTATAAAAATCTAAACTGTGTTCTCATTCATGCGAGTTCAGAGGAGGAGGGTGGACTTGAGTTTGTTCCTCTCACACAAACTGCAGCACACAGTGTTGCACAGGCTGAAGGTGAATGATTCATTGATGTTGTTGGCAACTCTTCTCCTCACTGTGTCTGTGAGAAACGTGTCGAGAGAAAGTCAGTGGTAGGAAAACATTTTTTAATATATCTGCTGTCACTGCCATAAATCAGGAGTTTGTCCACTGCAGAGGAATAATTCTCAGTGCAGTCTACCATAGTTTCTTCAGAGCTGGATTTCCTGCGAGGATGCCAGCCATGAGGATCCTCAGAAACCAGTCCAGGAAAATCTGATACTTTGGGTCAACAATAAATAGGTCCAGTACGTAGATGATCTGCGTGTGCACAGCCACCTGCACATATATGATGAGTAATGCAGCTTCTGAATATGTATTTACACCCACACTCTTGCTGAGTCAGAGCCCACTCACAGTGAAGAGGCCCAGGTATGCTCGGTGTCCTGCAGACGGTCTGTGGACGTCACTTCCCACGTTCTGACCCTCGTTATCCAGATGTTACTTTGTTTCCTTCCAGCACAGCTTTTCATCCGTCAGACAGTCGCCACTGTGATTACATAAAATGTTATTTGCAGTTACAGTAAAGTTTGAATGTGAACATATATATTCCAATGTATTACTGATATAATACTTATAATATGTTATATTGATCATGTTTCAACAATTGTTAAACATTTCAACAACAGGAGTAGGAGTAGGCTTGTTACCTTTGATTGTCGGTGCGAGCTGTTTTTAGATCGGCGGAGCAGAGCCGTGAGCTGCTCAGAGCTACGCTACGGAGGCTAATGGGGTTTCTTGGTTTTCCCCATCAAATACACAATCCAACAACTCCAAAATGTTCTCGTGAACAAGTTGTGACCTGCACATTCACCACGCTATGAGGAGTGTTTCGAGACAGAGTTGTTTTCGAGGTAAATTCATGCAAAACCACTGATGCACGTTCCCATCGGCGGCAGTTTTCGGCAAGCAGTCTCTGCATTTGTCTCGAAAACAACTCTGTCTGGTAACGTTCCATTATTATCTCATAGCGTGGTGAATGTGCAGGTCACAATTTGTCCACGAGAGCGTTTTGGAGTTGTTGGATTGTGTATTCGATGAGGGAAACCACAAAATCCCATTAGCCTTCATAGTGTAGCTCTGAGCAACTCACGGCTCTGCTCCGCCGTTCTAAAAATAGCTTGCACTGACAATTAAAGGCAACAAACCTACTCCTAAAACTATAGGGATTATGGCAATGGGACAATTTTACAAAATGTTGAACTTCCCCTTTAACATATTCTCAATTATGATATCTACTACTTTTGCATTATGGGTTTTCAACATACATTATATTCAACTATATGGATTTGAAACTTTTTTACTGCTCCTAAACACTAACTGGTCTGTTCCTTGATCTGCTTGATGCTTCATGTGAATCCTGAGAAGTTTTATCTTATCTTATCTCATCCCTCCTTCTGACCTTGTCTGTTGGGACAAGACAGGCCTCAGACGGTTGATACTTGTTGTCCAGCTCCTCCTTCTCGGACACACAGTCTCGGTACTTGGCCTGTGAAGTCGGACTGTGGGAACACCACCCACCATTGTCCCTCTACGCCCACCTCAATAACCAGCTTAACCTCCTGGGGCAGTCCCAATTTCACAGGAATCAGTAACATTCATCTCACATGATGTATGATACACTATATTTCCAATGATTGACCTTGACCAGTCATCATAAAAGTCCCAAACTTTATTGTGACATCATTTTTACTGAGTGACTTCAGGCTTCACTGACTCTCAGGTTTCCTCTTCAGCACTGTCTCTCTGTGTGTGTGTGAACATAAAACACAGACTCAAGTTTGCAATTCTGAAAAAGATAGAAGCTTTTTGTGTTGCTTTGAAATCTATTAATACTGTTTTTTCTTACTTTGATGGTCGCCATGGTGATATCAGTTTCCCAAGCAGCGTCCTCCAAAAGAGATCTCATCCTCTCTAGTTCATACTGACATCAGCTGCTAATGAGCTACATGACCACAACACAGTAGAGTTATATTAATAACATCAATATTGATTTTAAATGAGCAGCACAGTTCTTGTTTCTTTTGTTTCCAATGAGATCTGGGAAGATTTAAAAAGTTCCACTTAGCTCATCGGACGGTGTGACATAGTTGTAGTGTGAAAGCTCAGCCTAGCGCCGTTCACACTTCCCGACTTCCATCTGGTGCATCTTTACACACACACATAATTGTCTGGAGAAGGAGAATAAATAAAAGAGAGATTTCATTGTGTTAAGTAAAAGTTATTTTTGTATTTTAGACTTTTTTTTTTTTTCATTTTATTGTCAACTAGGATTACTGCCACTGGTCCTGCTGACAAACAGGCAGTGAGGGGCGAGACGTCACACTAAACACTAAAGGTTGAAATATACTTGAAAATGTTCAGTGTCATTTCTTCTACAGGCCTTGAGCAACATTTTGCTCTGTGAATGTGCTGTTTACATAAGCCGACATGAAATGACAAGCATCTAAACCAGGCATGTCCAAACTCTTCTTCCTCAAAGGGCCGTGTGGCTGCAGGTTTATGTTCCAACCACCCAAGAGCACGCCACACAGTTTGACCAAATAAATTCTCTGAAGACGGAGATCAGTTGATTAAATGAGTCAAGTCTGGTTTGCTGCAGCTGGATTGAAACAAAAAGACCTACAGCCACGCAACCCTTTGAGGAATAGTTTGGACATGCCTGATCTAAACCATGTATCTTTATATGTTACACCTGATGTTGTGACATTTTATATATATATTAGCCTATAATTAGCACTCCTTACTTGCTTCCTTCCCTTGTCTCCCTGACTTTACTTCCTGGTTCCTCATATTTCCATCTGAAAGAAAACAAAGACAATTGTGATCTTCTTCTTTTTTGCTTAGTCATATGACATAAACTATTATTATTGTAATCATGGTGAAACATAGGAAAACAGCGTATAATTAGTACAAAAAGAGACTGCACCTCATTGTTCTCATCTTTCTTCTTTCTGCACCAGCCTGTGAGGTTCATGCACTGCTGCAGCAGGTTCAACAGCCGCGGCTGAGCACTGAGCTCCCAACGCTGGTGCATTTCAATCAGTGAAGTAGATAAAATACTGGAGGAGCACATTCACCATTTCAGCCTGACACACGCATACACACATCATTCATACAGTGAGTTGCAAATATACAGAATATATTGCTGTTCTGTAAGTAATGTGTAGCTGTGTGGACAATTATTTATTGTAGATATTTACTTTACTGTTGATGTAATGTTGTGTCTGTTTGGCTGAGGCAGAGGACATGAGACAGTATGTGTCGCATTGAGTCTAACAGGTGAGCACGTAAATGTTGAGTTTTAATTGTCAGATAATTAATAAGTCTTTCAATATAAAATGTTCTCGGTTAAGACTGATGGGTCCTTTTTTTTTATATCAAGCAAAATGTGTAAAGAACAATCAAATTACTCTCTGGTTTCTGATTAGTTAAAAGCATATCCATCAGGAGAGATGGATGAAATGTGTCAGCAGTGGGAATGATGACGTCAGCATAATTTGCCTCTGGGGGTGATTACACCGCTCTTTGCGTATTTCATCCAGCTGCCTCACTGAGCCAAGAGAACAGGCAAAAAGATGAATGGATCAATATGGGGGGAAAAATGGATCCGATAGTGTTAGCTGCTGCCCATAAATAATCTCTATTTACTCTTCTTTCCTCATCTTTGTCATCGTCCTCCAAGTTATTAACGCCTGCATCATGAAACCTGTAGACATAGACCAGGCCCTCCTCTGGAAAACATGATGTAATCTGAAGGACAAATATATTTATGCTGATTAAAGTGTACCTCGGTTAAGATATAAACCAGCAATTGATACTTATTATATCTGAAATAGCTCATTACTGTTATCAAAATGCTAAAGCAGAGATTGTGATCTGACCTCCTCCTCTTCCATCTGTTCTTGAGCTTAATAACGTCTCCCGTGGCTCCATACACTCTGCACCAGAGAAGACAAAGAACTGGGGCTCGATCAGAGATACAAAAGAACAGGAGAAGGAGCTGAAACTGCATATTTGCACAGAAATCAACATATTTCTTTGATGTGGAAAAGCAAAAACTGTGCACACTTATTCTGTTATGTGAATGAATTGATAGTTAATTGTGTGTGGGAATCAAAACAGACAAGTAAATGCCCTTTTTTTTTTTTTTAAACAGGTGCTCTAAGTGTCTAATAACCTGGGAATGAGCCTTGTTTGTCCTGTAGACAAGCACCTGCACTTAAAACAAAAACACGTGAGTGGTCAACAAACATTTGGGCATCATTATTATCTGTCCCCTGCGTTATATTTGCTCCATCCACTGGTGTCTATCTTTGATATCAAGTGGCAGCTGCTGGTTGATATCACCAGAGCTGAGAGATAGACTCCAGATAGGTGCACTGACATGTCAGAAACTGCTCCAGCACATCCTGCAAGCACCAGAAGAGGGCAGTAGCACAACATAGGACACTGCACAATCTCGTTATATGTGTGCATGTGTGTGTTTGTACTTACAGTAAGTCACTCTGAGCTTCCTTTGCCAGGTGTTGATGTGGCTCTGTTGAAGGGACAGAAGCAGACACTCTGCGTCTTTACAGTGCTGCTTTTACTTTTACTCCATCTTTTCCAGCACCTGGGGGAGAAGGTGTGAAACAAAGGCAGCAGCCACGAGTTAATAGAATTGAGACATACTGAAAAGGTCACTCTATGTCACCATTTTATGGAAGAAGTATGTCACTCAAGAGCTCAAACCTAGAAAAAAAAGGTCTAGAACGAAAAAAAGCACTGGGCTTTTTGCACTATGGAGGCAAGGTTTTGTCCTTTAATTAATCAGGGCATTAAGAAAGAGACTTCAATAAGGAAAAAATCTAGGTAATATTGTATATTGTACCATCATCCAGAGACACAACTAATGAAGAAAATCTATAATCTGTAAGTATATTAGCTGTGCTGGAGAAACTGAGGAAATACAATGAAGAAGGACACGATTGTCTAAAGACCAGTTTTTTTTCTTGCAAAGAAGGAGATATAAAACAAAATAACAGTTGATATGCTACAGGTGAGCGAGAGGAGTAAGGAAGCAAAGCGGGATGAAAGTTGTGAGTCTGTAAATGTAGAAACTGGTCTTTTTCTCTTTTTGTCTCTTCTATAAGTATTGAATGAAATAATTTCTCATTCAACAGACTCCCATCCCTCCGCTTGTCCACTAATATGAACACCTGGAAAACCAGATAAAGCAGAAAGTTTGATATCAACACCCCCGTGTCTCAGATATGTTGAACATCTGGGACAGTGATGTTTAGGTAACCACCACCACAGAAATGTCCCATGACATCGCTCTCCACAGGTAAGCACCATAACACTCATATCCCATGCTGTTCCTGGTGAAGATGGTGATGCTAATGGCAGTAATGATAATCTAATGGAATTTGATTGGAATGCACACCTTCCTGGCTGCGCTTGAACCTGCGATCTCTTTCTTTCACACTCATGACAGCTCAAATGTGTCCATAAGGGGGGGAAACCCCATTGACCCGTGCGATCCCCACACTCCTGGGTCACAAGGGCATCATAACCTCGTCTGTTTCCCATGGTAGATCAGACGCATCATGCACTCCGGCCCCTGCTCCTGCCCCCGGCCTCTTCGGTTGAAACCCATCAGAGCAGCCTGACATTGGGTAGCCAAGCACAAATGAATAGTCTCATGTGCCTAAACCACTCACGTGTCACTTGTAAAGGACATGCTGCCACGCTGTTAGGGATGACTTCGGGGTTGAAAGGGGAGCGGAGAGTGACTGAGGTGTACGCCGTGCGGAAAAAAATTAATCTGAGCGCACAGGACTTCTTGTGCTTTGGGACCATGAGTACAAAAGGGTCATAGGCCACCTGTACTGTACTCAGCTCTGTGACAAAGTGCTTTAGAGTGAGGCCATGCAAGGTGTCGGGGTTTTCAGGAATTGCAGGACCCAAATGCAGACTCACGGCAATGGGCATGAGAACAAAAAAACTCAGGAATGGCATAGGAACGGGAAACACAGAGGTTAAGTACACACAAGGAAACGAGACTCAGGTGGCGCAATAATAGACAGGTGACAGACATGAGGTAATCGAACAGGCAGGAAACTCAACTCAACAGGAAGACAAGAGTAAGACAGACTTCAAAGTAAAACAGGAACATAACACAGGAACATAACAGAACAGGGAATGAAAGACAAACAGGACGCAGAACTTCAAAATAACCCTAGAAATACCTACACAAACCATGACAGACACATAACTTCAAAATAATACAGGAACTAAAGAAAACAAGAGTCCAAAACAACAGAAAACTGAGCCACCGAGTGGCGGCAGGGCCATGACACAAGGAGCAAAAGCCAAATACACAGTGTGGCTTGATATGGATGTTATTGACGCTATAATTTTGCGCAGCACTGGATCGTTACTCAAGATGGAACTGTTTCATAATATACCCCCCCCCTTCTTCTTCTTCTTCTTCTTCTTCTTCTTCTTCTTCTTCTTCTTCTTCTTCTACGCTTCATTGGCTTCTCTTCAATTGAGCTTAAAGCCATGACCTCATCCTATGAAGAAGCCTAAACCAAATGAAAGACTTCCCCAAGGGACTGAATCCTAACCCACATCTAATAATGACATTATCATATCAGAGTGGCCTGAAATCATTCCGACCACAGCACCGTATTAATCACTCGCACATGTCTAATGCCATGGATCGGATCAGCGAGGAGATCCGGGGCCAGAGAGCTTCCAGTGAAAAACCCACAGGAGAACCACAAGTCTCTGATGGGGTGGTGGTCTCTTACCAATGTTTGGTTGGCAGCACTGCAGCCATTTCTGGAGCCAGCGGCCCACCATGGTGATGATGGGACTTGATTGGACAGATGTGGCCAGCAGCTCTGGGTGAGTGGAACTGATTAAACCCTAACAAGCTTTGTTACAGCTTTGATCCACCCTGCGCTCCTCTGTCTCTCCCAGCATGCCTCACTTTCAGCGTTCTGGCCTCGCACAGTCCAGCAGCAGATAAATGCTGACATGAAAGATCTGGCTCAACATCAACCACTACAGAACATCAATATTAGTCATTTACATTCACCCAGATGTGTTATCCATCCTATCTCCTTCTCTCGCTCTCCTTCTCTGCCTCTTTTGCAGTGTTGGGATGTTCAGAGGGTCATGCTTTTGTGAATGTAACTCCCATTTTACAGTAATGACATCAGCATGTGCTGCTAACTTTAGCTCCTCCTGAGGGCCAGATGTTGGCTGACGGGATCAAACACGTGCTATCTCCTTCTTACTGTCACATTGTTGAGCAAGCCAGGAGGTTTAAACGGTCACACATATTCCCACATTCCTCTTTTCTCCTGCAGAAGCCTATAAGCCAACCACAAATGTGGGCACACCCTTACGTTACAGTGCAATTTTCTTTTCTTTTTTTTTGCATTTGCGCACAGGACTGGAAACATTAAGGCAAGCTGTAGTTTCCTTCACCACCTCATTGCCATTTCATGTATAACAATAAAAATAAATAAGTAATAGGAAACATGCGGGGATCAATTGCTGCTGCAGTGCTTTTGCTCTTTTAAACGCCATCTGATCCGAGTGCTACTGGTTTCAGTTCATAGATGAAACGGAGCCACCGTGAAGGCAGGATAAGTCATGTTGACATCACAGCGCCTTGTGGCCTTGTATTTTACAAGAGCAATGCAAAAAAGAAAAAAAAAACAGCAATAAATGTACAAGGCAGCTGCCGCGTAGATTTGATTTTTGACTTTGCCCGGTCATGTGACGTATAGGTACTGCTGTTTAACTGTGACCCGAGTCTTTGGCCGTCATGGGTTGGGTGAATCACAGGTGGACTCTTGGCATGCCAGTAAAGGCGTGTTTAATGGGATGAGAAGGGCCTCAAAGCAACAAAGTAGCCAGACAGGAGAGACAGACTGAACCCCCCCCCTCTCACCCCAACCTGTGGCCTGTGACTTCAAACAGCTGCATTTGATTTCTCCTCTCATTTGCTTCATTTCTCAATGTGACTTTTAGGTGACGAACCACTGTAAGACAACACGGGTCATAAAAATATTCAACATAGTCGGAGAACAAACGTGTCACAGCATTATCTGTTTGTCTGCTTGTATCTAACTTGGTGCTTATCTTCTAAAAGTGTCCAGTACTCATCCGTCATCTTATGAGGCTGACCTCTGACCAGCAGCATCCCTGGTGTTAGTTAGTGTTGTTACTGATGTTCAGCTTTTATTGACACTTTAATAAAGCGCTGAATCATCGGCCCCTTTGAATTTGAATCCGTTGATGTTCTTGGAGACATTTAAAATAAATTGCTATGCAAAACATATCATTGCTTTGTCTATGTGGGTGAGCAAATATAAGCTGGAAGAATAAGAAAGCATTGAGCTGAATCTGTAACACATGTCTGTGTGCGTCTTTGTGGTACAAAGCCAGTGTGTGTGTCTGTGTGTGCGTGTGTGCTGGCATTCCACTTTGCTTATGTGGGTGGGCGATGGAAAACCAAAGAGAGAGTTATCGGGAAATTGTGTTTGTGTTTGTTTGTGTGCATTTACATGCATGTGAGTGAGCACAGACAACATGTCAAACATCATATAAACAAGTCAGACAGCGACACGGGATTGAAGGAGCCACAACCGGGAGAGAGTGCGTGTGTGTGTGTTTGTAGTTGTGTTTCTGAACAGGAGTTTCATCTATAAATAAGTCATCACCACTCAAATGAAGCAGCCTCCTCAAGAGAGCTACTCTTAAACATTCCTGACATTCCTCCTCATTAAGAATTAATAAAAAAATAAATTGAAACAGTTCCGCATAATTTCCCCCGTCACATACACACATGTGAGAGTTTATGACCATAACTCTTCCCCTGGACAAACACCCACAAATCCACACATAAGCTCACAGATGCACACGTTATTGGTTTGGCAACGAGCCTGAGTGCTTATAACGGAGGCCTTGATTTGTCATCTTGCCTCATCTGGCCTTTATCAGGTCGGGGTCTGACAGCTTAATCAGTGTCATTCATTCTCTCACATCAAAGAGCAGCCGTGGCAATCTAAACCCAACATGCTATAGCACAGACGCACACACACACACAGGATGGGATCTACATGAGCACATGTGAACAAAACAACTTTAAACTGCCGCTTACCAAAAAGTCACAACAGGATCAAAACAGGAAAACGGTGATGCTCACAATAAATCCAAGAAACAAACTAATTCAAACAAAAACTACTGTATAGACAAATACAATCATCTTGCTTTTCAGTTTGTTTATTTATTGGACTTGAACTCTGGACCTTTGCATTTGACCTGTAACCTTGACCTCTTCACCTCAAGCTATGTTAACTGTCAGCTTTAGTGAGGCTTACTTGTACGATCTTCAATCTAGATTTTCTTGGAAAGACAACAGGACTGTGTGTTTTTTTTATATTGTAGCAACATGTATCAGCCTTTTTCCAAAAAAAAAAAAAAAATCAACAGGATAATTACCTGTGACTTCACTGCTTAGCTCAACCACAACCCATTAACCACAGAATTTACTGTTTTGCTCTTGCGGCCGGTGGACAACGTCATATGAGGCCCTACTGTGTGTCACTCTAGCCTGTGTAACAAAAAAAGGAGATGGAGACTTTTAATTTAGACTGACGTAGGCTTGATTGTTCCAAATCCTCATGCCGTACCCGAAGACGTAGTATTTAGAGAAACAAAATCAAGGTCTGATCGCGATAGGCAATCAGGCCTTCGTGCAGTAAAGTCATGTAAGGAAGCAGCTTAATCCTCTTCATCCCTAAAGGAACATACGAGCTGACATGTGGAACTCAAAGAGACGAGAGGACGCGGAGGGAAGGAGATGGAGAAGTGCAGAGTGACACCATGTGCTTGACACACGCATGTATGAGCAGCCTGGACAAACACGGAGGATTATAAGGGTTGGAAGGGGAGGGAGGAAGGGAAAGGGGGAGGCGGAGGGGGAGGGGGGGGTCTCTGTTCGTCTGAGCCCGACTCTCTAACCCCCGGCCCCCATTAAGCCCTGAAAATGAGAGAAAGAGGAGCAATTAGAGAGGCAGTCATGGGGCAGGTAGGAGATCCCTGCGACCTTTCCTGGCTGGTATTTGACCTCTCACAGCTGGGGGCCATGATGAAGATATACCCAGAACATTGAGAGAATGGATTTGCTGAAAGGTACAACAGAGGATGGGGGTCGGAGGGTTTTTTTTTTTTCTGTTTTTTTTTCCTCTCAGTATTTTGAATGAAACATGTGTTGCCCTGTGGATTCTGTTGTTTGTCCTCTTTGATAAACAAGCACGTTATTGGCTGTGGGCGGCTCTGCATTCCTCGTATCATGGAAAATTACCCTTCATTACAATTTAGTGAATTAAGAATCCAACGTGTTTGGCTTATTGGAGCTAAAATGAGAAACCAAAACGCAGTTAACTTGCACTTGAAGCGGCTGCTTGTAAAAATGTTTTACGACCCTGCTCTGCAAACCTTGACCTCAAACCTCAGCGGCCTATACGTTTTCTGAAACTTACAATTTTGCCTTTATTTCTTTTGCAAAAATGTGTCACATACAGTATAAACCAAGCCAGCTTTTGTCAATGAAGCCAAAACCGCAGTTGGGCCACACTGACAGTGTGACTCTATGTTTTATCCATTACCCCCCCTTCCTTCTCAAACACACAAATGCACACAGGAACTTGGATGTGGATCTCATTTCCATGTGTCGGAGCGAGCCAGAACTGAGTCTAAACCGGCCAGAAGCCGTCTGTACGCCACTAACATTAATAGATAACGGCAAGTCCCTCATAAGTGGCATTACCCTAATCGTCCATGAAGCTGTTGTTAGCATATACGGCACCGCTGGAGTGAAACGAAAGGAGAAACTGAGATGCGTGAAGATGAAGGAGAGCCTCTGGGGTTTTATTGTGTGGAGGCCTGCCAGGCTGTATAGCTGGTGTTAGAGTGGAAAGCAGGAGGACAGAGAGATGAAAGGAAAGATGAGGAGGGGTGAGCAAAAGACAAAAGTACAACAGATAAAGATGGAGTGATATATGAGGTGGGAAGCCAATAAAAAAAAGAAAATTTAAAAACCACAGGAAGATCTTTTTAAAAACCGTTACAGATGGACAGATTTCACATTAACGAGGACTGATATCTGGGACAAAATGATGCAAGTAATCCACTGTTGGCTGCTCCTAAAATGACATCATATTATATTTTCTGTCAGCGCAAACACAACACAGATTATAATCATCAATGGTCCATATGCCTTTCCTTTATAATTCTGTTTTTCCTCTTCACTCCGGGGAAAAGAAAGCAGAGCAGGCAGGTCTGTAAACAATTTGTAAGGCATTAAAGACATTTATGGAAACCAATCCAATTTTGTGCATCTATTCCAATTTTCTGAGCCCTCTGTAATTGAAGTTGAGCCATAAAACTGAAGCGACATGGTGTTTATTCATCAATGCAGTGTGTGTGTGTGTGTGTGTGTGTGCTGGAGAGGGAAAATACATCAACTTCAGCAAAGGATTGTACTTTTCCTGATGTGTGTGTGTGTGTGGTTAAAAAGATTTATAAAAGAAGGACTGTCATGTATCAGACCATGTGTTTATTATAATAAAGACTGGCAGAGTAATCTCTCCAGTCAGGCAGACAGATGGGAGAAAGGCTCTTTTCTTGTCCGGCTCATTTGCATGAAACTCCAAGCTGTCAGATTCTTTCGGTGGCACAATGCGCCATCAAGCTGCAAATAACTTCACCCAGGACTATTTCTGTCTCCCTGCTCGGGTTTCCTTCTGCCAGACTTCAAAGAAACCTGTAACTTGGAATTACTGCAGCTGAAAAACAGGAGTGCAGAGGCAGATAAACTAATTTCCTCGACCTGCTACGAGGCCCTGGTTAGTGGAGGGACCTGGTGGAGCTGGTATGCGCTGTGCGGCTGGTTCACATTAACTGCGTTGACGAGCCCGTGAAAGTCGCACGCCTGCTCTCCTCTGCGCAGCATCTTGGACTGAGCCCTCATGGATGGATGTTTGCCAGACTGAAGAAAATATACATCTCAGGCTGTCCTGGGTTGTTTGGCTTTTGGTGTTGTTGCAGTACCTCGTCCTCACTCTGTGTGTGTGTGCGCGTGTGTGTATGTGTGGGCGGGGGTGGACGGATCATGGATAAATAGGGCGCACACTGCTGTGCGTAAACGTGTACAGCACCAGACCTGGCCGGGGCACGGAGCTCGCGGGTTGGCTGTGATTTGAAGGAAGTTATTTACATGAATGAATGATCACAGAAAATGGAAAATCAATTTATTCCCGTACACCACTAACGAGGAAAAAACATCAAATGGAAATTAGCAACATTTTGTTTTTACGCCAAAGGTGGAGTATTAATTCTTGGACTCACCAGTGATTTTTATTTTTTGCTGCACCGAAGACGCACGTGCACCTAGCTGTCCCGGAGGATGTTTTGAACTTCATTCAGATTTGTTTACAACACTCGCTCCTGAGGGAGGGGAGGACGTCGAAGAAATATTCCTGAATTCATCCGGACGCTTTGCGCATTGCGTAATTCGCAAAGAAATGCGCATGTTCTTTAGACAAGCTACGCATAATGTTGGGACTCATCTCTTCTGGAAGGCGTTTATCGCAGCGTGTCCGTTGTAAACACAGAAGAAACGAGGATGAGAGTGTCTAGTATGCTTTGGAAAGGTCAACGTCAGATGCTGGTGGCGATCTGTTGTTGGCTGTGTGCAGTTGTGGCGCGGAGCGGAGCAGGTGAGGAGCATCACTGACGCATCCCCCCCTCTCGTTTCTCCCGGTGTGCTTCAGCCGCATGCTACTGATTGAGCACAGTTGTGGTGATGGCTATTAGTTAAATGTCCATGAAATTGATGGATCAATGATTTTCTACCGTCTAAAGAGGAAAAGTCAGACCTGTTGCAGACAGATTTGATAGTGTGTCTGCCTGCAGTGCATGGCGTCTTGGCTTTACATGTAACCTGAGAGTGTTAATGGTGTCCAGGGGAGAAAGGGCAGGATTGTGTGTCACATCAGGGCAGCAGCACAATGATCAGGTTGATTAAATATTCATGGAAAACACAATGAAGCAGACTTTACTATTGTCCACGACATCAGTTGTTAGGTGTTTGATCTTTTTGACTTTTCTGTCATCAAATATATGAAAAAAAAAGTCTCTAACTACTTGTCACTTTTTCTCTCCATCACCCACACTGTCAGTTTCCAGATGTGTGGACCGTGCCTGCAGTCCACCCATAGGGAACCTGGCCAGCGGCAGGAACCTCACCACCCTCTCAAGCTGCTGTGGGAACAGTTCCCTCCACCACTGCCCTTGCCGCCATCCTCCCGTGACCCCTGGCCTCCACCCTGAGGACGTTCACCCACCTGCTCACATGACCGATGATCCTTTCCTGCATCCAGAGACCTGGTGGGCGTCAGGTGCGGGGACCATCACCATGCAGGATGGAGAGCAGCAGCAGCAGCAGGATGATGAGATCCGGTTGAATATGGAGACACAGTTCTGTCTGTCCCACGTGGTGCTGGTGTTCAAGTCACCCCGTCCGGCTGCCATGGCCATCGAACGCTCGTCTGACTTTGGGAAGACCTGGGAGGTTCTTAAGCTCTTTGCAAACAACTGCAGCTCAGAGTTTGGTTTGTCCGATGACTTCAGTCAGCCTGGGTCGCTGTGCACGTCTCGGTACACCAGTGCTACACCCTGCAGTGGTGGTGAGGTAAGAGAATATGCATGAATTTATATACAACAGGTGCATCTCAATAAATTAGAATATCATGGAAAAGTCCATTTGAATAGTGGGTCAAATAGCCTCGACCAAGTTATGGTGTGCATATAAATGGACATATTTCCATAACATTATAATGGTTTTTTGAATGTGTCTTTTGTAATATTCAGTTATTTTGAGATATTGAATGATAGGTCTTCATTAAATGTAAGGCATAATCATTACAATTAAAAGAAAGGTAATAAATAGAGTGTAATGGGTTCATATTATGTATGGGTTTCACTTTTTGAACTGAATTACTGACATAAATAAACTTTTCCATGATATTCTAATTTATTTAGATGCACCTGTATCTTTGAGCAGATCCACAATGTGTGATTCTTAGCTGACTAGTATGTTTTCTCTTCCCCAGGTAATATTACGCACACTAGATCCCAACAGTGCTAAAACCCTGGACCCTTACAGTCCAGAGGCCCTGGCCCGCCTCACGCTCACTAACCTCCGCATCAGACTGCTAAAATCTCAGACCTGCTCTGCACCTGTGAGCCCCACGGCCTCGGCTCCGACCTCTACATCCGCTACAGAAAACTCAGCCTCAGCACCTTATGCTATTTATACTTTACTGGCCAGAGGGACCTGCCTGTGCCACGGACACGCTGAGCACTGCGCTCCATACAACAGCAGCCAAGACGCCAGACAGGAGAGCAACATGGTGAGTAGCTTTTTTCCATGTGTGAAGTAAAAGAACAGCCAGAGCCTGGAGGAAAAAAGTGTAGAGCACAGGTGTCCAGATGCAGGTTTAAATGTAAAACGTGCTCAATGGTGGGAAAACTACCAGTTACAGGGCTTTGAATCGCTTAATTTACTCTTCACGCCACCTGCCTGGATCAATCTTTGAGCTGTCTCCAGAGAGCAGGTGTCTGTGAAGTGTGTAAGTGTAAGTGATCAGGCCCAGATGTGTCTGTCTTCCAGGTGCCTGGTAAGTGTCTGTGTGCTCACCACACGGCGGGGGATCACTGTGAGAAGTGCGCCCCGCTCTACAACGACCGTCCCTGGAGGCCTGCCAACGGGAGCAGCGGGGAGCCGAACCCATGCCAGAGTGAGTAACTGACCACCAACAGGATTGCATAACTATTAGGTCACTGTGTGTGCACGGTCAGTGAAGAAAAGCTGGACAGGAAATAATTATGAAAGTGTGGAGGGAGAAAAAGTGAAATCCTGTGAATTAAATATGGCTTCATATAAGTGTCAGGATGTTTTGGTTTTTCACTGGACTAGACTATTTTAAGTTTTCTTAGGAATTAATGCCTTTACTTCAATAGCACAGTCAAGATCAATCAATTTGCACTGCCATTAAATCTGCACTTTACTTATGCAATGTATTTTACTTTTGGTTTACAAATTGGTAGTTTGATATGGTTTTGCAGTTTTTGTGTTTATCTCTCTATTTATTGTTGTTATTACCTTTGCAATTTTTGCTACCTATGCAAAACAAATTACCTTCTGTGAGATAATAAAGCTGAACTGAGCTGAACTGAACTAAAGAGAGCGAGAGGTCAGTGTGTAGCAAAGGGCCACAGGTCAGATTCAAACCCATGGCTGCTGCATTTATTTCTAAGCTATGTTAAGCTCTCTACAGGACAAACCACCGGGGCGCCTGAGACTAGAAAATCCAACACTGACTTCTTATTTGTCTCTGATCCTTGTCCGCTTCGTGTCTCCTCCACCTCCTGATCTCCTCCTCAGAGTGCGAGTGCCACGGTCACGCAGACAGCTGTCACTTCTCTCAGCGGGCATGGCTCTCGTCCGGCGGCACCAGTGGGGGCGTTTGCGACGACTGCCGACACAACACCGTCGGGCGTCGGTGCCAGCGCTGTCGCCCTGGCTACCACCGCCACCCATCCACGCCCCTCAACTCCCCCAACGCCTGTGCACGTAAGCAACTGCCAACATAAAGTGTTGAAGAGATGCTTGTGAAGGAGAACCACCAGTGTCTTCTAGCTCCATCTACTGGTGCAAAACTAAATGTTTCAGCAGCAAACAGACTTGTGTCTCTGTCTCTCAGGCTGCCGTTGTGATCCACAGGGCTCTTTGCCTCTTCGATCCGGGGAGGGGGGACCCTGGTGCCACCCCAGGAGCGGGCAGTGCCACTGTAAACCCGGTGTAGGAGGCACAAGCTGCAGCCAGTGCCTCCCGGGCTACTGGGGCTTTGGGGTTGAGGGCTGTGAACCCTGTGCCTGCCCTCTCAGCTGCGATTCAGTCACTGGGCAGTGTCTAGACAGGTAGCTGGAGGCGTTACCCCAAAACACTTAAAGGGATAGTTAGTGGCAAGTTGGCCCATTGCTATTGTGTTAGGAGTAGGTTCATTTCCTTTAATTGTCAGTGCAAGCTGTTTTTAGAGTGGCGGAGCAGAGCTGCGAGCTGCTCAGAGCTACAATACTGGGATTTCTTGGTTTCCCTCATCAAACTCATCAAATACACAATCCAAAAACTCCAAAACACTCTTGTGGACAAGTTGTGACCTGTACATTCACCACGCTATGAGATAATAATGTAACGTTACGAGACACGAGTCATTTTTGAGGTAAATGCAGGGACTACTTGCTGAAGGTCTGCCCCCGTCAGGAACGTACATCAGCGGTTTTGCAAGAATTTACCTCTTAAACAACTCTGTCTCACAACGTTACATTATTATCTCATAACGTGGTGAATGTGCAGGTCACAACTTGTCCACAAGAGTGTTTTGGATTGTGTATTTGATGAGCTTGGTGAGGGAAACCAAGAAATCCCATTAGCCTCCGTAGTGTAGCTCCAAGCAGCTCGCGGCTCTGCTCCGCCGATCTAAAAAATATCTTGCATCGACAATTAAAGGTAATGAACCTACTCCTAAAACTATAGGGATTATGGCAATGGGCCAATTTGCCAAAATGTTGAACTATCCCTTTAAGCAGCTGAATGTAACAGTAGCGCAGTAACAGCTAACAGAGAAACTCTATTTGTGTTCCATTTTACCTCTGCAGCTACACAAATAATCAGGTGTTCAACGTGCCTGTGGGTGGAAAAATCCCTGATCTGGATCAGTTGTTCCCACTTGAAGAAGAGGTGCAGTGGTCAAAAGAGCTTGCAGTGTCTGCTCTGCATTACACGGGTGAGGTTATACGTGGTTAAAACTGTGGCATGGCTTCATTTTTAAACTGTGTAATCAAATATAAAGAAATTAGATCATACCCTGATGCCTGTACACAGGAAAGTGCAGCTGTAAGGAGAAGAAGCTGAGGAGTGTGTCCGACCTCTGTAAGACTAAACATGACTATGGTAAGAAATAAAAATAAAAATGATCTATAAAGTTCTTATTGCTTTAAAATGGCATCTCAGTGTTTGCTAACTCCACCTGTGTGGCCCCACGACAGTGATCAAGGCCAGTGTGCTGTCCGCTCATGACAAGGGTAGCCACGCAGAAGTTCAGGTCAAAATTCGCAAGGTCCTTCGATCAGGCCGGGTGACGCTGCACCAGGGGATCATCAGCATCTACCCGCTGTCCTGGACCAGCCGTGGCTGCACCTGCCCCATACTCAACCCAGGTAGCCCTCCTCAAAAACTGCCAAAGAAAAGAAATTAGTAGTACATGCACTGATGAAAGGAGCACATGTCATCAGGGCACTAAACATTTACACACTGTAAGGATTACCAATAAAAAGTACAATTTTTAGAACTTTTATTGACTGAACTGCTCTAATGTATCATGTGGTGTCTAAAGATCAGACTTTATAGGCCTATACAGCTTTATAGGAGGATTTTATTTAGGCTAAACACTAGTTACTAGAACAGAGTGGGAGAAATTCAGTATTACTCAGAATTAATGTTCTATATATTTCTTTTTTTAAACCAGGGATGGAGTACCTGCTTGCAGGACCAGAAGAGGCTGGAACGGGCCGTTTGATGGTCACCATGCAAAGTGTAGTGGCGCCGTGGACGCCTCGTCTGGGTCTGCTCATATCAGAGGGCCTGATGAACGGATGTCCGTGAGCGATATGATCCAAAGCTGTGGGAAACACTTCAGACTATTTTACAAAGACATTCATCAGTCAGTGGAGAATTCAGAAAAGGGACTGAAAGCGGCTGAACAACACGTTGTCATCAAGGTCAAATTATCAAAGAGGTCGATGTAGAAGAGAGGCGCTCACCATGTGTAACACAAAAAGACTCAAATGAAAGTCTGGGAGTCTGGGGGGCTGTAACTAAAATTAAAGGCCTTGTCTAGATGCAACATTGGTTTCTCACTATATACACAGCAAAGAACCAGATCTATGTTGGATCCAGCAGGAAGAAGTTGGTAAAATATTTGGATTTGTCAGGTTGACTCATCCATTCATCTTCTTCTTTTTTTAACCAAACAAGAGCTATGTTCATAATTCATAGTCATTTAGCTTTACAGAAAATATGTAACAAGTAAAACTTGTGTTTTTTTTTGGCAAATTATGTTTCTTAAAAAGTTTTCTTCTGTTATAAATGGTAAATATTGTATATTTAGAAAGCTACACCATGAAGGATTTGATAAAATGCAACAGTATGTAATTATAACATTCAAGATAAGTGAAGGCTGTAAAATACAACAGTGTTGTTGAAGGTCATTATGCACAATCAATCGTTATAGGGACGCGTTGTTTTCTGCCAATACAACGTGATTCGCTGATCCGCAACTGATACCGATCATTTCTGGCATGCTTTGCAGATGTCACGTTTTTTTAACAAAAAAATAAAACAATGATAATGATCAGCGGCTGATCAATGGAGCCGTCCCTAACTGATTAATATCTACATACACATGCAAATCTTCTAAACAATATTAGCTCACAAGACAAAGGACAAAAATTTAACACAATGAAAAGTAGAAGTTGAGATTGTTGGACTATCATTTTAATCTTTGATACATACCATCAAGTCCTTTAAGGCCTGAATGACACTGAACAGTGACCACAGCGTCCAAACTGGAGACTACAGACAGTGTTGAGACAACAAAAACATTTACGCAGCGACAATTAAACGTGACGTACCACTTTGGTCTAGGCCAGATACTGAGTCAATTATCGTTCATTAGACAACACACGTAGCTGGAGACCCTGGTGTTTCTGCAGGATGTCTACAAACTGTTAAAAAAACAACAACATTTGTGTCGATATCACCGTGATGTCCACTGCACAGAAACTGTAGCAGATGTCGTGTTTTCTTACAGATTTCCTGTGTTTTGGTCTCTCAACTGATGGAAAGTGAATGGATTCAGCTGTCAAACTGTAAACTGCTCGGCTTTCTGAACAATTAGTGATGAATCAGTGCTATGTAACAATCCTGATTAATCAGCATTAACAGGACAACACACATAATTGAACTCTTCTGATTGACATTACAACACACAGCAAATTAATTTACCTATTGCATATAAAGTGAGTCTTTGAGCTAATGTCCCTGCAGCAAATAGCTTCGCCCGCCGTCAATAAATCATATCCTCCATTGATTTTTTTTTTTTGAGTGCTCAGCAAATAAAGCAGCCTATACTTTTGTACATATGCTACGTTGTTCTGCATTCACAAAGTCCACAAGTTCCTCCTCTGACGGCCTTTTGAAAAATACTGCCCGTGTGTGCCAGTCTAAGTCCGTTCTGTAGGCTGAAACAGGAGACCAATCAGAGAGCTCCTCGTGGCGAGTCATTAACGCTGGGCAGCGTCTGCACACAGAGAACAAGAGCCTATTGATGGTGAGTGATTGACCTTAGCTGGCAGCCTGACTGTCTGTAGACGACACAGTGTCAGATGAGAGACTCGAAGTGGACGGGGCGGGGTCAGTTTCGGGGGGTAAGGCAGCGCCCTCGGTCGAGGCGACGGGAGCAGAAGCGGCGTCGGACTCTGCTTGGCCGGAGCTTTCTTTGTCTTCCTCCTGAGGGTAGAGCTCAGGGAACTTCTGCATGCACTCCTGCATGCCGCGGAAGTAGTCGATGCACTCCGAGCCCTTCACCTCCTCCTTGCTGTAGTGGAAGCAGGAAAAGGCGTCTTTGAACTGGGAGCCACATGGTCCACTGGCCATGCCGCCCAGACACGGGCAGTTCCAGTTAATGTCTCCATTTGGCAAGATCAAGCCTGGGGAGGGTGAAATAGAGAATCTGTTTAAATTATATATTTTGATACTGTCAACAAATCCCATCCAAAGCCAACGTTTTCACTCAGAGGATGTTAAATCTTAAAAGAATCTGCCAGAAGTGAAAAGTTAATCTTTTAGGGTTCAACCATTTCAACAGCTGAGCACTAACTCAGTCAGGATTAAAATAGCATCTGTTGGGGACTTCTTTATTTGGTTCTCAGGCATTTCCAGGAACTGGAGAGTATGTGTATAGTTATGTAAAAATAAACTACAGTGTGTATTTTCATGACAATAAAGTGACGTGACATTGGTGTAGCTCCCAAATGATTGTGGATTAGTTGTATTGCTCAGTTGTTGGGTTTGGGTTTAATGGTGACATTTGTTGACATGTATTTTATCTTGAAGGGACCTTTAGACCTTTTTTTTTTAGAGGTCCGGTCTAGCTTTGACACAATAAATGACAAACCTTGCTCCTCATATGGATCGTTGGGGTCATCTGCGATCAGCTCAGCATTACTGGGCGCCTCGTGGTCTTCCTTGGTCACAAAGATGATGCGATCCTTACCTTGAATAAGAGAAAACGGGGGTTAGAATGAAATACTGAGTGAAAATGAGGCCATCCTGGCATAACTCCGTAATATAGGATTGATTAATCATTGAAACAACACACACTTTGCCTACATGACAGTTGAAAAACACGAATTATTGCCCTAATCTGACTGTAACTGAACAACTGAAGTGCATATAAACACGTTAGTCTGACTAATGTTGGACCTGAACCCGACAAAAAATAAATAAAATACCTAGGCTGATGCATCAGCGCCGATTCAGTGAATGTCATACAGTGCAACCAGCAATACGATGTGTTTTATATTTAAATAAAAAAGGTAGCCCGAGGCGATGATGACCCGACCCGACCCAAGTCATATGTAGATTATTTTCAGCCCGGACCGGCTCGTCCGATCGGGAACTATAGCTAGTTGAGAAGTTATTTATTTCCAATGATTTACTAGTTGACAGAAAAGTTGACATGAAAGGAAATGAGCCTGTAACCCATTGAAGCGAGTAAGCGACATAACGTTAGCTATATCGCCGCCTACGTTGAGGAGACACCATGAATTATTCAATTTTCCCTGTTGCATTTAAACTGGGACAAGGGCCAAATTCAGACGAGACGCTCTGCATGTAAACGTGCTGACTGACGAGATGTCTGGTTGCTGCTGACCCCTGTCTGTCAGTGGTTTTTTTTCTTGAGTTAACCTGCCTCCGGTATCCCAGCTAACAGTTTGGATGCTCTAGCTAATCGTCGCTTATCTTACACTCAGAGCAACAGCAGCGGCGAGTCTGTCTCACAGTTACAACAAATAACAACACGGTGGTCTCATTAGATGTAAGATGAACTCGGAGCTGGAGATTTAATAGCTTCCCCTCGCAGTTAACGGGTTATCTAACCACTGTTAGCTTAGCATGGTGGCTAACAACTCCGTGACATTGCTCCGCTACGAGCTGAAGAAAATGAATGAAATAGCGCCGTCTTTACCCTCTTGTCTGCAGTGCGACATGTTTGCGGATGTTGTTTTTGTCCGTCGAGCCTCGTCCTCCTCGCTAAAATATCACCAGTGTGGAAGAAGAAATTGGTCAACAACTGCGAGGAGGATTTCATTTGACAAGCTCCCAACCGGCGTCCGGCAGCGGCTCCGTTACCCCTGTGACCTGTCCACATGTGGGCGCGCTGTGATGACGTCACACGCCCTTTTTTTCAAGGAAAAAAAATAAATCGTATGTATGGATGGATAATATAATACATCCATGGTATGTACCTCTTTTCTTTTTTTCTGTTTTGCTATTATTTTTCTTTTATCATTTCTCCTGATTATTACCTTGTTCAATATATCTTTCTGTCTGAAAACATGATTGTATTGTTCCTTAATTGTCAAGATTTAAAAAAGAAAAATAAATCGAAAATAAGTTTATATTTTTTTAAATTAAAGGTAATCACACCATTATAGATTATTCTTTTCTTTTTTATAAAGGCATTAAGAAAATTAACTTGTATATAAACTGTTTAATTTCGTTGCAAAGCTCCCCCTTTATTTTTTATTTTTTACTATTTAAATTAGGTTAATGTGAGCACTGGGGGCTTATACTAAATAGCACCCATCTCTGAAGGATCTCCATACATGCCACCAGTGGGGGCTTTAAGTATACAGTCAACAGGCATTTTACACTTCACACACACTCTACCAAAGTGATCACAGGACATGGTGTGAAGATTTTGTAGATGAAAAAGTGAATCTGGGAAGAATAAAATACAAGCTGAGAAAAGAATGAGAATCATTTCACAAACTACTATGAAAGGTCGCGCAATTTATAATAATTAATATCTTAAACAGTTTGAGTCAAATAAAACTGGACTTCTGACTGGTCTTGGAAGATATCATCCTACTGTTTTCATTGTCAAGTTAAAAGGCCATGTACAGTAAACATCATATCCCAAATTGAATCATTTTATTTTAAAGCATAGGACAAGAAGGTGATTATTCCTGTATGACTGAAGGCTCACTGCACTAGACTTATAATAACTCATCACCCACCAGCTGATGTTAGCATCATCAGGAGTTTGGGCCTTTTAATCACAAGACATTCCTCTGCTGAAGCAAACACACCACAGGCTAAAACAGAACAGGGCTCAAGAATCATATGAATAAATAAGTTAACACGCTGTCAATGCTTGTTGCTCAAAATTGATTTTGTAACCAGCATCTCCTTATTAAACCGTTTTATTGCTATGATACTATAATATTCATCATCTTAGCCCAAGTGTTTTCAGAGGATGCCATGACACAGAACAAGAATGAACACAACATGAATCAAAACACAAGTTCCACATGATTTGGAAAAAAAATCCTGTTTTTTTAATAACACAATTATGT
This sequence comes from Decapterus maruadsi, assembly GCA_030347415.2. Lineage (NCBI taxonomy): Eukaryota > Metazoa > Chordata > Actinopteri > Carangiformes > Carangidae > Decapterus > Decapterus maruadsi. Next base: position 9,284,642 of record CM064896.1, on the reverse strand, counting down.
TTGTTACATAAAGTAAAAACCAAAATGAAACCCCTTTTTCATCCCTATCAAACCCACCCTCATCCCGACCACCTCGGCAGTATTGTGCAGCGATTCAGTCTGGGAATAAAAGAGCATGACAACACACACACACACACAAACAAACACTTTCCTCCGAGGAACCAGAGACAGAGGACAAACACTGTGCCCTACATAAGACCAGAGTGAATATAAACATAGTCCATCATTTAAAATATCAAAATAAAGATAAATGAAAAACCACCAACAGTTTGTCTGAGTTCACCAGAAATCTTACTAGGAGTGTAAGCACACTTTATTTATACTTTTCACATCCTATAGTAGGGCCCTAGAAACCTCAAAGCACGGCTGTTACGTGATGTACATGATGACATGGCTTTCTTTCAACTCCCCCTGAAAAGTCCAGGCACAGTGCCTTCAGTGCCCAGCGTGAAATAAGCACTAACATGTTGTCGCTGTCTGAAGTGTCTAGTGTTCCTTTGTACATGCTGCAATGAACAATGCCTGAGGTAAGTCAGAGACAGCACCTCACACTTGTGTGTATTTTAGGCGATTCTTCTGCTGAGGAGACAGTCAGTGGGGGATTTTAGGCAGCCTGCAGAGAGGTGGGTAGTAGCTCTGGAATAAAAGGACTGAAGAGACACGTACTATGCTCAACCCTGGCAGTAACCCAAACGGTGTTCTCAGCATTGACATGCTAGAGACGTATGGTGGGAACAAAGGTGGCAGAGAAAAGTTACCTATCCCGGCTGCAAAATGTACTGATTGTGCGAACTGCAAAAAAATGCATTATAAAAAAAAAAACAATGGGAGGGGTGGATGAACTGTGTCTGTTTGCTGTCAGACTGTTGGTACTTTGTATTTTCTCTCTTTTTTTTTTAGAAGAGCAGTGCTCCCATGCTGCCCACTTCGCTCTGTTCCTTTACAAAGATCTCAAAGTACTGGTAGATGATGGTCACAGCCAAGAGGATTCCTGTACCCGAACCAATGGCACCCAAGAAGTCGGCCATGACAGACAGCCCTCCTATGCACAGACCACCGAAGGCAGCAGCTGTGGGGATGTACCTGCAGATTGCAGATAAAAATATATATTATTAACACAAACACTTTGGAAATGTGAGATTTTTGGGGTGCTACTTTCTCAGGTTGTATTGTACCTGTTAAGCTCATGCACCATAGAGGTCTCTCTGTGTCCTCTCATCACCATCTGCTGCTCCTTCAGCTGCTTTGCCACCTAAGACACACCAAAAGATATTAGACGACAGTTTGATATGCAACTTTTTGACAACACCAAGTGCTTCACACACACTCACATCTTTGGCGGAGGATCCCGAGACCTCAATCCAGGTCTTGGAGAAGAAGGCACAGGAGCCGAGCATGAAAACGATATAGATGACAGCATGAACTGGGTCATCTAAAACAGAACCAAACGACTCTGGAGGCGAAAGGTAGTAGCAGAGACCGCCCACTGGGTAGGCACGTGCTGGTCCTCCACTTGAGGTGTCCTAAAGAAAAAGATAAGGTTTATATCTGAGACTGAGACTGATACAATCTCTTGGTCTTTACACGTGTTATAAGGATGGAGTTTAAGTCCTGGAGCACTCATTATATTATATACTTACAGACCAGGTTCCTAGGAGGTTCACCAGGAAGTTCCCACTGAAACGTGTCGACAACATCTGGGAAATAACGTAGAGATTGGAGACGAGGGCAGACTGCAGGATGATGGGGATGTTGGAGGTGTAGAACAGTTTGATGGGGTAGGTGTTGTACTGGCCACGATAACGTGCCGACTTGATGGGCAGGTCGACTCTGAAGCCCTGATGAGGAAGAAAAACAAACATCAGTATCAGCAGCAAAACATTCCTCAGTGTGTCTCGCTTTCTACATAATAGTGTAGGAAATTCCCTGTATTTAAAATATGAGATTCCTTTAATGCAATAAAAGCACATAAGACACTGCGCTGCATTTATTTGGTGTTTTCCAACTCACCTGGAAGTATATGACCACTGCAAACACGAAGACGGTGGCGATGAGGTTCATGAGGTTGGGCAGGTTCTGTCTGTAGAAGGCTTCTCTCAGGGCGCGCACCTTGTCTGTGCGAGTGGCCAGGAGATGGAAGAGAGCGATGATGGCTCCCTCAAACTCAGTACCTGGATAAAACCAAAAACAATCACAGGGTTGGTGAGTACAACACAAGTTAATATGTTTATCTTATTTTTGATTATTCAGCTCATATAAAAGCTGCCTTTACCTCTGCCGGTGTTGACGGTGGTGGGGCTGAAAGCCTTCCACACGATTGTCTCGCAGATGTTTGTTGCAATGAAGAGAGAGATTCCTGAGCCCAGACCGTAGCCCTTCTGGAGGAGCTCATCCAGCAGCAACACAATCAGACCGGCAACAAAGAGCTGTACAAACAGCAACAACGTTAGTACCAAGCGGCTATAACGTACATCCAAACAATAACCCTAGAAATGGTGTTTTCCCCATTTAAACTTCACTTCATTATGTCTCGATTTGTCCGATTGGTGCAGAAAAGCAAGGATGAACAAACTACATAGCCTGGATTTTACTTAATATAATTCACACAAGTGTTTTACAGGAAGTAAGAATGAATTGATCAATAGAAGTTAATCACTTTATGCTTTTCTGTTGCTTTTTCCTTTTCCTAAGCAACAGATGAACCAGCCAATGCTGTCATTTACAGGTACAGCAAATATCTCAAATTGGGAGTTGTTGTTTTTTAAATATCATTATTATTATTAACCTGGATGATGATGAGCAAGCATATCCCAGCACCCATCTCTGAGGGATCTCCATACATGCCAGTCATAACATATACAATAGCCTGTCCAATGGTGATGATCATTCCAAACACTGCAAAAGGACAGAGAAAAAAATGTTTGCAACTGGGAAGAAAACAAGCAGAGATGCTGCAAAACAGACGCTTCTTATGAACAGTACTGACAGAACAAGCTTCAAAGCATGAGACACATTCAGGGCTTCAAAGGTACGTGACAAGATCTAATAAAACAGAGCGGCTGCAGCGAGTAATAAGACCTACATTTCTGAGCTCCATTGAAGAGGGCTCTGTCCTTGGGTGTGTCTCCAACCTCAATGATCTTGGCACCAGCCAGCAGCTGCATGATGAGGCCTGAGGTGACAATGGGTGAGATACCCAGCTCCATCAGAGTACCTAGAAGACAAAGTGGGCAGCATTTAGACACAATCAGGCTCAGCTACTGCAAGAACAGCTGCAGCACTAGAAGAAAACAATGCAAGAAGAAGGCATACAACTGTTGAACTTTGGCTTGTCACCTGTGATAAAGAGATTATCTCACTTCTGATAACAACACTTGAATTCAGTTATTTCTCCTTTCTGGATTAGTTTAGAGTGACAGCACATTTAACATTTACAATTCAAGTACCTCTGTTGGAAGCCAGGATTACTCTCATCCAGTAGAAGGGATCTGCTGAGTCTGATGACATGATGCCAAAGAGTGGAATCTGAATTGACAAGAAAAAGAATTATTAAGCTTACAGCAAACCACTGTCACCAATAACAGAACCAGTAGGATTGGTTGTCAGTAAGGTTTTTCATCAACAGACACCGACCTGGCAGCACACCAGAAAGATGAATAGCGTGATGGCCGTCCATAGTACTTTTTCTCTAAACTGAATCTGTAAGGATTAAAAAAAAGGATGCAAATGTCAATCATATCCAGTCAGACTTAGGTGCATGAATAATACAATCAAAATAAAAAAGACAACAACTGTGACTGTACCTTTCTTTCTGGTTTCTGAATTTCTGGCAGGACTGCACAGAAAGGCTTGATGACTTCCAAAAATTTAACTGCACAAAGGGAACAGCAGATTACAAAACATTAGTAACATTGCATATGCAGTTTACTTCAAGGTTGGTCAATTTCCTTTCAGTTTTGTCAACACTTGTGAAGCTTTAGGTGAGTTGTGCACTTAAAACTTGGTTAGCTTTGACGCAACGTCATCACTAACCAGAAGCTAAAACAGCTGGCAGCAAACCTGAACATGTCAGAGTGGACACCTGGACAGTTCACTGCTAGCTCTGCATTTTAGAGCAGTAACGAAATACACATACACACTTCAGCATGGTTGAGATTAGCTGGTATCCACTCCGTAATAATAATAATGTGTGTGCGATTTGCGGCTGCGCTGTTGAATGTTTAGTGTCGGCGTTGATCAGCTGTGTCAATCACTGCAAACTGACTATGACAGCAAATGATTTAACATACGCCCATAATGTTTCGGTCAAAACTGCTATTGTTATAAATTTGTCACAGCACTGATTTAAACAGAAAAAACAATAGTAGACCATAATATCTTTTGCTCTTTCCGCTAAGTTATCCTACATGTACAAATCACACAGTTAACCAACGTTAGCATTGCGCTAACTAGCCTTCAATCACAAAAACGACTCAGCGACCTCTTACAATCAAGACACTTGTTTGAAAAGCACACACATAAGACGGTAGGAATCACCTCTGACTGTAAAACAAACCTCTCTAACGTGATTTGAAGCCCGTAAAAACGATGTGTGGCTGCGATACAAACTACAAATTAGCTCCCGTTATAACCTAGCTCAAGGTTAGCCAATTAGCTTCCTCACAAGCGCTTTGCATGTCCGTTACTTTACAAGATTAAAATTTTAAAATAAAATACAAAAAAGACAGCAGATGTTTTATATCAACAGAAGAATGTCACGTACTCCCCATGGTTGTCCTATAAGGCCGAGTCCCGGTGTGTTTCTGGCTCCAGTGAGAGTTGCTGCTCCGTGGGTCAGTGTGGCTCCATCCAGCCGCTCCGTCAGAAAGAGAGAGACAGAGCAGCAGAGACACGTCACCAGACAGGGCGCTAACACACGTCACTGCTCCGCTACACACACACTCACCGATTTACACTCTGCACTGCACCACAGACCTGTCTTCTCACACATTTTAACCAACATGGTCAATAGATTGCATCAGTGTAGCAAAATGCATGATTTAGATTTTTTATCCTTTGTAAATTAATCGATTTTTTAAAAAGTCCACAGTCCTCCCATCCACCAGAGGGCGCTCTAGCCTAGACTCATCGGCAGAGTTGACCACACACTCCTCCGGTGTGTGACCCCTCCCCTTGAACTGATGAGGTATCGATATAATGAATGAATGAATGTTTTGATCAGCACAGTTTTCAAACTAATCATGCAGGCGTTTTAAGCTGTAATCTATGGTATTAGGCTACTTGATTGATAATAGATAGAAATCTCCTATCTTCTTCTAATCAATGTCTCTGGATAGGTTCTTACCACACCATCCGTGTTGATATTATATTAGTGTGTTTCTCTCATACAGTCTATGGCTTGTCTCTATAGACACGTGTCTCTTCATACTACACACTATCATACGTGGCCTATAGACTGTCCCTACTTCATTCTCGGTCCTTTTAAAAGCATCCTGCCTTCTGCCGAAACCCGGGATCGAACCAGGGACCTTTAGATCTTCAGTCTAACGCTCTCCCAACTGAGCTATTTCGGCGCCTGTTCCACTGTATCGTGCTATTTATCCCAGTGCCCACCAGAGGGCCTTCTAGCCCTTATCTGATGTTATTGACATGTCTATGTAGTTTTTTAATCTCCTGTCTTTAAGCTGTTTCTTTTGTTGGAGGGAGCAAATACCTTTAGCCTACATTTTTATCTATATTGCTACACTAAACATGGCAACAGGTTTCTAATGCAGGCAAACAGAGCAATGCTCCTCACATGTAATAACAATTAAATTCACAATCATTTGGGAAAAGCATTTCCCTCTCTGTAATTTTACAGATTAGGAATTTGGTTGTGATGGTGAAGGTGTCCTCAGACAGACAGAGGTACAAGTGTACAGAGGAGAACAAAACATTAAACTGAGATGATGTAGATGTATTGAAGAGGCCCTAATTCAAAGTGTTTGTGGATATCGCTCGGATCCTGGGTCAGTGATCGCAGTGATGAATAGTGGCGAGCACCTTTGGCTGCGCAGTGCTGGTGGCACACTTAGCCACTGAATCATAATAATGAAACACAAGCAATGATAACAATGACTGGAGCATTCAGCCATCTGCTCATGTGACCAGTCTAAACACTTTGGACCTACTGTCATCTCATCCACCAGTTGATTTGTTGTGGGGCAGAAAACACGCACAGAAGTAACGGTTCTGGAGGACGGTTGAGAGTTTGCTCATCTCCCCCCAAGATAAAGAGATATTTGTTCATGTGGTTATATAATGACCACAGAGCTGTGAGCTAACACAGAGGTGAGGACAAGCAAATACCACACAGCCCCCCCTCCAGTCTCTGCTTTTCACAGCACTTTGAATAGCCTCTTATATCCTAGATCTGATGTGGAGATTTCACTGTCAGTCATGAGGGAAACACAGTTGATGTCAGCTTTATATGTTGACCTTAAACAGAACTAATAATAGTGAGTTTATTTGAATTAGAGGATGACCTAGAAATTATTTGAAAAAAGACAATCTGATAGGCTACACCACATGCAAAATGCACAATGCAAATAACAACGACAATGCACAAACAAATATTCACTCCCTTTGTATGAAAAAGAAAATACTTGCAAATATAAAACATGAATTCTGATCACATTTTCTGTTAACGTTTGCCCTGCAGTGATGGTTTACCTGTGTGTATCCCTGTGGAGAACATTGTGTCTGCAACCTTCAATTATGTAAACGCTCCACCGGTGTCTCAGCATGTGTCTGCAACATGGAACCCCAGGACATAGAAACAAACCTGTGCTCCACTATTTACACCTTAAATTAGCATACAGACTAACAGTAAGAGGACTGTGCTTCAGGCTCATACCCCTTATCTGTACCTGGGAATCAGCGTGAATCAGCTGGGTTAGATAACACTTTATAAACCCTTTAGGTACACAAACACAATAACATATGTGATCAACGACCTGGTGGTTGATCTCATGTGTGACAATTTGTAAGCGAATAATGTGGGGTTATTGTAGCAATGTCAGTATACAGATAATGGATATTAAGACATCCCAGTGTTATTAAACTATAACGGTGACCTTCTGTACGCGAAACAAGCAGGATCCCCCCAGTCGGCGCCCCATAGTTGCTGATAATTATGTGTAATTAATCCAAGGAAATTTTTCATGGCATATTAATGGCAAGTGGGAAAAGTAAAGTTTGTTCTGTTTTACACATCTGAATAGAAGAGCAATTTAAAGTCATCCTCATTTTATAAATACCAAGCAATAAAATTAACTTCACATAGAAATAAGTGCAAGTTTATTGTGTATTGGATTTTTTTTTGACTTATCATTAGACCCTGCATTAACAGCATAAGTGCCTGTCACAGCATTTTAGAGCTGCAAGAGGTGATTGACACAAAAATCCTTTCAATTTAAAAAAAGAAAAGAAAAAGAAAAGAAACATCCTTCACCCAACCCAAACTGAAGTCTCTGCATGTTTTTTTTGACCAGCAATGTATTATGCCACTTGCTATCACTATGAATGAATCGCTGTTAACAAGGTGGAGTCAGCAGCACACCTTTGCTATCACTCAAACAATGAAAGAGTTTCCAATTATTTTTCTGCTGAATGGAATAACTGACTAATCGTCCTTGTAGAGCTCACTATTATTAGATTTTAGCTTCTTTCTTAATCACGTCAGCAAAAGAAACAAAGCAAAGGTGTGGTAATTTCAACAATTAAATCCTCTCACTTTCTAAAGAAGAAGCTGAAGCAGACTCTCACTCACTCTTGTGTTAATTGACCCGCTCTTAACACACACACACATAACGCTGCTGTCGTCATAAAACGCATCACATATCATTATATCCAACCAAATGTCCTCTGCTCTGACGACAAGCAACAAACATCACACATATGCCTCCACAGAGGTGTCGTGTCGTGCTCGGTGACACGGACATGAGGCAGTCTGCTCGCCCGAGGTGTGGGAAGCTGAATACTGAACACACACTGATCATGTCTGCACACAGCCAGTTTGTCTTCCAGATGAGTCAGAGTTTGTCTTCCTTATTCACAGAGATGAGTGTATGTAAATAATGAAGTGGAGGCGTGTGAGTCTGAGTTCTGGTTAGTCAGAGCAGAGGACAGTTTTGTCTGCAGATAATGGACGGCCATGACACCAGGCTACTCTTGTCACAGCAACAACAGCACTCATAAATCTATAGGCTTCATCCACACGCACACAAACACAATGTTTTCGTCTCCTCGCTTCACACCGATCAGTTCTCAGTGCAGAAACTGTCAGATAATCGTGTGAGTGCCATCAGAGGGTCAGAGGGTTACATCAGTCCTGAGCTTAGCATTAGCACACATACATATGTTGGAATAAACACGCAAATACTATTTATAGACTATATGAGGGGCTTATATAAACTCCACATATGAGCAGGGGTGGAAAGTAACTAGTTACTTTTACTCAAGTTACTGTAACTAAGTAGCTTTTTTGTGTATTTGTACTTTTTTGAGTAGGTTTTAAAGTCAGTACTTTCACTTTTACTTGAGTACATATTGTTGGAAGAAATTTACTTAGTTACATTTTAAATAGCTTTAGTTACAAAGTAAAAAATATATAGGGTGTTGCACTGCGTCTGTGTGGGTTGTCAAAAGTACTACGCTGCTGCCGCTTCTCTCTTTGTCCCTTCAGACGCACACAGCAGCAGCAGGTAGCCACACCGCTCCACTCCTCACCGCTACGTGAGTTAGTGCATAATAATGCTCATCGCCATTAGCCACAGCTAGTGGTTAAAAGTGACGTTAATGATTAAAGACAACGTTATCAGTCATGTCAGGGCTTCAATACAAGAGGGACATTACAGACGAGCAGTATGGAGGTATTTGGATGTGTTTTGGTGTGTCTTTTTGGACGAAGAAAGGGAGCACCATTGACAACCATTATATGGACAAATAGCTACTGCGGCGTGGACCCCCCGTAAATTAGAGAAGGAACGGGGGACTCTGAAATAGAGTTGAGTTAAGAGATTTTGGGTGAACTATCCCTTTAATATCGATATTGAGTTGAAATTTTTAGTATCATGATCATGATAGTGACAACCTTAGTGCCAGTAACTGTCAATCTGATTGGCTCTGGACAGATGCAGTGTCTGAAGGTCAGAATCAAGATGATGGAGACGGGACATGTATCTATGATGGAGTGTATCTATGGAGACGGGACAAGTTTGGAACACAGAGACATGCATGGAGAACGTTAGGCAGATCTCTGGCCATTATACCCCCCCACCCACCCTCAAAAAAAAAAAAAAAAGTAACGAAGTAACTTTTACTTTGAGTAAATTTTAAGTGAGCTACTTTTTACTTTTACTTGAGTAGATTTTTACACCAGTACTTTTACTTTTACTTGAGTACATTTTCATCAAGGTAACTGTACTTTTACTTGAGTAGATTTTTTTGGTACTCTTTCCACCCCTGCATATGAGCATAGAGACTTGTCCATAAGAAGAGACAGGGGACATCAGTAGGTAAAGACAAGCTCAGGACAGTTTAAAAGAATAGAAAGAGCTGAGTTGTCATCTTTGGTTTTCATTTCATAATAATTCTGCCTCCATAACATGATGGAGCAGAGAGGTTGTGTTTGGCAGAGACAGCTACTTATGTGACGTGTTTCACAATGGTTTTCCCCCCATTATTTATATATTTTCCAACCAAAAGCCCCAAACTGCTGTAATCCCTGACTAATCCAATCGAGGCCTGGCACCATAACGCGAGCCACTGTAACACCCAGAGACTGATTTGAGGGGGCAGAAAGTCTCCCTTCGTTTGACCTTCATGGGTGAGCTTGAATAAAGAGTGTGTTTAGTGTTAATGTGAGCTTCAGATGGTTCATTATGGTAATTAAGAGGTCAGTGTAAACGAGTTTGACAGAGTGGACCGGCGTCGAGGGTACGGCAGGAGCCTCGGGCCAGCTCGGGGCCCGGACGGCTGGCAGACAGCGTCACGGCCACCGTTACGCAACACTCTAATTACATCTTGGCTCGATTTGGCCTTGACTCTTCTTCTCTTGCTGCTCTCTCTTTTGCTTTCCTCTCGTTCTGTGACTTTGTGGCCGTTTGTCGTCGTTATAAACAGTCAGTTTGAAACTATTTCATGGTTAAAACCTGCTTGGCGTGGCTCATGATGGTATTAGCAGGGTTTAACTGCAGGGGCAGCAGCCTGTACGTACGTGAGTGCAGGATCAAGTGAGAGTTGAATTGAATGATTTAGATGAGAAATGGGTTAGTGCACGGTTTATCTTCTTGTGATATATAACCACTGGTTGCCGTTACATCATGTTGTGATATTTGTTCTGATTATTTCAGAAATCATTCTTGGTAGCATCGTAATTTCCTCATGATTCTCTTTTTGGTTTTGTGGGTTTGGTTTTTTGGTTTTTTTCTTCATATAATTCACGCCAGAGCTTGTTAAGTTCAGTCATTTTCAACGTTTTCTTCCAGTCTAGATGTTTACTGTCTCATTCCAGAGCTCTCAACCCTGACCTCATGGCCTTCATAAATGTCTCAGCTGTTATAGTAACAATTCAGATCAGGGGTTGGTCCTGCATGTTTTTATCCAGACTCAAGGATGCCAGTGTCAGATGGTCAGACCATCACAGCGGCTCAGACTGAAAATATCCCAATAATTTCTGGATGGGTTGCAGAGACATTCAGTACAGACACACATCTCTCCCAAGATGAACAGTGAGTGCTTTCATTGTCGCCTGATTTTTTCATCTGATGCAACCGTCTGGTCAAAATTCAAATGTGTCCAAACTTTTGCTTTGTTAGGAAATCGCTTCTTCAATTCAAAAGCATTTTGCATCATCACCAGCCCTGTTTTTCCCTCACAGTGACGCACTCCCAACAAGCTGTACTTTGTGTTCACGACTTATTTGCAATTATTAACATATTAAGACACTAAAATAAAGTGATCTGTATGGTAAACATTAGCTGTGAAGCATCAGGCAGTTAATAACATCACTGTAAGCATATTGAGCGTGCTGACGTTAGCACTGAGCTGAGTTAACCTCACGGAGACGCTGTCACTGCAGACACATTGTTTCATCACACAAACTGAATAGAGCAATTTCATTGTGTTGATAATTTAATCAGGAGAGAAATGTGAAAATAAGAAAAGATCTTTTGAAAAAAAAGAGGATATATACATTGTCCTTATTTAACGTCTTTGAACACACCACACACAACAGGGAAGAAAACCTAATTTCCTATAATTGAGCTGAGGAAGTATCTGCTGGCAGAGGATGAAGTAACAAAAATGAGTTGCACAATTGAATTCAAATCCCTTTATTTTCTTTGAGGAAATTAATCTGTGCAAGAGACAAACAAGCAAGTTGAATATATTACAGGAGAACGACAGTCCTACAGTGTCTGTGCAGTAAATAAGTACAGCACAGTAAGTATTTACAGCCTTTGAAGGTTTTTTTTTTCTATAAGACACATCTAGTGCAGCCAGTTGGTTTTAGAAGTTACATAATGAGATGAGTTAAATGGAGATCATCTGTGAATGATGTCCACTTTGACAGTTACAGCTGAGTGTCAAAAGGTCACATTTACTCTAAATGTGATTGGATATTGTGAAGCAATAAAACCTGAAAACCTCGAAGAAGCTGCATGAGTATGTTTTATAGGCTCCTGACGCGGATCAAGCTGTGACAGGGACGGATCAGCTGTCACTGACTGCATGAAGGGAGTGCACTGGATTTATTCGCAGCATACGTTGCTTCTGTCTCCTTGTTGCACCGTCCTGCGTGTCTTTAAAGCACAGCTGTCTAATATCTCTCCACAATGACCTGAAAACTAACTTCACAGAATCTGCACGAGCAGGTGTAGTCATCTACGCACACATTTCAGCCGTGGCTCAGTTCTTATCACATCATATACAGATTTAAGCAGGTCAGCAGATTAATCCCACACAGCCATCATCATCATCATCATCATCATCATCTTAATCACAACAGTTTTCTTTTTTTAGGCATAATCTTCAGGAATGTAACAGAGGGTTGAAACTACACTCGATCTGTCTTGCTGCTTTTCATCTCCCCCTCATTACGTTATTGACCCATTTATGTAACGGCCTGTGTGTAGCTTGTCACCATCATGTAAGCTCAATTTAGCACCTGTCAAAACAGCCTTGGCCACGTTCCTGATTCATGCAGCTCTTGCTTTCAGTCTTTATGTCGGCGCAAATCTGCCACGTTTTCATAGTTTTCTACCTCATAATTAGATATAAATATCTTTTACAACATTGTCTCATCCTTGGATTCATGCATCATCCAATAAGCACTTAGTATTTTTTAAAAACCTGGAGGTATGGCTGGATTTTCACTATAAAAGGTTTTAATGCTGTTTGTGTTTACATGGAAATAGTGCATGCATGCAGAGATGCTACTGCTATGACTGATTGGTTTTTTTCCTATAAATAGAGAAAACTGGATAGCACCAGTCTACAGTACCTTGGCCACATCAGTGCCGGCTGCTTTCAACCCCCTACTCTGCTTTCACAGCCCGAGGCAGCAGCAGCAGCAGCAGCATCATCCACTACATGCTTGTACGCTAAACTGTGTGACGGACAATGAAGCATTTCTCATATGTGTGTGAGGGCGCATTGGGAGATTCTGCTGGGATCACATGAAGGATTCATTGGACAGTTCCCCTTCAAGTCATGCAGATTAACTGACTAATTTCACCTTTGAATCACCCCAACACCACCACCACCACCAAAAAATAGATGCCGCTTATATTTCAGGCCGTGTATTGCAAATGTCGTCCATCAGGATTTCATGCAAATATTCACAGGGTGAGAAAATGAAAAAAAGGGTTTGGAGTTACACACAAACACACAAACAAAAATGCAAACCACCTAATATAAAAATAGAGAGGTCTGCGGTGTTGTTTTGTCCCCCATGATGTTTGCGTGTCCTGTCAGATGTCTCTGTTTGAGAGACAGTCAAGGACGAGTCTCATAAACATCAAACGGCACAGAGGAAACTGGAGCTGAGGTAATGAAATACACACTTGGCCCGGCCTGTTCTGTCCTCCACATGACAGAAACACTTTGAAATAGTCAAATGCATTGTGATATGTGTGTGTGAGGGCTTCACACTTATATTAGATAACGACTTGATGGTAGAGCGTGGGAGGAGATGATTGTTGTGTTTGAGGTGACACTCATTCAGCGAGGGTGCTCTCACTGTTGGTCCTTAATTACTATCATCATCATCATGTCAGTGCGTGTAGTTCACCTTGACTGTTGGATGTTGGAGCGGTTTTGTCATGAATGAACTCAGTAGTGATGGAGTATTAAGGTCTCGATGATGGGCGGAGGGTTGTGGTGTGGTGTAGTGTGGTGTGGTGTGGATCAAGTGGCCCAAAAAACTATGACACTATTTCATTCCCGGGAAAAAAGGCTGCAGTTGCCATAGCGATTTTAACTGCTGTTATGCAACTGCTCTACTTGCAGTGGCAACCTTCAACAAAAGCAACGGGCCACGGACACGCACAGGCACACGCACACACGTGTTTAAGAGCGGTAGAGCCTGGGTTTAAGATAGAGCTTAACGGTGAATCTATAGCAATGTAATGTAATGTACATATGCACTCGATGACAGAATGGGATCAATTTGATGGTTAAAAGCAGCCCACTGACCCTGAAAATGTTACGCAATATTGACTACCATCCCCACCCACCCCCCCGCCGCCGCCACCTCCTCCTCCCAGTAGAGTGGAGATGGAGGAGCTTATTTTCTCCATCTTTCCATCCTCTCATCTATCAATCTCTCTATCCTTGTGCACAGAAACATCACATGAATGTCCTGCGTGCTCGAGGACTGCCTGCTGATCTCTGACAGTCTATTAAGCATGGTAAATACTGGGGGGGTCTAAAGACAGTATATGTGCTCATAAACCCCCCCTCCTCTAACCCGACCCTGACCTAGACTCTTAAAGATTAGTGTCTGTCTGCTTGGTCAAGCCTTTTACTGGGTTACAGTAAATAGTTTGACCTTTCATTGTACTGTCTTAAACCACCATGGGATTACATAGAATGAGCCAGGACCTAAATAACATGCAGTAGCTTCATAAACAATAAGGACACAGACCCACACAGTAAACTAATGACACACTTGAGATAACCACTGCTGTGTTATTGTATTTTACTCAATTGTTCTCAACACATAAGCCGCAGAAAACACCCAGTTTCCAATACATTGTCTGATTTCTCATACTAGCTCATTATAGGGGAGTGTGTCTGTGTGCGTGTGTGTACAGTATATGTAAGACCTCATCATCAGACAACCTATTCATGTCCAAAACCCTGCGAGCATGTGACAGATGGTGAAACGCAGGAGGTCACTATTTTCAGCATTAACTGAAACAAGCACACGGCCTTTCACAATGTGATGTACTCTCTAACCAATATCTGCGACAAGGACCCAGAATAAAACAGCCTCCGGGTGCGTTTAGATAGAAGTGATATTTAGATCTCACTGTAACAGAGTAATGTGAGCGTGTGTGGTTGTGTGAGAGTGTACAGTACACATTAAAAACAAAATGTCAAAACCATGTCTGAACATATATATAACTTGTGAGTGTGCGTTTTACATCAGAGCATCACTTGTGTGCCACGGTGATGTCCGTGCCCGTGGTACAGTCAGTACATTCCTCAGACGGGACACACTCCAGTGGTAATGGCCCGTGTGCTCTGTTGACATAAGCCTGTGTCGGCCTAATAGCTTCTCTTCTCCAAGAAACCCATTGCTGCTGCTGCTGTGACTCTCACAGCACATGCCTGCGCCTGCTCCGTCTGCCTCAGACTGGTTGGAGATGACCAGGACTGGCTGAGGCCGCCAAAAAGGGTGCCGTCATCCCTCTCTCACAGCCGGACAACAACCTCCCTCCCCACCCCCCACACTTTCCTCTCCCTCTCCTCCGATGTCTCTCTATTTTAACATCACTGCGCCGTCTAGATACTTTTTTTTTTTTTGCAGATGTAGGGAAACAAAATCTAAAGATACAGTGTTGGTTTGGGGACTCGTGTGTCTTTGGCTGCACTCCACACCATTACGGGATGGATGCATCTACAGTACGACCTCAGGCCTCGGGCTCGGCATGCGCTCCGGTTATTTTTCTGCACAGCAGGTGGTGGGAGTGGGCAACGTATTGAATTGCAATCCTACCATACTTTCCAGCAGTATTAATTAATCTTTCATCATGTGCTCGCACCGACTGGGTTCGTAGAAAGAGGGCATTTGCCTCATAATCACATACATGTACACACCCAGCTGACGTCCTGGGTATTTACATGACATTTTATTACTATTAAACTATCATTTACATTTTATGTAAACAGGAAATCTGTGGTTCCTCTCTTTGGAGCTACAGAGCTTTATTCTGCACACTTGGTTCATCATTTATTTACACACTTTCATTGTTTTATACAAAAGAGTCTATTCTATTCTTTTCTACAAGCAAATATAAAACCAGACGCAGACGTTAGCACAAACCAAAGTCTTTAATTTTCTCCTCCGACAAACTGTGGACAACACAGATATACAAGATAGAGGTATCCAAACATGTCAAATAACAATATTTATTAATATCATTATTGTAACATTAATAACATGGAATGTAGTACTCTCCATTCACATTCTTTTTTTAAACTTTTAGTTTATTTTATGAAACATGTCAAATAAATAAATAACTATATCATCTGTCTCTGATACCTATATGAATATATTCTCTGAGTGAAGATGAGCAAAGAAGGATGGCAGAATGAACAGGCTAAAGAGAAGAATGGAGGGTGTGAGCTCTCTACCTTCCTTCCCATCGACTCTGTCCTCGTACTCATTCAGCTCCCGCTCTCTCTAGCCCTGTCTCAGTCGAAAAACACACACTCGTTCAGCAGAATGTGTTCAAGTGCATGTTTGTGCGTGCAAAATGCTGACACTTTCTTTGGAATCGGACACAAGCAAAAAAAAAAAAATTTCTACCGTCTCTGACTTGAAACTGCTTTAATTTGCTGCCTACCCTTTTCTCCTACGAGTGAAGTGGGTTAAAACAGAATGATGACAACAGGTAAATCACTGCATCAGTCACACAGATGGCTGTTTTTGTTATTTGCAGGTCGGTTTCATGTCTCGATGACAAGACACACAGACACACACAAAACAGGAACATCAAGAAGCACCAACGGCAGGAACAGGAGACGGGGGTCCGATGACGGCCTGCTACTCCGAGGAGAGGAGAAACCTCCCTCCTCTTCTGTAGTCCTCCTCTTTTCCTCCACAGTTCAGTTGAGAGTGTTTATTTTGTGCCACTGCGTCTGAATGTGTGTGCGTCGCGTTTAGTCTTTAGGCTGTGCTGTGGTTCTCCAGCTCGGAGATGATGGTGATCAGGTTCTGGAGACCGAAGATGTAGCCGCTGTCCTGGCCCTCGTGCACCACGCTGTCCTCGCGGTAATGTCTGCAGGTGGTGTGGGCAAAGTCTATCATCCTCACATCCACCACGGGGCTGCGGGGGTCGGAGCGCGACAGACGAGTCTGACCGACACCTGAGCCCCCGCTGCTGCTGCTGCTGCTGCTGGAGCAACTGCTGCTGACGTCACTCGACGTGGAGGAAGAGCTGTGATGGAAACCAAACGCACCTGCTACTTCACCCTCTCCTTCCTCCTCCTCCTCCTCCTCCTCCTCCTCCTCCTCTTCTTCTTCTTCTTCTTCTTCCTCCTCCTCCATTTCTGGTTCAACCTCTACCGCCTCCTCCTCCTCCTCCTCCTCTTCCTCCTCCTCCTCCTCATCCTCTTCTTCTTCAGACAGTCCATCCTCAGTGCGTCGGCGCGTGTGTTTGCGGTGCGGCGCGCCGTCGTAGATGATGAGCAGCGAACTGGAGTAGAAGCGGTACGACTCGCACGCTTCCAGGGCGGCTTGCATGTCTCTGAGTCTGCGCAGCACCGGGGAGAGGAGTTCACGTCGCAGGCGCTGTCCGCTGTGGAAGAACTGGTATAAAGCCTCCTTGAAGTCTTGCAGGGTCAGCTTCCGCCCGTGGTACTTGTTCATGAACATCAGCTGGCCCGTGTCGGACTGATACACCTGGGTAGATGGAGAAACACAAAGAAGTTAGAGCAATTGATTTTTGTGTCTTATTTTAGTTTTCAGTTAAACAACCATGGCAGTGCAGGAAAAAGAAAAAAAATGTACAGACCCCCGCCACCAAATAATCAAACGGCGACTAGTGACCCACCTGCATGCCACAGAGACGGACTCCTATCGACGCTGACGTGCTCTGCTGGCACTTGCGGATCTGCATAGCCTTCTTCTCCTCCGTGGCGTCATCTCCATGCTGCCGTGTGCCCATCTTCAGGTCCAACACACATGGCACTGTGTGCCGCCATGTCAGGTTCTCAAGCAGGATGAATTCTGGGAAGTTTAGTCAAGGAAGACAGTCGAAAAAACTACAGCCTCCTCACACGCTCATTCAAGAATCTCAGCTTTTTCTGTGCACTCACTTATATCCTATGTTTATGCCGATGCACAGGCATGTCAATGTCATACCAAGTAAGTGCTGATGAAAAGCGACAGGACAAAGACACTCATTTCTCACTAATGCGTTAGTGTTGAGGCGTCCTGTTGGCAACTGGAACTGCGTCTGGCCTAAAACCTCTCAACAATGAATCCTCTCTCTGTCTACTGCGACTCTGAACGTAGGTAAATAAAATAATCTTCAAAAAGAAAAACAGCAACGGGGCATTTGTCCGTCAGTGAAAGGATACTGTACTGGTTGCGGTGTTTAGCGTTCTCCTTCATCCTCTGCAGGTGCTGCTGGTGACATTTGAGACTCCAGGGGTTGTGTTTGAGCTGCGGGACGGCGTTAGTTTGACTGCGCTCCAGTCTGCAGTAGAGGACCTCAGCCTGCTGCAGCCACTCCAGCTCCACGTCCTCCTTGTGAACGCTGCAGACAGCAGAGAGGGAGAGATCCAGTCAGTTCTGTTTGTGAGTTCGAGCTGAGGATCTGTGTGGTCGCTGGTAAACTGTTACATGGGATGTGAAGTGGAGCCTGCACACGGACATGCATTGTTTTGTTATGTAAACCTGAGACTGTGACCCTCCCTCTGACTGCCTAGGACAAGGTTCACTCGTTTGCTGTATTTAGAGACTGTTTCTCCCTCAGGCTGTATGTGTAAGACAACGTGTGCGTCATAGGTCGATTAATGTCTTCAGACAAGAGCTTTTACAATTCATGGAAAACTTGACATTGCTTTAAATATACTGAGGTTGTGTAACACTTCTGCATTGATCGATACATCATCTTCAGTTCAGTAACGGTGTGGAAGTGACTCACTTTGCCCCCCACACCATCTACTTTACAACGGTAACAAGTCCCTGAGTGTTGCTGTTGCGTGTCTGCGCTGGGACACGTCCCTGCATCTCACCTCTTGTCCTTGTCTTTGCGGGAGTGGCGGCTTCGGACGTCTTTGCCGTAATTTTCGGTTTCCACGAGCAGCGATGAGGTCACCATTTTGCCCCATTTGAGCATCTTGCTCTTGGGCTCGCAGTCGACCGAGGGGTCTTTGTTCTCCAGATCTGCTGCCGGGTCACTGTGGAGCGGGTAGGCGATGAGGCACAGGTTCCCTTCTTCATCCTCCTCGAAGCTAACGGACACCACACCTGAGACAGGACAAAGAGGACGGCAGAGAGACGTCTGTTAGACATCGGTGTCACGGAGCAGTGAGGTGAATGTGTTAATAAAAACAAGCACATCAGGCCTTATTCCTATTCCTCCTTAGTTATATTTAGGGAGCGGCTTTTGTATACTTCACACATCTCTTTTGAGACATTCGTCCCCCAAAAATACTTGAACAAAGTGACAAGAGAGAATGGGTCTGAGCTCTCAGAGGCAACACAGAAATAGACAGAATGAAAGACTAAAAAAAGAAGAACAGAGGAGGAGCTTGTCTGATGGAAATACACAGAAACAAATCAATCTCTCTTGAGCAGGTCTAATTCTAACAAGCAAGCACACAATAAGGTTGAATGAATAACAGGCCAAACACAAATAGTGTGAGGATTCAAAACTTCAGCCAGAATTCTGTTTATTTATCACAGTTTTACCACACAAAAAACAAAAAAATACATATGTTTTACATTACAGAGTAGAGGACATTATCATACAGACAAAATGAAGCATCACCCACATGTGCAGTGAAAAAAGAACAATGCATGATGTAGGCAAGGTGCTCACTTCAGCTCCAGACAAAGAACATGACAAACAAGAGCCAGAATAACAGCAAAAATCCAGCCAGCTCCCCATTACATTAACTCAAGATAATTTTCAGTTTCCTCCTTTAGTATCATTATCAGCCGCACCCTTCCCTCCTCAGTTTGACATCATTTAACTGAAGGAGAAGCCACGATTAAGTGGAGGCGAAAAGGACAGAGAAAGCACAAGATAATAAAGATGAAGTGGTGAAAAAAAAGCTGACGTGAAAAAAAATCCTGGCACAGTAGAAAGGAGAGGATGATAATCTATTTTAATATCACCCCATGATGACGTGATTGTTTTTTTGTTTTTTTGTTGTATCTCTGTGTTTCTGGCGTGAACTGAAGCAGGGCTTTTAGAACAATCAGAGGAAAGTGGCCGTCTGTATCACCTTTCACTCCTCTGCTGGGGACACAAAGGAAACAGCTGAACCGGCCCGTGATAACATTAAAGGGGGACGTGCTGTGGTCGGAGGAGATGGAGAGCGATAAAGACACACTGCGAGGAGCTTCCTGGGACCCTGCAGATCCTTGTCTGTCCTCTATACATCGGCCTTAATGATGCTACTCACCTCACCGCGGCCTTGAACCCTCACAAAACCTGCAGCGCTTGTTCAAATATGTTTGACATGTAGTATATGTGACATGAAAAACAAGTCTGTGTTTGCTAAAGTCACTGTGTGCGTTTCATTTTTTAAGAGGGTGTGGTGGCTTCAGTCAGGTTCGAGGACCAATCCACAGAGACCCGAGGACATTGCAGACCTGTGCCAATGATGACGTTTACAGCTGCGGCTCTGAATTTCTGGATGGCAGCGACGGAGAATCTGACAACGTATAATTTTCAACCAGAAAACTAAAATGTCCTCACACCTGCTCGCCTCGACTTACCTGTGTTGGTGCAGCCCCTGCAAACAGGACACACAGTTACCGTGGCCTGTTTGCAGAGGCCCACCTGCAGTCTCGGCAGCAGCACCCTCCTGTGGAGCAGTTTGGTACATGCTGCTGGAGAGAACCAGTAAACAACACTGGAGCAGGTGTGGGGACCTCTGTTCCCTAACAATCCTATATTTACACTTTACTTGGAACCTGCAAAAATGCTAAGCGCGTTTGCAACACCTGTTTTCACTGACTTGTACTAATGGTAATAAACAAGTAGAGAGATGCATAACAACACAACACAACACCACAGCCACGACTGGTTAGAAAATGCAGGTTTTCTTTACCTCTGTACTGGGGGGTGAACTTCCTCATCGCGGATGGCAGACTCTTGTAGAACTGATGCTCGCGGGGAATGAGGGGCTTGCAGATGGTCTGCTCCCCGAAGCGCAGGACGCAGGAATGTCCCCCCACCTGGTGCACAAAGGGCTCAAGCATCACCCCTTTCTCCATGTAGCACTGCTGGTGCTGCAGCTGATGCTGTAGCTGGTTCTGTTGCTGCTTTTGCTTTTGCTCTGCATTCATGGCCTCCTGGGCCTGAGCCTCCACGGCCGGACTCATCCTCCTCTGGCCCTGACCACACTACCGCGGGCATTAGCCTCCTAATGCACGCACACACAATGCGGTGGGGGCCCTATCTGGCAGGGACACGCTCACTCACGCACAACAGATCCGCAGAGGACTAGTCCTGGCGTCTTGCATGAATGCCGCAGGATTTTTGCAAGTTGTTTCCACAATGCCTTCACGGGTCTTTGTTGTTATGAAGATCTGCCTCGTCTGTGCTGTCAGGGATTCTGCTGATCGAAAACAAAGAACAGGAAGGAGGAAGCAGGGGAAAAACAGAACAAAAAACTGAGAGTTAGTGGGTGTTTATTCCTTTTCAACTCCTTGTCTGGCAGTTCTTGTAGCTGAGTAAAAAACAGAAAGTCCTTTTATGTCCTTAAAACGTTGAGGTTTACACTAGTGCTGCAGCGGTGGATAAAGCAAACAGAGACAGATCCTGCTCGTGCCTCCGCTGCAGCCTGAATGCTCTCTAACAGCTGAGAGCTGGCTCATGACTGGTAAAGCTCTCACAAGCCTGACACTGGCCCCGCCCCGTCACAAGCAACCAACCAATCAGGAGCTTCCAAAGCAGGTTGTTGGGTGGTAACCCCTCGAGGGAGAGAAGCAAGCAAACAAAGATAGTGGTGGGAGGGGGGAGTCTGAGGGAAGGGGGAGAGGAAAGAAGAATAAAAACAAGGAGGGAGGGTGACGCTGAACTCAGCTGTTTTTCTGTCTGTGTGACAACAGCGTTTAACAACCTGAAAGAACAGGCAGCAGAATTTCCTCTTGTGAAACGTGATGTGGAAGGAAAGGAAAAGAAAAAGGGGAGGATAGGAACACAGAAACTGTCATGCAATCCAAAGCACACTAACACACAGCTCACAACGGACTCGCTAACTATATAAAACCTAAGGCCTATGATCGAGCTCAAAATACCCTGTATATATTTCCATCTGGCTCCATCAAGCATAAAAACTGCAACAACACTCAGCTGTCACTCAGAAGAGGTCATCACCTCGATAAGTCAAACCAGGTTTTCCAGAGTGTCTTCACAAAAAGCGGCGTCATGATTGCAGGATATGGCATCGCAAATATGGACAAACTTACTGGTAATAGAGTGGTAAATTTCAACAAAACAACAAAAAATGCATTCAAAAAATGCAAAAACAAACTGATAAATAGATCAGGATAAAAATAACAGAGCTGCAGCTGCCAAATGTAGGAAGGACAGACTGCATAAGTTAATAGGCTTATAATATCACTGCCCCATAATTAGGACACAAGCAGCAGTTTCGACTATAATTAAATTTATGTTTTCCATTAAATGAATGTGTTTCCATGTCCTCTTGTAGCATGTTGGACAATTTTAGCCTTGTTCTTTCGGCTAGAACCCGGGTGATGTAAAATAGACGTGGGAGCAAACTGAAAATAAATATAAAAGCAGTGATTTAATGCTTCAATCAATCTCTGTCAGACAGTACACAAATAGCAGCCAACAGGATTTTATTATAGCCAATAAATAATTACTCGATTTATGTTAAAAACTGTAAATCCACACAATATCCTTTCCGTTTTCACCTGAGCTGAATAAATATTTCTGTTGGAGGCAATATGCTTGACTTACTATTCATCAAAGCCTACAGTGATAAATCACGCATGGCTATGAGCTTTGAGGATAAATAAATGTTGCATTGATCTTTTGCATTTTTAACTGTGGGATAAAATGTTTAGTTACAATATTGTTTGTTTTGATATTGTCTGCCTGTCTTGTTTCGTAATTGTCTATTGTATGACTTGTAGTTGTGAGGTTTTAAAGTCTTACTGTACTGTGTCTGTGTTGTGTAGGTACCTGCCTTGGGAATATGGATGAAGTAGAAGGTGAAGATGTAAATAGGAACAGAGAGGTGTTATGGAGATGAGGTGGGGAGAGACGGGCTGACGTGAGAAGGATTGCTGAGAGCTCGTGCTGTGGCCAGACTGGAAACTATAATCCTCATCTTGCACCCTCCCGGCCCTTTTTGACACAGATTATCATAGCAGGCAGAATAACATCTGATTAAACCAGTCACTCGCTGCCGTCTACATTCATGTGAATCCAACTTTAAACCACTAGCGGGGAAACCATAACTCTGATAAGTTCATGGTGTAAATTTATTATCACTAAAACACTGAAACACAAGTTTTTTGTTCATGTATGAGGGTGTGCACGACACAAGTACAAATGTGCATGTGTGCATGTGTACTGTACATTAAGTTGGTTGTGCAGGGAACAGAGTCAGAAAGCCCAGCACTAATCTCTCTAATCCTGCCTCTTGGAACACAAGAGGAAAATAGGCCATGATGAGGAAGAAGGAAATAGCCGCAGTTATACTTAAACACACATATGTTTTCTGTACATAAACATAAACAAAAACAAAAACATAACCACAGCTTTGTTTCTTCATGGACAGAGAAGTGGGGTGGGGCCTTACAACTCCTCCAGGGCATCTCTAAACACGATGACCCTGCTCTGAAATCTTTGTCACTGGGCGTCTTCATTAATAGACCACTCTAACAAGAAAACAAGGGCTCAGCAGTGAAAGCTCCATCCTGTCACCTTTCATTCCCTGTGATCACTTATTTTTACTTCAGTCCAGGTGAACACAACAAACAACAGACAACACAGGTGTCGTACAGAGAGTTGTAAGACAAATAGTGTACAGAGACCAATTTAAAAAAATCAGGATAACCTTTAAAACACTATAAATACAGAGTTCACATGACGTAAGGGAGGAAAAACACAAATGAACTTCTCAGAACAGAACACACAGAGAGGACTGTAATAATTTGCATCCACCTTGAAAAACAACACGCGCTATTTGAAGCCGTAAGAGTTCAAGCGCTCATTACATTTCATCGACATCTACAAGCTCACAGTCCAGCTGGCATGGACAATAGGAATCATGAATGTAATAACTCAAACAAACAATAGATGATTTATAGTATGAGCACTGAGCAGTAAACCTCTGAATGACTGCAGAGGAATTTAACAGGCGCATGATGAACCGCTGTAGCTCAAACTAGAGAAAGAGTCCCAAGGAAATGACATTGAGAAACAGAAAAAAGAACAGGGAGAGGGATGTGAAAGCCATGACCTTGAAAGAAATGGGCCACGTACGGCATGGGGCAGTTAGCATGGGGCTTTTCACAATGCCAGTCTGGCGCATGCCAGCCGAAATCTCATGTGTGGCCAACAGAAAGTTGGAATCCAGCACAAGAGACGTGCAGAGAGGAACGCGGCTCCTGACAGGATCAGAGCTTTTCTGGGCTTGACAAAAGCAAGAGGACAGAATTTAATTAGTCTATCAAGACACATCAATGAAGCAACTTTGCAGATGAAACCAGTGAGAGTTTAGTCCCCTCTGTGACAACAAGAAAGATTCAGGTCCAATTAGGAAACTAACACTGAGCTGGCTCCAGAAATGTCCATATTAAAGATTACTTTGAATTTCCACAAAACAAAAACAAGTATACTGTAACAGAGGGTCACAAGGACTGTTACCTTGACCGTTATGGCAGGAGAAAAAAACCTAGAGATGCTCACAGTTGAGGTCACTGATCCAATAATAGTTAATACATTTACAGAGCTGAGGACTGCATTCTTACCAGCATCTCAGCTACCATTATTCAATGCTCATCTGCAGCTGTTGCCATGCAAATGTTATGAACAACAGAAAATGGACTGCATTTATATAACGCTTTTCTAGTCTTATTAACCTCTAAATGCACTTGACAATTTCACATTTATGCCAAATTCATAAACTGAAGGAACAGCCATCAGGACTAAATAGGGCTCAAGAACATGTCACCAGGAGGAACAGAGGATGAGACACAGCCACCAATTAGAGGAACTATGCAGTAATTCTGATGGTTTACTAAATGACATGTAACTTGTTACGAGGGAGAATACAGCATCTCTTGGTTGAAAAACAACCTTGCGAGATTAGCGCCGCCCAGCACCGTGACACAAGCGTGACCTGTAACCCATGATCTCTAGTTTATGACAGATAAGACTGCACAAATACACAACGTAACATTGATATGAAATATAACATTATGTACCGCTCTATTGATTGTTTTCTCGCTGGCTTCGCTGTAAACAAATGCACCTGGCCGGGAGGAGGGTTGGCAAAACAGCGGAAAAGCATAGTTCCCCTTTAAGGAAACAGCAGTTATCGCTAAATGAGCTAATTATCAGCAATTTATCGCCAATAAAATTGCTAATAAGTCTTGCAGCGTCTATTTTTATAATAACACTTGGATCCACCTTTATCCTTGTAAACACGACTGTGAGTGCTAAACACTAAGCCTGAGCAATCACGTCACCTGCATTACAATAATACTCTACCTTAAATACCTTCCAACTGTGCAATATGATCTGCAATATATTTAGAGATATTTTGACCCTCAAGTTATACAGACAACTGTCTCAACACCCTCGCCGTGATCAACACGTTTACTGACATCAAAGGGCTCACTTAGCAGATTTAATCTGTAAGCTTTTATCTGTCAACAACAACGGTTCGGCAAAGGGGCCAGAGTGAGCGCAGGTAAGTCACCGAGGTTATCAAGTGGGTCGATGTTATATTGAATGAAGGCCGCAGCAGCTCCAGAGGGCTTTGCAGCACGTTCGGGCGTCCTAGAAATGTAATTGGCAGCTAAATCTGTATTAAGACGACCTATGTAGAGGGAGATGTTTGTTGGACGTGAGGGGAGTGCAGGAAGGAAGGGTGGGCTCGGTTTGTCTTTTGCCCTTGTGTGGCCATGGACATTGGAGGAGGAGACTAATGTGGAGGTGCTGAGTGAATTTAGATGTAAAACGGAGTGGAGATATGGAGGCATTAGAGAGGTATGTGAAGGGCAAAGTAACAAAGAGCATGAGGCTGCACCTCCAGTAAACACCACAGAAACTTAAAAATAACTTCTCTTCATACATTCAGTAAATGTCTCCAACAGACATTGTGCATCTTCTCAATATTTTGCCTGGTTGTTTTGTTGTTGTTTTGGTGCTGTTGACCTTTTCTCCTGTGAGAGCCTTAGAAGATTTAGGGATGAGATGAATAATCTGAATGAGGTGGCACGAGTCTGGATTTACCTGGACTGATTTACGCAGTGGCCAAGGAGATACGTGCGTCGACTAGACACGTCGGCTCATATTCATGTGCATGTGCATGTGCATATTCATGTGACCACTCGCAACTCATGAGCATCACACACGCAGACAGGCAGAAACAGAGCAACACATACGCAACAACAGCCACATACAGACACACACACAAACATCACCACCACCAGACATCAAAACAGCATCCTCACACGAAAACAAATTACTACGGTCACACACAAACACAGAAACACACCCCGCCCCCTGTTGGACTGGACACCTGGCGGGGGTAAGTGGAAAAAGGCTGATCTTACCTGTGCGGTGATTTACAGGGTCATTTTCCAGACGGATCACCTCACATCACATCATGCCAGATAAACCCACTAACCAAATCCTCATGGGTCACCAAACACCTAAGCCCCCACTAAAAATACCACACGCTGTCTGCAATTCGGGCTGTGGAGTGGCTATTAATAAGCGCAGTGTGCCCCTTGCCAAGTGAATGAGACAAATAAACACAGGGGGGAAACAATTCGGTGGCTGCCACCATGTAAGTCACCGCTGAAGTCACATAGCTGCTGTCCAAACCCTGTTGACAGTTCCTGTCTATACCCTCAGCATTACATCAGTACAGATGTGTCAATTCTGTCTCCACTGTGCACGTAAACACATCTAGAAACTTGTTTGACACAGATTTGATCAAATGCTGGCAATGGTGATAATAATATGAATTGAAGTAGCAAAAAAAGACACCTAAATCTGGTTAGACTACTTATTTGATTGCATTAAAGCCTGTAGATCCATGCCACACATGGTAAAACTAAGAACTTTGACCACTCAAGAAGGGGCAAGACTGACTCATGGTGTGACAACTGTGCATGCCTGCGTAAGGGATGGGGGTTTCTGTATGAGGTCATCATCCCACCCATATACACACACACACACACACACCTATCCTGGACCAGTTTCCTCTCTGACGTCCCTGGTCAGTTCCTGCACTGGGAGCATAAGATGTCAAAAGGACAAAGGAAAAGGAAACGGAAAACGGTGGGGAGATAAGGAGAGACAGAGTGGATAATGATGAAGGGAGTACACCAGGTTTTTGGCCTAATCGCTGGCCTAATTAACTGGTAAATGAAGCGCACCTCTAAAAATATCCCGATGTCCTGAATAAATCAGTCTTTTGCATGATCTAGTGAGCTATCCCTGTTACCAATATTGCTAATTATCTGTTAACTTGATAACACTTATCTTCATGAACAATACATGTATACTGAATGTTTAATGACCTACTGGTAGGTATCTATCTATCTATCTATCTATCTATCTATCTATCTATCTATCTATCTATCTATCTATCTATCTATCTATCTTCCATCCTACATTCCTTACATATAACATAGCTGTTCTGAAGAAAAAAGTAAAGTACAAAAGGAAACTGGAATCTAGAGGTTCGTCATACAGAAGGTGGAGTCTGTCTGAAACAAACTTTGGCAGGACACCAAAGATGAAGATAGATGATAAAGGAGGATGGGTTGCAATTGAGAGTAATGTGATTTGGAGCAGGCTCGAAAATCGGGGGGAGGGTAGGATTGGAGCTGCAAGTGCTAAGAGGAAAGGGGACAGAGAGGACTTAATTAGCCAGTCATTTAGAGCAGACTGCCAAGAGCAAGGGACGCTCTCCCACATGGTCTTTATATTCATGCTAAGGAGATAGCTGGAGAAACCCTGTCTGTATTTTAAACACTTTGGATGTTTATGAATTAAAAAAAACAATACCGGCTTCGGCTTGACAAGAAAATAGGATCGACTGTGCCTCTCAGACTATATAAGGACGTCTTCCTTGCATCCCCTAATCCAGCCCTGCGCCAAAGTTTGTGACTGGATAGTGAGTCATTGACTTCAAGGAGTACTTATGAAGCTGTAAGACTCAGCGACACTGTACAGGAAACAGGGATGTGGACGTCACGCACTTCCTGGATTTTAAGCTTTGTCACATACTTGAACTGTCCACACTTCTAAGAATCATTAGACGGAGACTTGGCTGACTTCAGTGACGGTCCACTGATACAATGCAGCTCTCGTCTGAAGCAAAACAGCTAAACGGGCTCTTAGTACAACACACCGTGGTTTAAATGCAGAAAGGAAATGTTCTCCATGGACTGACAGCAATGTGAGGCAGAAGAAGGACTGGGCTGAATAAAATGAGGCCCCTGTAGTGTGATTTTTATTCTTCTGTTTTTGACTCTAATGTGTATCAAACCGGAAAAGTGTACTGTACAGTCACATTAAACCTTTAATTCTTATGTTGTTTTGGTTCTGCCTCTCTTCTTTTCCATGGCCATTTGGCTGTGTTCCCTCTCTGCAGCTGAGGAAGGTCAAAGAGCATTGGCTCACCCCTACTCTTTAGTTCAGTTTCTTGGAAGTTACATAGATAGCACATGCAGAGCAGCCTCCTCTCCACCCTGACAGCACTATGGCGTGGTTGCAGAAAAACCTCTGGCTGACTGCCTCACGCACACATACAGACCATGCTCAAAATCACATCTGCAACTCTACTCTGAGGAAAACAACAAGTTATTCTCATCACAAAATGTGGCCAACAGTTGTGCAGACTATGGGAAGAGAGGAGTGAGTGGGTCTTTCCACGAAATCGCAGAGAACAAGAGGAGTGTCAGAAACAGAAACAATGTGATGTAATTGTTTCTGCTCTAAAACTGCTATTGCTGATATCGCCAAACATCAGCCCATAAAACATGCAGTCAGTTTGGCGAGATAGTACACAGTCTGCGCATGGATTCCTTCATGTCAGACGAGCCCGGACGAGGCAAGGCTGTGGGCAGGTAGAGGTTAGGTCAACCCAGATGTCTTTTAAAGTGTCCCTTTGACTGGCAGGGACTTGGGTTACATTGCGGGAGCAAGTGATACCTGTCAACATATCAGTATCACAAGCCCCGGCTCCTAACTCTGCTGTATTGGGGCTGAAGCCTGCGTTCCGTTAGCCCTGACCATAGGGCCCTTGACAAAGTTGCATGTCAACAATATTCAACACCTTGTCCACGGTTTAACATGTGACAGCGAGGACACTTGAAAGCGTGCCAGATGCAGAGGAAAACACAACATGTTGCAGTGGCAAAGACCAAGGCCAGCGGTGGATGTGTTTGTTTTGAATACTGTGCCTTGTGGCTTTTCCATCCAGCAGTAATTGATTTTATGAGTTGATATTCCATAGCTTTCCCATACATTTTACATCCCTAAAGATTACACTGCCAGCTCTTTGCCATTATTAAATCCAATCCAATCACACTTCAAGCATGAAAAGTATTATTATAATACAATTATTTGATTATCATAAAAATAAGGGATAAACATAAAATGTGAGTATTATAGTACATTATAGGATCACGCAATTCAGCAGATAGAATGTACAGTTGGTTACTCTGTTTTGTCAACATTAGCTACTTATTAGCTAGCAATTTTTTATGTTCTTTTACAGTCCCTTTTTTATTTATCTCGATGGTTGCATCGTATTGTTTGGCATTTTTGAAATTTTGTTGTACATGTGACAATGAAAATAAAATATATTATTATTATTATATATAGATGCGTTTAATAATTGGTCGAACCTCCTTTCGCAGCAGTACCTTCAAACCATCTGTTCTGGTGGCTGCTGCTCAGATCTGCACAATGTTTACGAGGGCGTTTGGCCCGTTCTTCCTCCAGAGCTGCTTCAGCTCAGACAGTTTCTTAGGATGTTCGATGCGAGCGGCTCTCTTCAAGTCATTCCACAGCTTATCTATTGGATTAAGGTCTGAACTGTGACTAGGTCATTCCAGCAGGTGGATTTTCTTTGTCTGGTCATTCTCACAGCACTTTAGAGGTGTCCCACTAACCGTTAATCGCTGTTATATAACTTGTTGTTATTAAAGGAACAAACTATGCAAAGATGAATATATTTCTAGAAATAACAATTTAACTTTTTAAGATTTCTACAGCACCACAATCTGCACAGAAAAGCAATTTAAGTCTCAAACAAGCACAGGAGGCTTTGTTATTTACTAACACTGGTCTGACCTCCATGTGGATGAGGAGAAACTGCTCTTAAAGAAGAAGATAATAACATGCGTTGTTGAGGAACTGTTGCAGTGATAGAAGCAGAATAATGAAAACAGGGAGCTCTCTCGTCTACTTGACACGTCGAGCTGTCACGTTACAGGGTCTCATGCTCAAGTTGGTTAGTGTGTGAACGTGCATGTGTGTGTTTGCACACTTGTTTGTGAGGGTTTGGTCATGTGTGCGTGCATCCTTTACATTTCTGTAACTCCAAAGTGTGTCAGCTTCCGTCATCCTGTCACCTCAGGTGAGGTGACCGATGGAGGGCTGCAGATATCCTTTAACACGTTGACACATCTCTCACACCAAATATAACTACACACACCTCTGTCGCCATAAATAACAGCTCTCATACACCTTATCACATACTATAAAAAGCTGGGCAATGACTGACTAAACACAATGGCATGCCCGGCCCCTCAGTGTAACTCTCCGAACCAACGCTCTTTCCAGACACTCACATTGTTGTGCCTCGCCAAAACAGAATTTGGATGCAGTTATTTCTTACCCAAAAAGGACAGGCCACTGATAGCACTACACTGTCAAGGCCTGTGCATCTCTGTCTGTCTTTATAAGGATGGGACAAAGCCGTTCTCTTAAAAGAGCCAGGCGTTTCAGATAGCAAGCAAAATGGTGTGTTGAGAGGAAAACTGGACGGGCTAAGATCAGGAAAGGAACAAGGAAGAACGGGACCCACGTGGGACAGACCGGGAGAAATATGAACCCATGGGTTGAAACCTGACTTCATCATATTAAAAGAAATGTGATCATCATGGTGAGAAGACGAGCAACTACTTCGTCCAGGACACCCAATACTGTAAATCAACTCAGCATGCATGCAGAAGGCATACAGTCACAGCCTCAGTTGACTGCTATCCAGATAAATATTAATCCTTGGAAAAAGCCGACACACGTGCAAAAACATAATACGGTAATATAAGGCTCTAAGACCGCGTACAGTTACTGCAACTCAGAGGTTTGGTACTGGCTGACCTCAAGTGCATGGACTCTTTGACACACACACACTGTGCCACACACATGGATATGCACCTGAAAGTTAGAAAGTCTATTTATTGTGACAGGAAGAGGAGAAGCTTGGGGCTCGCAGGCACGAGTCGTGTGCTACTGTGGCACTCTGCTGACTGACTTGACTCTGCTGCTCACTCTGCTTGCAGGGCAGGCTGCATCTGAACTCAGCATCTCAGTGTAAGGAACGTAAACATTCACAAAAACACATTGAAAATAAGTCTTTCTCTGGGCTTGTGTTGGATCAACATGTATTAATTTGTGTTGTGTTTATCCCTAATTGAACCTGCTTTATATGGTGACTTTACAAAACTGGAATTCATCAGTGAGGCACTAAAAATATGATTTATCTTTATTTAGAGCAAATACACAAAGAACCATTTCAATGATTAATGTATTGGAAGACAAATATAGCCCAATTACTGCAAAAACTAAGCAGATCATCAATGATTTGTGTAGTTCTGCTATCAAAATGCAGGATGACTCACTTTTTTGTGGTATTTCAGTGGGGTAGCAAAAGATGACTGGGACGACACATAAAGCTTCACTATAGCCCTCAGGTAGGAAAACAGTGAGGTGATTTATAGTGCAGGTCTGTGATGAAATGCATGGCGTGTTTACCGTGTGTGTGTGTGTGTGCGTGTGTGTGTGGGCAGAGATGTTGGCAGCGGATACGGAGCCGAGTGGGTTGTGTTCGCAGCAGTGCAGCGTGTTTCTGTGCCATAGACAGCTCTGCACTGCAGTGCTTGTGTGTGCACGTGAGGAAGAGCGCACATGTCAGAGGATTACAGAGGAACCCATCCATATCCCCCTCTGAAGACCCCCCCCTCCCTCACCCCAGACAAAATCTACACCCCTTGCTGCACTAATGCAGACCTCATTTCTATCCCTTTGTCAAGTGAACATCCAGACCTCAATATTCCCCTAAATGGCAGCATTTATCCACCATAATAACACTTCATCCTCTCAAACCAGTGGCATACACAGTAGTCGGATGTCATGTAGACAACATTCAGTCAACTACGGCTGATGCGTAAAGAAGGAAACTTTTCTGGACACAATTTGATCTCGTCATGTACTTTTTCCTCCCAGTGTTTCTCCACTGCTGTACCCCAGCTGACCTCTCTTTCCCCGGTTCCGTTAAAATTTAAATACCCTCGCTCTGTCTCTCATTCTCCTAAACTAGAGCTCTGTACCTGGATAGTGATCAGTACAGGTGATAGACGAGCAGGGTGGTGGAGAGGTTGCAGAGACTGCTGGGGTTTGAGGTGGTGGTGCCTGGGGATGGTTTTCTGAGTGGGTGCTGATGGGTAAGCCTGGCCTGACTTGAAGGGCACCTGAGGTGAGAAAAGGAGAAAGCTAAATGGTGAAGCCTGCAAGAAGAGTGCTGAAGCTTCTCAAACTTAACACTGCCATAAAAAAAAAGTGTACACTTGCATGTAGAATATATACACACAGTTCTCCCCGTTTGTCATTATGATTCATGGGTTGGACAAATAATAAGTGTTTGGGGAAAGCACAAAAATAAACTGCAACCAGATTACAACTTGGCCACTTCTGTTACAAGATTTACAGGAAAAGTTGTTATCACAGATAACAGAAAAAGTAACAACCAAGGTCCCTTGTGGTTACATCTAAATCAAACACCAAGCAAGGGCTGACCTACATTGTGACATTGAACTGGTATGTGGGGGCGGTATGACACCTGAATTTTAAAGGGATACTTCACCCAAAATAGATAATTCAACAATTTTCTACTCACCATCATGCCAATGAAATGCTTTTGGAGTTCCGAGGGGGGGTGAGGGGTTTGGCTGGCAATGGATATCATATAATGGCACGACATCAAAAAGTTGTTTGGCACGAGATGTTTTTCCATGTTTACATCATACATCCAATGGTTTACAGCAACGAACGAACATCTCGCCGCAAATCTCGTTGCAGCAGATAAGACATATTTTTCGAACAACTTTTTCATGTCGTGGCTTCAGGACACTTGGGTCAGACTCAGTACTGACGAGCAGTATGGAGTATTTGGATGTTTCATAGTGTGTGTTTTGGACAATTAAAAAATGAGCACTATCCACCGACATTTTATGAAGGAGTAGCAATTTGGTGAATTATTGATTTTGGGTGAAGTATTCCTTTAATATAACAATATAAGAAGCTTGCACACTTTAGTGAGGCCATACAAACCTCGTCTTTTTGTTCCTCTCTGACTTTAGCCCTCTACCACTGTAAACACCAAAACATTTTAAGTTTCTGCACTTATTATCAAATCATTACTTAATAGTATTGAATAATAGTGCTAAGTAAGCCATATGGCATCACAGGCTACAGAAATAACTCACTCAAATTGGCTCCACATGATATTACATTATTAGACTTGGACACACAGGTGAAACTCAAACAGAGGGATATGCATGTGATTCAGAATCAGACCCACAGTCTGTCCCCCTATTGACGTCTTTGTGAGGCGTTTATGTCAGCCATAAAACAGGGCATCCCGACTTTCTCTCAAATCCATCAGCAATGTCCACCTCACAGAGCCAGGATGGTATATGGCATCCAGATGCTTTCCTCACTGGCTGCCAGTGTTTAGTTACAACATAATAGAACAGCGGCTCACTTTGACACCCTGGGACCTTTGCAGAACATAGGAAACAGTAGCAGGCCGCTATATCTGATCTGTGATGCTGGCTGTACACTGCAGTCCAAACTGGATTTACGTAACTCTAATTTGACCTGGCCTAGTGACACCACACCTGAGACAGGGACAGAGACAGAGCAAGACGGTGGTATAGGTGGAGAATAAAACCCAGAGGGAAGACACTGGAAAGACTGATGGCAGAAAATAAAACACAAGTACATTCAGTGAGCGAGAGAAGACAGCCAAGTGAGGATTAAGTGGGGTCTTGTCCTACCCGAAGATGAACACTTCCGGCTTAGTGTGTTGAAGGACAACTCCCTGTGGGCTCCGTCCACCTGCAAAACATGCAGAATCACATGAAAACCATGAGAGTTATGACTGTCATATGTTGCTAAACAAAGGTCAACAGGATTAAACACATACTCAGGCACAAACAAAACCAAAACCCAAAAATAGAAATGGCTGTTTCTATGCCACTGACCTCTTCCACTCTGACAGACAGCGTTTCACCATGAAGGAGTTGCTAAAGTGCTCTTCTCCAGAGGCCAAACCCCAAAACTGCACTCAATGAGTCAGTAACAGATTAGAAATTCACTCCACCAAACTCTCACATGCCCAGTGGGAAGGGAACAGTATGTTCCCCAAACACAGCAGCACACATAAATGAATAAATGTGTCAAACAAGGCATAAAAGGTGCCCGCGTGTGTGTGCATGGTGTATACACACACACACACACATTGAGTGCAGCCAGTCACGCACATGAATTTCAGAAAAATGTGATAACTACTAACAAGATGCAGCACATTAATGGGAACCCCCTGAAGTGGTAATTTCTCTGTTCAGGATGTGCACGTGAAAATGCAGCTGGAGACTCCACAGAGAGAAAAGAGGTCCTACGAGGGCAGAAATAGATAATAGAAGACCAGAGTGGGCAAAGCAGCACCCAAATTCTATTATAGAGCAGGAAAATAAATCCTCATAATACAGAGATGTGAGATAGAGAGAGGTTAAAAGTGTGCAGAGACACCAGAGGGATTCAGACGCCAGATGGACACAGATATGGATTGTAAGTGAACTGGCAGCGCCAACAAGTGCTCCGACAGTCCACTGACAGAGGTTAAATATAAACTCAGTAATCCCTCAACAAAGGGGGCACTTAATGAGATGGTAGGATGTGAGGTAGAGGGAGGAATGTAGCTGGAAAAAGGCCAGGGTTGTGCCACGGCAACTCATCAAGTGGAACGACTTCATACTTAGCGTCCTCTCAATGACAAATACCACACTCCCGTTCTCTACGCCCAACTGGTTTCCCTGGCACAGGCCGACCTATGGAGGCCGAGGAAACCATGCCTCTCCTCCCAAACTGGGGCCAGAGCTACTACAAAGGCAAATTAAGATGGCGAGGAGATTATCATATGAAGTCTCAGGATTAAAACTCGTCACACTTTCCACGGCTGGGAGATGGTGACTAACTGGCAAGGCCCAGTCACGTAGCAGAGCGCTCGCTCGCCCCGACAGTCACCCTGCTGGATCAGGGTAAGTACCTGAATTATTCAGTAAGGTCAAAGAAGTGCAGCTGGCTCCAGGCCTACGCCACGCTTTGATACTTAGGCCTCAAATGAGGCGCCAGCGGGGTGTTACTTTCTCTCCACATCACATCCCTGATATGGTTTCATCTTATGCATATCCATGTCAAGTGTCTCTTTCTCCAGTGCCCAATGGGCCAACTACTCTTCGTCGTGTGACCTCATACACTTGGAAGTCAAGGATGTGTCCATGTGTCTGTGATAATAAAAAGTACATCCTATGTACACAGTACACAGAATCACAAATCAGCCTGGATACATTAAAACCATGTCATTAGAAAAGCACCCTGTTTGGTTTTTTCAAGCTAAAGCCCATAAATCCCAGTTAGCACAATGCCAGAAAAAAATGGCAGTGTGTATGAGCATGTGTAATAAGAGCTCTCACATCAGACCTCCGGGAGATTAACAGGGGCTGAATGACTGAGTGCAAGAATCTGCATGCCATTAAGCAAGCAGACAGAGGGACATGCAAGCCGAAGCCCTACTGCAGCTCCAGTAAGGCAACAGAATAAGACCAGACACCACAAAGACGAGAACTGCTGCTGCGATCCCACTGACACTAGGCTACATGAAACTGGCAACAAGAAAGGTCAAATTTTGTCATGCAAAAATACAAATGACTGTGCCATCCCTTTAAATATTAAGTGCACAAGTCTATGCTTAACCTGCCAAGCATGCACACGCTGTGTTCTTTGTTACCAAGCACAAATTCATCTTCCCAAAACAGAAACCCTGCAATAGCATATGTATCATTTCAATGGGGACAGCATATGGAGATTTACTGCCTCTTTTTTCAAGTAAAGTACCATGCCTTCTCTTCTATTTTAATCGCCTTATGGATGGTTTTAGAGTGTGTTTCTAATTGGTCTGTCAACCAGGATGAACTGCCAACAGCCTGATCAACATTATAATAGACAGGTTGCTTGCCTTTGTTTTTCATAGTTTCAGCCAGAGGCTAAACAACAGAGCCCTGATACAAATAAACAACACACACACCACTGCTTTTAAAGAGTTTGTTTACCTTTTACTCTCCACCTCAGCATATAACCTCACCGGGGGTTATGCCAAAGAGGAAAAGTTGGCAATCATCTTTAAATTAGCTTTATTTGCTCACTTATGATGTTGATTATTAAATACGTATTCAATAGAAAACAAAATGTTGTGATCTTAAAAAGCCATTGATTATTATCTTTTTTTGACATCAACTCTGTAGGCTATGTCTCTCTGTATTCAGTCATTATCACGTACGATTAAACATTTCACAGTGAAGACAGAAATTGTGCAACAGAAAATGAGAAGTGCCCGTGAAATATGTACTCCTAAAAATTTATCTTCAGTCAGAAGACAGCTTGTCATCGTTCATGCAACCACCTGGTTTAAGTTTCCAGTGACTGAGCACTATCACAGCAAGGGGGGAGGTCAGCCCAGCCCGTCAGAAGCCACTTGCGTGAGGGGGAATCCTCTCCATATCCAGTGTTATGTAAGCGCTAAAGAATAGTCCTAGCCATAAGAGGAGATCCCGGGGCTTTCAAAGGTCTCATGTGATGGGAGTATGTTCTCTAGCTGAGGTGAATTTTAATTCTTTTAAACTCCAGGATCCAAATTCAGCCTCTGTAAAAGCCACATGTAGTTTGTCATTTGAAACCTAGTAGTAGTTACCCAACTTAAAAAAAAAAATCTGTTGTAAGAATATGCCGGTATGTAATAAAAGCTTGTCTAGAGCTGATGAAATAGTTAGTCAATTAGACAATAAGTTTATTTAAAAAAATAAAAAATAAAAACCGCTAGCTTGCGTTTAGCCTAACTGTTTAAAAGTAATTTGGTGAGCAAACACTTTTAGTCCCAGCATGTATGTGATAACTTGCTGCTTTATCTCATTTGTTTACATTTAGGACTTTTCTTTTGACAAAAAGGTGGGTTTGCCTTTGTTGTTAGGCACTGGGAAATTGTAATGGATGAACAGTCTTCTGTGTTTTTCAACTGGTAGCTTACTCAGGTACCATCAGATTGTGACAGTGATCCTTCCTCAAACAACAAAATAGAGTCTCATGCGAGTCCAGTAAAGACGTTAAAGAGAAAGCCAAAGGTTTAAACGACAATCACAAATGGCTCTCGTTCACAGGTAAACAGTCTCTCCTCAATAAACAGTGTTTGACTTTGTATAACCACGCTCTAGCATTAATTTAGACGGCAGCAGACTGCTCTTTAAAAAGCACCAAGCCGTTGATGCTAACGTTATTCACAGCACCGTTAACACCGGCTGGCTGGCTGAGTGGCTGTGCTCCAACTGGTCGATTCTGTTTCTCTTTCAACTACACCGCATTTCGACCGAGCCACCTGTCACTTTATCTCACAGGATAGTGGTGGTAAAGTACAGTTTAATCCTCTAAAAATAAATAAATAAAATCTGCCTGCAATATAAAAGTGTAATTTTCTTTAATTACCTCTTCTTCTACCTCCGCTTTTCGGCTTTTCAGTTGCCCACTTCGTTTTCAAGTGTGCATTTTCCGGTGTCTGTCGAGGACGCTGATTGGTCCGCTGTTGCGGAAGTAGTCGTTTGGATGTCATAGCAACAGCGGGGTGGTGTTGAGGAGGGGGCTGCTGAACATAGATCTCTACTTCTACTGGCACGAGTGAAAGTTACGGTAAGTTGGTTTGGCAGTGTTTAGACAAAACAAGACGTAAATATTTTTCAGTAATATACACTTTGGTATTTTCCTTTGTTTTCTGACATTTCACACGTAAAATTAAAGTAAATAAGGGGCTTAACAACAGCTTTTCAAATGAGGTATTTCCTCAAGACCAAAAGATGGAGAGTGGAGGCCCATAATTCCAATGAATGTTAAGTAATTTAATTTTCTACCTAATTGTGTAGTCCAGTTGCAGCTTT
Organism: Decapterus maruadsi; assembly: GCA_030347415.2. NCBI lineage: Eukaryota > Metazoa > Chordata > Actinopteri > Carangiformes > Carangidae > Decapterus > Decapterus maruadsi. Next base: position 9,246,415 of record CM064896.1, on the reverse strand, counting down.
TGAGCAACAGGGAGGCCTGGGGCCTCTGGGATTTATCTGTTTATCCTTTGCTTTGATGTGGAGTAAATTTGCAACAAGCAAACTGCTCTTTAGTACAACTTGAAGGCCTATTTACTTTATTTAGTGCTGCATCCTGTACCTCTTACTAACAATAAAATAACGTAGTGTGATTCTTCTCCATTAAATTTGTAATTCAAAACGTTTGATGTACCTAATAGTCCCCAACACTGTGATAAGGTCACTAGCTCTGACTGGACCTAAAACATTTTTGTTATACAGCAAATAAAGTTTGCAGGTGTAGCTGTATATTTTATCACAGCATGACATCTGTGCAAAGCAAGGGGAGCATACATCAGTCCGACTGCCCCAAAGTCCGACAGCTCATTTCGCCGACTACCCATTCTTGTTATGGTTAGGTTTAGGGTAAGGTTAAGGGTTAGGGCTACTTAAGTCGGAGAAATGGGAGGTCGGACTAATGGACGCAAAAATAAAGAAATGTATGGTCGGAGAAATGGGTAGTCGGACAGACGTCATGCGCCCGCAAAGCAATGGGAACATAAAAACTTTCCTTTTGCAGTACAAAATGGTTGAATGGGTGTGATTACAAAACGAAAAAAGAAAATGCATTTGGGTGCAATCATGGCCACAATAGGTGAGGCAGGGTTATATAACAGGTCATGAACCTGAGTCTGCAGGGAGAGAGTGGGGCGCACAAGCAGCCAGGCTCCAGACAGATATCAATAGACAAATGCTTCAGAGGGACACTCAATCCTGCCAGTAGGTTTTTCAGAATGTGTGTGTGTGTGTGTGTGTGTGTGTGTGTGTGTGTGTGTGTGTGTGTGTGTGTGTGTGTGTGTGTGTGTGTGTGTGTGTGTGTGTGTGTGTGTGTAGCATCTCTCTAGGGGAGGGGGGGATCGGTCCTGAAGAGCAGGCTCTCAGCTGGCCCAGCCGTACAGTATTTCTCTCTTCGACATATTACTCAGCTTCTATTTTCAATTTCCTCATTTATTAGGCCTTTGACAGACGGTGGGAAAGCCACAGATGCACCACCCATGTGAGGAAAAACACACACATGCTCAAATACACACAATGACAATGATTCTCATTCACACCACAGAAGCAGGATGGCAAACACAACAGTGCTGTCATAGGAAAGTGTGACTGCTTGGCTGACACATGTCGGCATGGAACATTTCGTAATAATTAACCTTTGTGACCTCTGTGACTCAAGGGGGAAACTATATGAAATTGCAGAAGCATAAGACCTGGTGAATGTGATGCGTGTGAGTTTTCAGACTTCGGAAGTTCACAAAGAGACAGCGCGTAGACTGTGGACTGGTCTGGTGCACCTGTGAGTGTCAGTCTCCAGTGGACCTCCAGTGATGTCAGTGATCTTCATCTGGTTTGAAGCATGCAGAGCAGGAGGTCAGTAAACTGTATGTACCCTCTCTGAACTACTTCTCGTATGTGAGAGGCAATGAAAACAAGAATTAAGCTGTTGGAAAAGAACCAGCATGCACAGTCTACTTAGATTACTACATTTTTCAAGTTTCTCATCCTGTGATTTACAGGCAGGAGGTTTACTAAAGTAAGGTAAAAAACATTGTGATGATATCTGAAGTTAGAGTCTCAATTTCATTCCACAAGGACTCCAAGTGCTGCAACATTGTGCAGTGGAGAGAACAAAAGAGCAATGATTGCAATCTTTACTCAGTTGCAGCTTCGATTTAATGATGGAGTTCATCGCCCAGGCATTTGTAAAGGTCAGCGCAGTGCAGAGGATGAACAACAGCAATCTGAACGACAACATCTACACTGATTAACACAGAGAAGTGAGCCTCCCCAGTCCCCACTGTCCTTGGAGCTTGTTCAAGGAACAGTGAGTGGGTTTTCTAGTTTCTACTCAGTCTGAGAAGACAATGCCTCCTTTTTGTCTCAAAGGACAAAAGCGAGGTCATACTCCGTTCCCTTAGACAACCTTTCCTTGTCACATTAGGACTGTATGCATCATGGTGGGTTATGTCACAAAAGCTCCACAACAAAACCATCTTAGAAAAATCCTGGCATGCTTCTCCTCTGTAGGCCAGATCTCTCCAGTTTAGAGACAAGCGTCTTTGAGTTACTCAACAGCCAATGAATATCATTTGCCATGTTCTCTACGATGACAGAAACGCATCGAGCCACATTCATTTACATGTTATGTGAGACGTGCAATTTGTATTCTTGTGTCAACAACTGAGCTCGTTTATCATCATGTTTGGCGATCCTGTGACGATGACAGTGGCTTGAGGCGTCCAAAAGCAGAGGAGGCCAGGAGACCTCTGATGAATTTCTGAACATGCTGTGCATAGTAAAAAGTGTCAACAGGATTTAAATGCATGTGAAACACTGTTTATGGAGCATTTTCACAGCAGACGCTTTGATCTGTCAAAGTGAAAAAGGCAGAGGTGAAAAAAAAAGTGCAAACATTGATTAAGGGATAGCGTTATGGTCCTTTAAGTGTTCCTATAGTCTGTCATGGCATTGAGTGAACATACAATACTATAGGGCCCTTTGACCAGTTCATACTGAAGTGCAGTTTTGTTGTTATTAATATCAACTGTGCTTTTCCTGCTTTGACAAGTCAAAATGTCTGTTGTGAAGACAGTTCTTTATTGCAGATTCATGATAAAATAGTCAAATGTTCTGCTTAAACAGATATTGTTACACACGGTAAACAGAGGGTGACATTAATATCTTTAATGTAGAAGGTGTTGCTTGCGACAATAACGCCACCAACAATTACTTTAATTTGTAATTTCACTGACTCGCTGAACAGCTGCTTTGTTGACTGATGTGGTTGTCAACTTTACTCTCATTCTCAAAATTGTTTTGGGCTGCAGCAGTCTGCTGTTTAAGTCATTCTGTTTAAAATGTATGGCTCTAAAGCAGCTGACCAAACCAGTACTGGGCTAACCAGTATGAACCAGCAGCCTGTGGCATTGCGATTGTAACTACCTCACAATATGGATGATCTTACTACTCTATAAAAGGTATTGATATAGGGTGGGAAAAGTGTCCATATGGTCTGGTAGTATTACATCAACCACTCTACTACTTGGAGCCCAGGCTCTTATGCAAATAGGGCAGAAACAGGGGTAAAGTTTGCTGGGTAGAAGTCACCACTGCTCCAGTTATGCAAGCCTTTGAGCAGTGCCAAATTGACTAGGACGTCTATGGGAGCTGCTTGGAAGTGGAACTAGACTGAATAGAGTTTTGATTAATTAGAGCAAAAACATCCTCTTCCCGCGTCCCCATCCATCCAGCCGGTTCTCTCGACTTCTCTCCACCTGTGGGCTCCATTCAACCACCAAACTGAATTGGTTCAGAGCTTGACTGGCATCTTCATGCATTCTTTGTGGCTCTCCAAGAGCAGCGGGAACAAAGCTACCAAGAAACCAAACTACCGCAGTGGAAACACAAAGTGCAAGCCACAATGAAAGGGAGAGCAATGGAGAGGTCTTACATAATTAGCGTCACAGGATATTACCAGACAATAAATAAAAAGAGGAATGTTCATTAGATCGGATGTTTTTTAAGCCACTGGGGTGAGTTAAAGTTCACAAATGATGAAGGCTATGTTATACACATTCAGTTTTACAAGCAGCAGACATACAATAAGACTTAATATAAGATTAATTTAAAATATAAAATAAAATGATCAACAAACTCATAGCTCATCTCCTATAACTGCATGTGCAATATCTGTTGAGATAAACTTTATTTTGCATTGTGTCATGAACATGGCTTTGGACACATTCAAATTATAAATAAACATTACCATTACAAAACCCAGATTAAACAACACTGTGTTGTTTCTACACAAACAAGGTGAACTAGTCATCTAATGTGTCAGGAAGTTCTATTATTACTGCAGATTTCTATCAGGCCGGTGTCCAAATTAGTCCCATTACAATTTCTTAGTTCCCTTGTTGTTTCTCTTCCTATCATTGTGGGCTTTTCTTGGCAACTGTCAGTCTGTAGACACTGAACACACTCTTACACACAGTTACCCTGCAGCGCTAGAACATATTGCACCTTTTCCGTCCCCTGCTCTCCATCTCCTGTGTTGTTAGTTCTCTGAACCACTTTCTGTCTGTTCATTATCAATGCCCTACTGATTAGCACATCACTACAGCGAGCCGGTCGGCCATTCATTCAGGTTTGAATGAGAATGACGCAAATCCCTGACCTGTTTGGTGCCCCGTGGCCTGGACCTGCTCTCTTGGACCGTGGCTCTCCTGCCTCTACACGCCGTGGGCTGGCATTCAGACAGGTTAGAACAGCTGAGGGAGGGCCAGAACCCCCAAATGTACCGTAGGAGGTCCCATAAACATCCCGCAGCCCCGCTGAGGCTCTTCTGGCACGAACTGCTGTCTGATGTGACCTAAATATGCAACACAAGTGGTGTTTGTTGCATAATTACTTATTTTGTGCCAAGGTTTTTTCAGCTAGACCTGACTGGAAACCACTGAACCAAACTCTACTCTTCAGGGCTTGTTGCCGTCGTCTCATGCTGAGTTTTCTGCATCTCTCTCTGTGTGGCTGCAGATCTTTAGGAGTTTTGTTGGCATTATATTAAATTCCCATACACTAGCCTATCTAACACATGGCAGTTGATGTTGTTACAATGCTGTGTTAACTGTTTGCAAAATGGGCTGAAGCCTATTTGCGTTGCCTTGCCTGTTGTTTCAATGTAGCTAAGTGAAGTAAACAGAACATTTAAAACATATAGTTCAAAGACACAGACATTCATTAAAAATATCATGCATGGCTATGTTTGCTTAGTTTTATAAATATGAATAGAGGAGTCAATTAAAACAAATAATTTTGTTGCAATAATTTAATCATGTATTCGTATCAAGGAAAGCTGCGTTGTGTAGGTAATATTATGCCACAACCATAGACCACAACGTCTCTCGTTCGTTCACCCTTGTACACAGTGGTCGGTCGGTACGGTAGCTGAACCTCCGCATGCATGTAAAAGCGGACACCCCACCTGCCGAAACCCGGGATCGAACCAGGGACCTTTAGATCTTCAGTCTAACGCTCTCCCAACTGAGCTATTTCGGCACGTTACATATCACCATGGCAACGGACAGTAAGTTAGTGATTCCGGTGTTCTGAGCGTAGCTTCCGTTCTTCGCTTGAAATTCTGCCCTGCCACCTACTGTCTGGCAAGTGTAACCACATGTTATCTATCAATAAAGGTAATGACACTTTCAGCGAGCAGCTTGCACACCGATTAGTATGGATGCCTTTTTTTTTAAATCAAAATTTAATAAATAGCTAAATAAATAATACCCATGAAATGAATCCTTATATTTAAAAATCTTTAAATAAATGTAGGTCAATATAAATACTAATAAATGTATTTATTTATTTAGGTAGCCTATCTAATCACTACTTTTTCTTTTTTTTATTGCAATTTTATTTTCTATTCCATAGTTATTTATTTCAACAGACTTTGTTATGTATTTGTGTGTGCGTGAGAATTACATGTTGCCAACACGTATCATTATAACCCCGTGTGTTTTTAAAAGTGTCCACCTTGCTGCCGAAACCCGGGATCGAACCAGGGACCTTTAGATCTTCAGTCTAACGCTCTCCCAACTGAGCTATTTCGGCGCCTGAGAACGCTACTGCTATTTCTATATTTACCAGCAGGGGGACCCTGTGTCCTATGTGGGATTGTGTTTCTGTATATTCTAAATACTATAAATGAATAAAGGGTAATCCAGATTAAAATTAATTTAGGTAACTAAAGGTACAATAAATAAAGTTCAATATTGTACATACACAATATGACAACATTAGATTAACACCATAAACAGTAATGCAAACATATTCAGAGCTTCCCCTCTGAAGGATCAAGAATGAACCAGAAATCACAAACAAGCCCACAATTTCATTTTTATATTCTTAATTATTAGCAACAAATGTTTGAGCCATTTTGAACTTGTTTCTTTTGTTGGAAATTAGGATCTCTTTATGTGTGAATAATATTCATTGACACAGCAGCACTGGATGTGAACAGCTCGTCACATCAATATCTATAGTTGTTTGGAACAGAAAATTAAATTGAACTAGATTTTTCATGAGCTGTATATGAACACAAAATTCTGCCATTAATACTACCGGCAGCAGGGAGTCCACAATGAAAGAGGTCATCATCAGGTTGGCTGATGCCTTCACAGATGCAGCACTTTCTGCAGATGTTGAATAGAGAAGAAGTGACATAAACCTCTAATGCACTTCAAGCTATTTACTTCACAGCAGGGTTTCTTGCTTCCTCTCAGTACTATGTTCCATTTTCCCATTCAGCTTGTGCAATACACAAGAAAGCCATGCAAAAAACATGCACCAGAACATTTGGTCCTCACAGCAACAACACAATGAGTGATCTGCAGCTATTGTAGGCCTACATATTCATGCAAACGAACATTTTGAATTAAATTGTAAAGATATAAGTTACGTCTCAAGTAAGGCAACCATTATCTCTGACGTAGCCTATCAAAATGTCAGTTTTATTAAATCTTTAAGCTGACACTGAGATGTGTGGCACCAGAACGACCCCATGTTGAGCTCCAGTCTCAGAGGATTCTGCTTAGTGCATCAGTTCTTTAAATTCCTTAGAGTAAGCAGTTTATGTCAGCAAACACCTTACATGAACTCACACTGTGTGCATATCTGATAATGTTGGTGGCGACAGGATGCTGGTCCGACAGCTCTGCTGCACGTGTGTCCTCAGTGCTTATCACCCCGTTCTCCTGTTATCACTGTGATGAGATTGTGTTTTGTTATACATCAAAATGCGTAAATGTTTTTTCAGTAAGTTCAGAAAGTATGTGGTTATTTGCACTGTTGTCACTGATGAGTCATATGTGGAAAGCATCAAGGTTGGGTGATTACTGTGTTCACCGAGAATGTACAAGTCAAGTACATGATGTCTCAATAGCTGACCCCATGTCTGCTGAAACCCGGGATCGAACCAGGGACCTTTAGATCTATTTCAGAGTTTCATGCACCTCGTCCTCTGTCAACATCAGAGGGCGCCGTTGAGTCGTGGTCCATCGTCAATACTGCATCTCTTGACATCCAAACGTGTTTGGGATTCAAATATTGTTGTATTTCCATCAATATTTATATCAAAATGCAAAAACAAACAAACAAAAAACCCATCATGTTCTCATGTTCTAGGTTTAAGTGCTGTTGGATTTCTTTGCCCTGCAGGCTTCATCCCACATACATGACCTTCTTTTTCCTATACTGCAGAGGTCTGGGGCGCCTCACACCCACGCAACACGAGGCCCACGCAAAGTTTTTAAACAGCATGCTGGCAGCTTTTGAACCAGCATGCACAGTGTAACTCACTGGGAGGAGCATGACATGAACCAGTGCCAGGTAAAGGGTCAGTGCCTGCCCACTGAGGGCACCCATACTGAAACCACGGACTCTCCCACTGAAATAACAAAAGAACATGCATGGATGATCAGAGCAGATACAGTTAGTTCAGTGGTTAAGTTAGATTTTTTACCACACAAACAGTAACAGAACAATACTAAAATTAACACATACCAATAGCCAACACCAACCGCCTACTCACTATATAATTGGCTGCATTCTGATTGTTTTAAGTGAGCACATGCACAGTCGACTGTATCCTGCAAAAAAAAAAAAACACTCTTCAACACATACCACAGAATACTGTTCTTATTCAGGAAGATGCTATTTGCACCCAGTTATCTGTAGCCACCAATACTAATTGAATAGCTACTGTGGATATTTACACTCAGGTGAAACTCCTTTTATTTATTGCAATAAGCGTATGCGACAGGAGGACACTTGGCATGTCAAAGAGGCAGGGAGGAAGGAGGGTGAAAAGAAGGAGAGCAGATAAGGTTGAACTCTGGAGGGTGCAATATTTTCTAGCTCATATATCACTGGGTACTCCTTCAGTTATCTATATGGACAGAATTATATACTTGCACTTTTATTTGTTTATTTTCACAGGGCCAGTGCACATTAATTAACATAACTGTAAATGCATCAGAAGTAGCTAGTTTTAAACTGTGGTCCATTATCTCTATGGTTTTTGTGTTTATCTCAGTATGTATTGTTGTTATTGTCCAGTGATTTTCGCTGCCTCTGCAAAACAAATGTGGGATAATAACGCTGAACTGAAATGAACTGAACTTGAGGCGTTAACTGCCGGCCTGTAGAATAACAACACAACAAAATATCATTACATGACATACACACACAAATGGTATATGACTAAAATAATACTCTCTAAATCTTTGTCATCCTGTTCTTACTACAACGGGTTTCCAAATTCCTTGTGAGAAAAAATGCAATTATAGCAGCTTCACCCAAGGTCAGGGATTACCACACTTTTTAGCACAGACAAACCCAGGGAATTAACGCTGGCCACGGGCTCGTCTGTACCGTTCTGTAATTGATACAAACCTTAGAGCAAACAGTGTGCATGAATTCTTAAGTTGTGTGCAGAGAGTAAAAGGAGAACATTTTAGACTTTGATATTTCATATTTATTGATATAATTCAACTTTGCATGGTGGTACATTCACATAAAACAACACCATGAAGAAACCCTATAAAGATAGCATATCCTTGGTGTAATTACAATATAGGCTATGTATTTTCATTTACAGTTTACATTCAGGAACACATTAAGTGTGTGCATGTGTGAAAGAAATCACATGGCCTTAACTGAGCCTCAGTGTGAAAACGGCTTTAGAGAAGTGAACACACAAGCAGGTACAACAAAGTCAACAGCAAACACTAGTCCTATTAATAATCCCACCGACCTGTCAGGGCTCGGCTGTAGAGACAGTCACTTGTGTGTGTTGGCTGGATACTAAGGTTGAGTTGACCCAAGGGACCTGATGTCTTTGTGCTGACAGAGACGAGCCAGCTGCAACTGAAACACCTCTCTAATCTAGAAAAGTCAGTTTATAATCACATACAGACCAATTGACTGGTACTGTTGACTTCACATAGCTTATAGTACATTCAAATCTCATCAATATTTACACGTCTTTTACATGAGCAATATTTCAAAAGAAGACTGCAAGTTAGGCCACAGGAACACCTCGAATATAATGCAATCCGGAAAAATATGATCAATACTATTGATTGTAACCAGTTTCTTTTATTGAGAGTGTGTCCGAGAGGTGTTTACTGAGAAGTTATTTGTCAAATTATAGTTTTTGGTTTTGCATTGGACTGCATTATATCAAAAATATGCCTGTTATTGTCTGTTAATGTCATCCCAACTAGCTACTTCAGCAAGTTGATTACCCATGAATCTTTTAACACTTGATAAATCATGAGATAAAATGTCAAAGTCAGTTAGACATCTTGGAAAATACATTTAATCACTTTCTTTCCAATAGTCAGAGAAGTAGATTGAAACCAAGCCTGCGTCGCCAATAAAAATATGAAACTACAGCCAGCAGCAGGTTAGCTTAGCTTAGTTTAGACTGTGCACGGGGGGAAACAGATAAAAATCCACCTATTATTAATACCTGTAAAATCTTCCCTCTCTATCTAATTTTTTCATCATATTCAAAGTGACAAACTATTTTTTTTCTTCATCGGTTTTGTTTGCTTGTTTTGAACAAAGGCAAGCTAGCTGTTCCCTCTGTTTCCAATGCTTGTGCTAAGTAAAGCTAATTCGCTGGTGCGGTAGCTTCATATTCACAACCAGTCTCAACACATTACTCTCTAAAACAAAGCAAATGTTCATATGTCCTGCAGAAATTGCCTGCAGAACACCAACAAGATATTACGCCGTTTTATATAAACTGTGGGGCGTAAAAGAGTTGCATTTATATCACAGAGCTTTGCAAGATTTTATTTAAACACTGAACATTTGAATATATAATATCTAAAGCTAAATCAAAACTGAATTTCATATTTCACACTTTAATTGTCTTTAGATGTTTGCCTCATCTGCTCTCTCACCTTTTCATGGTGGTCCGTCCCCTTTTTACCATCGAGACAAACTTCCAGAGCAGAATTAAGGCAGAGACAATATTAAGTACATTCAAAACAGTGTGTTTGAAGTGTATCAACGTTTCTCAAAACTGCCTTGGAGCCTTCGAGGAGCAGGAGGCAGGTCAGATCGTCCGCAGGCTGAACACATTCTTTGGACATCAGCACCACTGTGATAATGATCTATCATACAATTCCATATGTAAACAGATTTCAGCATCTAACAGAGTGCAAATTATGTACACATGTTTTTGTTGTTGTATGATCTCCGTCGCCTGCAATGGCTGTTTCCACTATACAGTGATGACTGCATCTTAACTTCTCCTTCTGCCTGAGGTGAAAGTTAGCTGTGTTTAGCATGGGCTTGCTGCTGCTGCTGGTGGTTACATTTAAACATCTCCCAGAGGTGGAAATGTGTTTTTCACATTTCTTACACCGGCTTCACACACCACTGAGTTTCCTAATGAAACAACTCATGATTGCAAGTAATGTAAGTCTCACAGGGCCTCTGCCAGGCAACGGTCAGTACCTTCACTTGCTTCCAGCCGCACCTGCCGGCTGGTTTTTCTGTTTTCCACCCAGGAGTTGTGTATGACAGTGCCTCCTGGTGAAGGGTCCACCTGCAGCAGGGACACTACCCTCTTTTTAACCTTAGCACGGAGGGCGCGCCGCAGCTTCTGACGGGTGAAAGCATAAAGCAGAGGGTGAGAGACGGTGGTGCCGTAAGCCAGGGCGAGGAACCAGAGGCGCAGGCTGACGAGGGCGTCGGTGGGACCAATGCCAAGGATTAGCACATTGGTCACAGAGAGTGGCGCCCAGCAACCGAGGAAGGTGGTGATGATGATGAGGGACATCCTGAACACCCGCCTCTGGCGCTCTCGCCTGTCCCTGTGTCGTCGCACCGCCCTCCGCAAGGCAATGATGGCCGACACAGAGGCCTGAACGCCCATGGTGGCAGGCACAGGGGTGGCCGCGCCCGTCTCGGAGATGACCAGTGGGGCAGATGAAGACAAGGCAGGGGGGGAGGTAGCTGTAGGGGTTGGGGAAGGGGAAGGGATGAGGGGTGGGTGGCTGAGTTGTTTGGTACCATCTGTGGTGCACTGCTCCCCTCCTGCCTGCCCACCGTCGACCGTCCTCGGCCCTGATTTCTTCTTTTTCTGTCTCTTGTGCTGCCCACTGCAGGAGGAGGCCCTGAACCGCTGGTTCTTCTTCATGTGGGAGCCAATGCGGATGTTTAAAGCCCTCAGTATTCTGGAGTAGGTGAACAGCATGACTGCCACGGTGGTGAAGAAGATTGGTATCTGCAGGATCAGATGGTAGTACATCCCCAGCCCTGTGTGAAAGCCCTGCCCGCCAACACACAGCAGTGTCCGGTTACGCCACGCTGGCACCACTGTGGCACCGACGCCGTATGGGGACAAAGGCAGGGGCGACACCTGACCTTTCTCATTTGATCTCTCCTCACTGGACCACTGCTCCTCCAAGAAGGGTATAAAAAACACAGCCACCGAGGTGACCCAAACGGCAACCAGAAGCAGCGCCGCTCTCCGCGTGGTGAGCAGCCTGTTGGCCGGCCGCACTGAAATGTCATATCTGTCCAAGCTGATGACCAGGATGTTGATGGCTGTGGCGATGCTGGCGAAGGTGACGCAGGCTTCGTGGAAGCAGCAGATCAGGGCCAGGTTCGGCCCAGGAGGCAGCAGCACGACCACGAGCGTGAGGGGCAGGCACAGCACGCACACGGCCACATCCAGCACGTGCAGATTGACAGTCACCATATTGCTCACAGAGTCCACTAAATTGGATTGAGAACAGTAGAGCACTAGCACGGTCAGGTTGCTGCTGAAACCCAACACCAACTCCAGCATGAGGAAGGCTGTGAGCGACACCTGGAAACCCAGCGAGTATGGCACGTACCAGGACGCAGGGCCGCTGGACAAACCCCCTCCTCCTCCCTGCTCCTGGGGGACCCCCATCCCCTCCAGGCCGGCCGCCGTCCCCGCCCAGTCTGCCGAGGCTGGGCCGAAGGTGTAGCTGTCAGTCTCCATGACGACTTCTCAGTCCTCATATATTTTATCTGTCACGCCGTTGATGAGCTCCCATGATGCACCAGGCTGAGCCTCCATGATACAAATATGAATAACAGCTTGATGACAGCACTGGGGAGACAAGAACACAATGCAGACAAATGAGAAATGGACTCCGGAGGAGAGAATCAAAACACATTATTCTCTCTCATAGCAGTCAGACATCTGTGAAACAGAGATCTATCTATCTATCTATCTATCTATCTATCTATCTATCTATCTATCTATCTATCTATCTATCTATCTATCTATCTATCTATCTATCTATCTATCTATCTATCTATCTATCTATCTATCTATCTATCTATCTATCTATCTATCTATCTATCCATCTTTAAACAGTCTAAAAATGCTTTTATCTATGACTGCAGTTTTAAAGGGATAGTTCAACATTTTGGCAAATTGGCCCACTGCCATAATCCCTATAGTTTTAGGAATAGGTTTACTGTAATTACCTTTAATTATCAGTGCAAGCTATTTTTACAACAGCAGAGCAGAGCCGCGAGCTGCTCAGAGCTACGCTACAGAGGCTCATGGGATTTCTTGGTTTCCCTCATCAAACTCATCAAACAATCGAACAACTCCAAAACGCTCTTACGGACAAGTTGTGACCTGCACATTCACCATGCTAGCTCTGAGCAGCTTGTGGTTCTGCTCCGCCGTTCTAAAAATAGCTTGCACCGACAATTAAAGATAACAAACCAACTATTAACTACTGTAATATAACTATTATGGCAATGGGCCAATTGCCAAAATGTTGAACTGTCCCTTTAGCAGGTGTTGCATTATGCATCATTCCAGCCTTCAATCTGTCTCCTATCAGTATCTCTGATTACCTGAGACCTGCAGCACACATGCTGTCAGAACCACAGGCCGCCACAATATCCCTAAAGTGTGCTGCTGGGGCCCAGGGGAACGGGCAAATTGAATGAACCTAAGTAATCAGACCCGTAGGCAATCAACTGCACGCCCTCTCAGTGGATCAGTAAAAAAAAAAAAAAAAAAAAAAAAAAAAACGCAGTCAGCATCTTACACAAAACTGGTCGTGATCTCTGACACATGATTTATAACTACGTCCACTGTTTATGACCATTTTTCTCAGTGGCTTTCTCAGATCTGTCCCATCAGAAACATCATTCTCACAACTTTTAAAGCAGATCCCAGAACAGTTCATCTTCCAATCACATATATTTCTGACTTCCATCATATTCCAATGTTATACATTTCGCATTGTGTTGATGCATTACTCATCAGCTCACTTTGATATAGTTCTGCATTATCAGTGTTTTCAACTAAAGCGCTTTAAACTTTCTTCATATTTGTTTAAAAGAGCACACCCACTGACAAACAGATGGAGGGAGGAAAGATGCAGAAAAAGCTGGAGGAATAAACAGACAGTTGGACTTTATGGTAGCTGCTTTCTAGTTTGAGTGCTCGTCCTGCTAGTTTACAAATCTGAATTAATTGGGCTCATGGTAATTTAAAACTGAGTCTTTTAAATCATGCACACTTAATCCATGCTAAAAAGGCAGCGCATGTCAATTTTAACAAACGTTTCCGTATTTATATCTTTGCTATACCGCTTCGTGCTCATGTGATCAGATAACTGGCAACAAGGCAGTTAAACATGACGGATCCACAGTAATACAGCAGAGTGATGGGCTGTGAGGGCTGAGTCCCCCATTTGGCCACATTAAGTGTGAATTACAGAAATAACCATTGTGAACATCAAGTGTCTAATTGTGCATGGTTTCTGAGGCAGTTCTCCTCCACAAAGTGCCAAGCTCACACTATAATGTTCAGAGCAATGGAGGGAAGTAGAGTTTTCCATGAAATTGAAAACATGGCGTCTTCTCACCTAAAGAAAACTCTTATTTAGGGGTGGGGCATTGGGGCAATATGACGATATTAGATCGTGAAGTGATTAGAGCATGTAGACGATCTGCAGAGATCGTAGGATCGTCTGGGGCAAAGTTTGCTAAAAGAGATCACCACAGTTACTTTAGTTAGCATTTTTATTTGCCCCATTTGATCCAGAGGGCACTTTATCAGAGTGTTGTTTATCTTTTAGTATGTTTATGTTGTTTGCAAATGTTGGCAAAATTGCAGCTATTTAGATTACAGTAAAATCTGTTCAGAAAGGTTCTTTGGCCTAAACTGTCTGTTTTTCTTTTATCGATTGAAGATCGCGATAAAACCGAAATTGTGGCTTTATTTTTTTAAAATCGTGATATGATATTTTTGCGATATCGCCCATGCACCCCTACTCTCATTATAAGTTGTTTTGTGCTGTGTTATGCGGGTGGTGCCTGGTTTGCAGGGTTTTTCACTGACTTCAATAACTTCATAAAACGAAACAAAAAAAGAACTCTGTCATCTGCTAATCTATGCGGTAAAAGCTCAGTTTGGACTTGGCAGATAATGATGATGAGAAAAAAAAGAGCAACTCTGTGCAATTATACAGTCGTGACTTCACTTTGATATCTGAATCAGTGGGTGAGGTGTTATCCAGAGCTGCACCACTCACGGATGGCTTGTATCATGTTTTTTTTCTTTTTCTTTTTTGTTCTAGCTGTTTGACACAGCTTGTTGGGACTGGTTACACACACACACACACAGACACACAGCATTTCCCTGTTGCAGTGACAGCCACATGATTAAAGGCAGTGTGTAAAACACAAGTCCCTCGTCATTGATTAGAGGGCGGCTACTGATTTTTTGCACCAGTGGCAAATTGAATGAATGATTAAATCTGCAGCTTCCCCTTTTCCCTCTGAATTCACCAAGAGGAGGAAATCTTCATCACCAGGTGTTTAAAACCCTCGGCGGTGAACTTACGAGTCAAGAGGGCACGAAACGCAACTAATGAACTCTCAACTCTGATCCTCTGCACAACTCCTATACTCTGGCAACGAGACGTTCGGTTGAGTGATGGGCTCATTTTCTCCCTGCTACTGTTTCCACGGCAACCGCACTATAAGGGCCCAGATTAATGAGGGCACAGGTGCTGTAGTATCGAAGTGTGTGATACCGAGCTCTTTGGTGACAACCACGCTGGCGACAGTGAGACTGTGGAGTCGCAGGGTTACAAAATACCTCCAGATTACAACACAGAGAGATTGCTACATGTTTCAGTCCCATAGAGAAAAAAAAGAAAAGAAAAGATAAAGAAGACAAAAGAAAGTCAACAGACTGGTGCGCTATTGTTGGTCTATTGAGTTGTGAGGCAAAGTGTAAACAGAAAAGTGCAATGGTAAAACCTTCAGTTTCTAATATACTGTATTGCCCCCCTAGTTATCCATAATAAAATACAGTCACTGTAGTTGTCGTGTTGCCTTTTATGTGTTGCTGTTCTCCGTGGGCATTGTAAACAGCAGAATGTGGGAAGAAATGGAAGTCCCCTAATAACAATATCACCCGTAAACTATTTTCAGTAATATAAGCAACTTCGTGGAAACAAGAGGAAAGGTTTTCTGCAACACTGTCAAATATAGTGAGAGGGCTGTTAGCAAATACAGATATGTGGCTTTGTTTAAGACAGTAAGGACAGAGATGTCTCTTGGGACGTCAGGGGAAATGAAAGAAACGGACACTGGGGAAAGTAGAGTGAAAAAAAAAAAACAGGGTCAGAGAAAACAGCAAGTGAAGAATTGATGGTGTGCATGAGCAGTGTGCATGTTGACGGTTTCCAGCTGCTCTGAGCGTGAGCAGACTGCCTGACTGGCACCAGAGGCTGGGATCTGGGGGAAAGATAAGAGGAGGTTTGGGTGGAAGCTGGAGAGAGAAACGGAAATGTAGATTTTATTTGGGAGAAGTAGTGGATTCTTGTTTACGAGCAGCATCCGCGCCGTCACCTGTAAGTAGGACATGTGAAACGGCTGCTGGAGAGCTGAGACAGATCACAGAAAATGGCAGAGTGCGGGGAAGGAAGTACAAAGGACGAGCGAGCCAGCAGTACTGGTAAACAAGATGTCCCAGGGAGCAGAGGTGGCAGCTTTTTTTCCACTCAAAAGTCTTACATCAGCCTTCCCCCTAACTGCTGCTGGTTTCCTGGTTGCCTGCGGTCCCCAGCAGACCGCTTCAGTCCCAAAAGACTTCAGTCGTGATTACCTGAGTGAAAAGCTGCATGATGGCTGCACAGGTTAGACGTTTAGCTCGGGAAAAGGTGAATAGATATTGCCAATCTGAAAGTTGCTGCAGACAAAAACAGCTCAGAGAAGCTGAGCTCTGCACGACTGGTTATACGTTTGAATTTTTTACTAAGTTATAATTTTAGGTGTTTTTATATGCTTTTTCATAGGGGTTAGTTTCCTCCTTGAAAGAAATCGGCTACAAAGACTTCCTACACGTAATCTCTGCATATTAAAAGCTCAAGTCAAAACGGGCATTCACATGAAGCAAAACGGTGAAAAATCAATCAATACGACCCTGCGTTGACCCACAGTGCTTCTTGTCTGACCCTGGAGAGCAGTGCACTGTTTCCCACTGTCCTTTTTTTTTTTACCATAAGCCTGTTATTGAAAATTTTATCCTTCATACTGTATATGTGACTGATCTATTTAGGTTCGGTCAAATACGATGACGCTCAGAGGGCGAAACCAGGCACATTTTTTTTAAGATGGCTTCTTAATTAAGTCGCCTACGAGTGGGAGATGTTCACTAGAGAGAGGGAGCGAAAGTGTGTGTGTGTGTGTGTGTGTGTGTGTGTGTGTGTGTGTGTGTGTGTGTGTGTGTGTGAGTGTATGACCTTTTTCTATCTAAAGCAATAATCTCACTTGGACTCTGACGTACTGAGGAGCAGCAAAAGGTCACATAAAGGTGATGCATTTAGTAAGTGGATGTACGATCCCATCAACACCCCGTCTTTTTAAACCTCCGACTGTATAATGAGGTTGAATGTGAGAGTGAAAACACATTTTCGTCTGAATGTCTGGCGCTGATGATGGCAAGAGTCAAAAAGTGTGCGAGTTTCCTGAAGTTGTAGAGTCCGAGGTTACAGGAATAGTTTTGACACTACGGACCAGGACGAGAGGGAAACATCCAGGCTGACCTGTCCAAATCTAAGACAATCAACCTGTCAGCATCTTTGAAGCTCACTAATAGTCTTTAAAATTACTATTCTGCATAAAAACAGAGGTATAGAAAGGAAAGTGATCATTTTATACCAGGTATAAATCAAGATTGATACCTTTTCTTGAATTAAAAAACTCGTAGTCTTTCTGTCAGACCTATATTGTATATACTGTAGATTGACTCTCACTTCTGAGCACAACCTTTTCTTTTATAATAAATGCATCTTTTTCCTGGTCATGTCTGCCGACTACTGATGCCTGATCTTTTCAGAAGAAGACACAGAAAATTCCCAGATATGTAAACATGAATTTCATTCTGCACACAGCACTCAACATAATATCTGGTTTTCTAATCCTTAATCCTTTGTTTTAGATTCAGACTGGATGAGTGTTTGTATTTTTTTTAAGCTCATTTTGATCCTTATTTACATGTAAATATTTTCTGTGTGTAATGGGCAATTTTTTTATGTGACCTGTTTATGGTGAAAATCTTTTTCTTGAATTTTAAGTCAAAACATTTCAGTGATTTGAAATTAAAAAGGTCATTTATTTTTGCTCTGATCACTATTGGTTTTTCCACCCAAAACGTCAGACTTGAATGAAAAGACTAACGCCTGTTCTCTGGGGGATGTAGAAAGTGAATAGGAAATCAATACAGGTTGAGGGACAGTGCAATAAAATTTGTGACTGCCACCGAAATCACAAAACTATTCCTCAACACTACAGACAGATACATTTTTACTTTAACAGTGTATCAGTGGTTAAACAAAGGGGGTGAACCAACCTATTCCATATGGATCAAAGTGATGCTCTACCTCCGTTTCCTCACCGCTGTAGGAAGCCTTAAAGTGTGTGAGAGAGACTGTATGGCATGTATAATTGAACAGCGACACTCTGCTCCCAGAAGCAGCAGCACAGAGATTAAAAAGATGAATGGCAGTAAAGATAATCTTGCTATTCCCGTGAGACAAACTGATGTAACAGGTTGTCAAAATGATATATAGTGAGAAGACAGGGACGCAGAAGAAAAGTACATGAATAGTAATGGGGAATATGTCTTAATGTGAGAAATTAGATTTCTATTAACTGCATTACAGAAACTTTACAATGATTGAATCAGACTGGTAGCAACATGTGTTGAATATGAATATGTGAATTTTCAGCTCCCAGTGGAAAGCTAAGCAGTAATTTAAAGAAAAAGTCTCTTCTAAAATGGGCTTTGTTAAGACTTAATTAAGTCACATGCAGCTCTGTGGGGCTGTACTTACTCTCTAGGCACAGAACGGGACATGTGTGCACAATGACAATGCTTTCGGGCAGATATAAATGTTAAACAGTTAAACGGTGATCTCTCCAGCCATCAGGGGCTGATAGTCCCCAAGGCCATGGCATTAAGCTTAAAAATGCATTTCTTATCCAACATATCCACATTTTTCTCTTCACCAAACACTTGGATGCATTGAACTGCATCTCCAAGCGTCTGGCGCAGTTTGGAGAAAATCCGTTTTTCTTCATTAAGATGCAAAGTTATGCCGTATTTTACCTGAAAATCTAATCAAGCCGACAGGAGAAGCTTGCAGAGAAAATGTGACGTTTCTGTCATGGGCTGTTGTTGAGAAAGTCAGACGTCACTGTGGTGGCCGGGCAGAGGAAAGACAATGATCATTTCGGAATTCGGGCATTTGATGATTTATCCTGAAGTACAGCATGTATCATGAGATAATAATCCCGTTACAGGTATTTTCAGGTGATCTCTTCAAACGCTGCAGTAAGAGAGAGCGATTGAAAAACAGACATCTTTCTTCTGGCCATCAGGAGTCTGATCGTTCCTCCTCCTGTGCCAAAAAGGCAGCTTCAATCACTTGTCAAGACAATATCATCACGCAGCTTGGCAGAGCCCTGATTCTCTCAAGACATTACTTTAGACAAAGCAGGGGACAAGAATAGAAATGACAGCATTCAAGCCAGAGAGACTGTAGTGTGAGGGGGTGAGTAACGACAAAACAGAAAGGCTGAAGCTATAAGAACGCAGAGCCCCCTATAGTACAGTCAACACCCACTTCCATGTGTTGTGTGCGTGCGTGCGCGAGTGTCTGTGCACGGAAGTAAATAGACTCCCTATTGAGACATCAAGCTGTTATTTGAGCGCTCTCTCCAGTCGCCGCGCCATGATGGAGACAAAATGTCATGTCGGAGCAAAACACTTGCAGGCCACTGCTCATCCTCAGCACAGTGGGCCTGAGAGACTGAGACACACATATACTGTATATTAGTGCACGCACGCACACACACAGTGTATGTGCAACAGGACCCCTGCTGAGTCTAAGTGGTTGTGTAGCTGTGGTTGAATTCTGAAAGGATGAAAGTCTGATCCGATGCAGCGGTAGACCGTGTTACCGGGTGGTAAATGGAAGGAATTACTTCCACTTTCCACTAAATTATATGTAAAATAAACACAGGTCAGACTCAGAAGTCCCGATGGAAACTGGCCTCCAGCTGACCTCCTGACTTTCTGAACACACAAACACTTTTATTGCGCTAAACCTGTTCAGGCAGGACATGAGTCTGACCTTCAAATGTCAGGGCAACTACCATGTTTACTATTGTCAAGATCACTATCATCATGTCAAGCATTACCAAGTGCAGTGGACATGATAAATGTAAATAGATGGTTGTGGAACGGAAAATATGTTTCCTACTGTCAATAGTTATAAAAAACAAAAAATCTTGAAACACGATTGCATCGGACCAGCATTAGATTAGATTGACTAAAATGCTTTTAGTCATTTATGGGAATGGTTTGACCTTTAATGAAATATTGTCTTGCATACAACTTTATGACTTAAAGATTATTTTTAGGTTTATGACTCATGCAGCTCTTATTGATCATGAAAGCCACAGCCCAAAACAAGCAGGTAAGGTTTATATTATTGCTTTTTTATTATTATTATCATTAAGTATTTTATTGTTCTTTGTTACTGAGATGTTTTTGTTTAACTGCAATGTAATTTTGCAGCAGGTCAAGGGTCAACATGACCATGAGCTCACTCACAGAGTTTGTTTTACTCCGACTAGTTCACTGACTCTGTCCAGGACTTTTGCATCTTTAATTGTCACTGCTGTTAAAGCTGCATCGATAAATCTTATTATTAAGAATCTGATTATAAAAACTGTATAAATCTTGGCTCAGTTAATAAAGGAGCTGAGAATATATTTACTTGACAACTGAAGCATAATCTAAGAGGAAACTTATACCAAGAGTAGGAGAGTGGACATTTTGCCATTTTAGTCAGTGACCAGAAAACATTTGGTATTGGGAAACGAATCCATTATTTAGACAGACCCTCCAAATGGTAGATGGGCAAAGTATCCTGGCTCTCGCTGAGGGGCTTTGTGTTGTCCTGTTAACCTGAATTATTTATTGCTCAGCAGAAATATGGACCTGAAATAGCCAACCATTGAAAACCTAAGCTCAGAGAAGACGCAGAGAGAAGAAAAGAGAGGAGGAAAGAAGAAAATGAGAGCGAGAGAGAGAGAGAGACAAGAGAATGGGTGCGTGATTGATGCTGAAGAGAATAAAGCGACTTGGTGAAAAATGATGAGGTTATTTCACTGCAGAGGGAGACAATTAGTAGACAATTAAACCATTTGTGTGTGAGAGACCGAGAAGGTAAGATGATGATGATGTATTGACACACACATGCTCATACATAGGCTACACCGACACATTCACATACACACACTTCCTGACTTTGTGTGTCCAGCGGGATTCAGTTTCCCTTTCTTCATGTTCACAATCAAAGCCGTCCACAGCAGAACACGGGGACAGCAGGGTGGAGATAGAGCTCCGACTCAAACGCTTTTATCAAGTTGTCTTCCCTCTCTTTGCCTTCCTCCACCTCCACAATGCTGCAGCCCCACCGCTCTCCTTCCAAGTAACCCCAGCCCCCTTTACTCCTCGTCTCACCTGCTGTTTTACTGCATTTAGTTTGACTTTCAAATTCTTCTTTGAACAACCCCCCTCTGATGTTTTGTTCTCTGTCAAACTGTTGCTCGTGCTGAACAGCTGAAATAGAAACTGCACGATGCAGCACGTGGGTCATATGAGAGTATATAAACCTGATTTATGTGATTCTGTTTGGGTATGTTGCAGTAGTGAAACGCTGAGCAGTACAATGTCCCATGTGACAAAACTATAATGGAAACTGTTCATCTTACTGATTGTCTGATTGCACATAAATACGGGATACAGAATACAACCCTGGCATAAATACTTAAATATTAATAGCAAAATACATCCAATTATTATTGTCATTATGCTGATTATGAATGAATTTATCATTTGGTCTAAAAGGTGTCAAGTAGACAGTGAAAAAGGACAATCATATTCATAAAAATAAGATATTCAACTTGCATCCAGGTCTAAGAAATCCATTGACATTTGCAAAGCTCATTCTCTGCATTTAAACTTGATTTGAGTCATTATGCGATTATCAAATAATTTTTGCAGAAGAATTGTCAATAATCTCAGCAATTTGATTCAATATTTGGGCAATTTAAGTAAACAAAATCCATCATGAATAGTAAGACATGACACGCCGTAACTGAACAGACCAATCTCTTCAGTTGCCCTTCATTTAATGCAAATGGTTTGCCTGTCTACCTGAAGTTGCAGTGAGTTGTTATGTCCCTTACATTTTTAAGGAAGGAGAAATAGAGCCATAACCCAGCCACAAATCGACACTGACAGGCAGTGAGAGTAGATTATAAGCGGTATATGGCATTTGAAAGATATTTAAGGCATGTTTGTCCCCTCGGCTATTGGCACACACAACAAAACATAAATGCAAAACATGGCAAATGCAAACACCATCCAAACAGACATCATCCACACTTTGATGTAGCTACAGTATGCATGGTGAGATGTTTCCAGCGGACTGCAGCGAGGACTCCCTCAGGAGCGTGGGAGAAATGCACAGCCTCAGAGCCCGTAACTGTGTCAAGCACCTACTCCCACATACAGCCCGAGGTTTCTAATAAAACACAGATTCCTCTGCTAAATCGATATTTCGTGGAGATCCGTGTGCCAAACAGCGCAGGGTGGTGTGCTAATATGGGCTGCATGTCAGAGAGGCAAGTGGGCTACCAATCAACGGACTGAATAAAGTTGGATAAAAAAAAAATGTATTAGGAAAAACGAAATGTTTCTGGTTGAATGAGATGTTGGTGAATATCCTCACGATAGGACAAATATCTATAGCCTGCCTCTAACTGCGTAAAAGTTCAACAGAGCAAATAGAGGAGATGTGTGAACAATTAAGTGCACGTTCCCATCGCGCCATAACACTCTAGTTTAATTGGCAATTTAAGTTATTGCTGGTTTAGATTGATGTAGTACCAAGCGCTGTGCAATGCACACTCAAATGTTTCTATCAGATAAACGACTGCACGAGTAAGTGAGTTATTATTGATAAAAAAGAAAAATCTAATACAATTTACTCATTTACAACAACAAAAAAACTGCTCTCCTACCTGTGGTGTCGGAGTCGTGTTCTCAGCAACCTGCGTCCACAACCTGTGAGCGTGTTGATGATGGGAACTGTTTCTTCTGCCCTGTGGAGCACATGCTCAGCAGCAGCAGCATCGACTCCACCAGGCGCTGACAACACTACAGCTCCGTGGGACGGACAGACGGCGGCAGTGTCCACAGGAGGAGCTCAGGCTCCTGCTGGATCCACTGAAGACCCTGCTGACGGGACGACTGGAGCCGACTGAGGGAGGAGGGAGAGAGGGAGGGAGGTGCTACAGATGCTGCAACCAAGGTCATTCAGATCAAATCAGGTTTACATCTTCATACTTGTGCCATGTTTGTTGAGGCAAAACTTTAATGATTAAGTTTGATATACAGTAAATGTACTGAACATCGTAGGCTATTAAGGAATAGTGAGTTTAACTTCAAAGGAGAACTCCATCTATTTCACACAACAAAGTCTAGGCACAGATGTTGGGGCGGGGTCAACAACTGTATGTGAAAAACATCATCTGTAAATAAAGATGGGCGTGGCCTCCGACGTCATCCATAGGTTATGCCTACATGTCTTCTCCCTGAAATCTTTCATGCCACTTCTTGAAAAGGAACTATGCAGGATTTTCACCTTAACTCTGCTACATTTATTTTTAGTTTCAGAGTAATTGTGATGGTTTAGTAACTTGTTATGAGGGAGAATGGAGTCTCTCTGCTTTCCACCTAGCGTGCATGGCTGAAACACAGGGACTGGGTGGCCGCAATAATAACAAAATCTTCTTAGTCTTCTTCTATATGGGTTCAAACTCAATCCTCCTAGTCCAAAGTGAATGCCATCATTCAAACAACTATCAGCTAGATGTGTTGAGCCCTCAGCTCCACCATATTACACAGCCTCCAGAAACTGCCAACACAATACAGTTGTAATAAGTAGGCAAATTAACTATACAGTTTTTGCATCAGGGTGTAAACATGTTTATTCCTGATGTGAAGATTGGCATTGAAGGAGTCAGTGGGGGTTGATAGACTCACTTTTGGAGAAAGATTTAAGTGGCCATTCAAGGAACTGCAGATTTTGGCATTAAAGTATGTTGGCTTCATTTTTCAGCCCCAGAGGCTTCTGCTTGGAAAGACATATGAAGCTCCAGAAGAAGCTGTGTTAAGTCTGATGAGTTAACTCAAATGATGTTACTTCAATCTACATCAAACTTTACTAAAGAAGTTTGAAAATGAAAAGAAAATCTGGAGTGTGGAGTTAGAAGAAAGACATGAGAGCAGCAGACCATTGTAACCTGCTCCTCGGCTCTGCTGCAGCATGTTTTGGTAATCACTTTTGGAGTAAGAAAGATTGCATTTGGTCCAGTTGTATTGATTGAGATTTTTTTCCCCATTGTCCATTCATTGTGATTTCACAAACAAAGCAGGACTCCAAGGCCAAAACGTTTAAAAATATAACTGTTTCATCTTGTTTTGTTATACCTTTATGTGTATTTGAGTGAATGGCTGAGCCTTCAACTGACCATGGACCATATACTATATATATATACAATTCAAAACTCAAACCTTAAGGTCTCCCATGACAACAACAGTACATGAATAGACACGTGCAACTGGAGCATCTGCACACTGTGAAGGGAAACAAAAACAAATCAGCTGCCAAAAAAACCCTGGTCAATACACTGGCAACCTGCTCACAATATAGAAATCAACCTCACTGTAGATAATTGTATAGCTACAGTTCAATACACAACTGCCATTTTAGTAATGCGAACTAGTCAGCATGCATCTCATGACTCATTTTAGTCTAAACAAAGAAATGGAATATGACCAGTGTGTTCATCTTTATGTTGTGTAGCCTATGCATGTGGGCAAGGAAATATGTATTCATGTGCTGTGCTGTAACTGATACAAAAGCCGACCAATAAAAAAAAACAAAAAACATAAATGTTAATCTTCCCATGATTCAGTACCTCATTACATTTAAGCCAGATTCATGCCTTTCAATACATTAGAAAACAATGAAGCAGCTGGTACAATGTGGGGTACTTATTGTGTTTCATGCATGGACATGGACAGAATCAGAAACAACCAGCTCTGGCTCGTGATATTTTCTGCAGACAGAAAAGCTAGAAGAAAAAAAAAAAAGCAGCAAAAACCAACTGATAAGAAAAAAAGAGCAACAGTAAAGACTCCTAACACTTGACCTACTGAATCTTCCCTTCCCACATTTCTTCTGCAGGACATATCAGACAGCCAATTTGGTTTAAGATCTGCATTGCTTTTTGCTGCCACCTTACTCGAAATGATGGCCAAAGTGGCACTTGTGCCACCAGCTGAAGCCTCTCTCTCTCTCTCTCAGTATAATGGTTTGCTTCCGTCCCCTCGCCCCTCGCAGCTGCTCGCTCTTTCCCCCTTCTCTTCCTCTGGTTCTGAGGCAGAGCAGGCTGCTGCAGCTGACAGGACAGTGCAGGCCAGGGGACAATTAGAGAAGCGTGGGAGAGACAGCTGGACCTGTTGCCAATTACACTGGCTGACCAGGAACCACACACACACACTTCTGGTGGACTTCATGTAAGTTAACTTAAATAGGCTTTTAGGAATGAAGAATAAAATTTTATTAAATTAAATTTATTAATCTCCAAAAGAAAAAATGACAGTGAGTAAAAGTGCATTCTGAGGAACAACATGTAGTGTTTGCTCCTACGACCACGTGGGGCAATATAATGTAACAGAGCAACAAAGTGACTGTGAGAAGAGACCGCTGCCATTTCTGACATGTCTCCAAACATCACGGTTAACGGTGACATGATCAAGTAGTTTCATGCGTGTGGTAAATCCAAGAGGGACAACGTGTCCACTCAACCATCGGGAGTTCAGATCAGTCATCAGTAGGAGATCTTTCCCAGCAGCATGCTCTGCAGCTGCCTGATCCGGCTTTCCTGGGGCAGCATCATGCTCTTCTCTGCTCGCTCCTCCTCCTCCAGCAGCTGCTCGATGTAGCAGGAGGAGCCCAGCAGGATGTGGCCTGTGGCCTGCATGGAGAAGATGGTCCATCGCAGAGCCTCTCTGGAAGCACAGCACAGACAGGGAGAGAGGAGGAAAGTATAAGAGAGTTGGCATTAATTGAAAATTCATGTTTCATGCCCCTTCATGCCCTTAACCACCAAAATTTAATGAGTTCATCCTTGTGTCCTATTGACTATTTGTGCCAAATATGAAGAAGCTGCACCAAGGTGTTAGTGAGATACCGTGTCTGCAAGAAAGGGGCTTATGCAAGTATGTACAATTCAAAAACAATATGCCTCTGGTTCTGTCTGCTGCCAGCACGGAGGCATTATAACAATGACAAGTCATTTCTTGAGTAATTGTCATAGGAAACAATATAGACAAGCATGACAGGCCACACAAGCTGATTAGCAAAGTGCTGACAGGAAATATTCACAACCTCAGATAGAAATTTCACACATCAACTGCACGTCGTGAAGCTGAAATCTAAGAAACAAACCTCCTCCAGCGCAGTGTGAGCACAAAAGCCTCATATATGACAAGTCTGCAAAATTTAATCCTCTCCGACTGAGGCTCTGTGTCAAAGCTGAAAACCAGCAAATCTCAGCAGCTGTGACATAACTCCTCCCAAAATTAATCTCTGTAAAATCTAGCCTTTGTTCTTCTGTGATCTGACCGTTTTAACTCTTCCACCCACACAGGTACACACACAACACAATCTGACTTCATGCTCTACATGTCTGGAGCTGTGCAGGAGAATATGTAACGTGTATTGATATGTTATGAAAGTAGCCGCCATGCTGTAGGAAACGGACCGGAAAATAACTAAATCGTTAGTGGGTGGTGGGATAGCCGAAAGGTGATGATCTGCTTGGTAATTTATGAAGCAGAAACTCATTTAAGTGGATCAAATTGCATCTCTAACTGGATTAAACTATTACCAAGAACCCAGATAGCGCTTCAGTGAAGTCACCAGAGAGACAAAACGGTTACATAAGAGTTCAACACAAAAGCATAAAAATATCAGAAGGTCTCACGTATTTGGCAGGAACTCACTTCAACATGCTTTTGGCAGCGTAACAGCGCAGGTCATAGGACACAGAATAAGCACCGTACAGGGTCGCTTTGACGTTCAGGCAGCCAATGAAATCTTTGGGATTGTTCTTGTAGAGGTCAAATGTCACCTTGGCCACATCTGTCCGGCGCCGTGGCCGATGGTCACTGAGCTGATCTCTGGAGGGGCTGCTCTGCGAGGGGACAGGAAGAGAAACATGAAGACGGGTCAAGAGGACACAGACACATTTTCGTTGGTAAACACCAGCACACACTTGGATCTCAGATTGAAGCAGCTCCTGTTGATGATGATGAAAGAGGAAAATGACCATGAGACAAGGTCCACGTCAGATCACCAGAGTAAATATTCAGGCGGTGATTCAAATCATTGCATGCATCATTTTCTTCGGAAAATAATTGCTTTGGGGTGAACATAATTCATATTTGATGATACCCCTGGGTCTCATTAATATTCAAAACCAGCCTTTCATTTTTCCTCTCCAAATTATGAGGGAGGAAACTAATCTCTGGTGTTTGCTGTGTTCTGCCTCAGCACAATAACTGATTTATTCATCTCATGTCCGGTTTTGAGGGATAAAATATTTGCCATTATTGAATGTCACTAAATTGTCAATACATTTCTAATCAGAACAAAGACCATGTCATGTAGCATCCCCATGCATGGCTGCTTCATTAATGAAACAGACACTTCTGTATCGGTTCAGTCATTACATGAAAGAAACACTGGCATAAAAGAGGATGGATACAAGAGACCATCAGTATTTTACAGTTTCCACAGCGAGGCAAATGATCAAGGGTGACATCTAGTGGTCAATGTGAAAAAAAAGAGTCATACTGGATGTGGGAGCCACTTCTGCCCTTTGTCCAGGACCATGAGGACGGTGTTGTCGGGCAGCGTCTGGAAAAAATCCTCCGTGTCCACACCTGTGCCGTCTTCATCCAGCACCAATGCGCTGACACACGGTACATTCAGCGAGTCAGTGACCTGAGGAAAAGAAATACACAGCGCGTTCATGAGTGGGCAGGTCATGCGTCATATGACCAGACAGCACACCAGACATTTTTCTCTATATTAAGACACCACATAAAGACACAGAGACCCCGGTCTGTCCTCAGCATGAGCTCAAACTGTTACGAGTGTCACAGACGGAGCAGCAGTAAGTGAGTCACAGGCCAGTCTGTGGTTATTTTAACATTTTTAACACACCAGGGTGGCTCCCTGCTTCATCACTTGTGTTGCATCTTTAATCTAACCTTTCTTTCAACTGACTCACTGCTCGATCATTCCCTCTTCTGCGTCACAAGTCCTACACCTTACACCTCCTGCTCCTCCTCCCCTCACCTTGTTCATCAGGTCTTCTAGCGTGTCTGCCATGATGCCCTTTTTCACGCTACGGTCGTCATTCGTGACCCTGAAGGGCTTCAGCTGAGGAGCTCGACCCGACAGGAGCTGCTGGGTCATGGAGGCGCTGGCAGACACGCCGGCTGTCACACACCTGAGAAAAACACAAACACAGCCCGTAATTGTAGGTGAAGTTCAAAAGTTCAGGCTTTCTATGAACTGGTGATGGTGCTGCCGACCATCCCATCCAACTCAGGCAGCAGCGCTCTTACTTGGAGAGGGAAGATGGAGTCAAAAGGCTGAGAGACTTCATCGCATAATCCATCTGAGGGCGCCTGGACCTGTGATGGAAGTAGATCAGTTTAGCAACCAGACTTTAACTGTAAGGTAACAAATGATCAGCAGCAAACAGTAAAATTACAAATAGGTTTCATAGATAAGGAGTAGGAGCAAGTTTTGAGTGAACAATTCACCTAAGTTAAATACTAAATAACATTATATCAAATAAAGGAAAACAATCAAAACTAAATTTGTGCTGTATCAAGGTTTCCAGACGTTCATGTATTATAGCTTGCTTGTCTGCAAAATAAACCCCTTTTCTCTCAATAACCTACAAACATACCACAACAAGAAAGGAAATCTACATGTGAGAAACCAACTTACAGTGTCTGAGTTTTAAAAAGCTGACACTTCATCAGCTGTTGTCCCGGCCGTGTGCGAATATAATCCTTTCCTCCTGAAGAGCTCCTGACTCAGCTGCGACCGCTAAACCTGTGACAACGCACGCTCTTGTTGCTGTTTCTTGCACCACTTGGTCAATGAACTTTGCGCTGATGACTGTTGAACTAGTTGTGAACCACCAAGCTTTATTGAGCAACTCTCCAGGAACACTCCTACAAACCCTCCCCACAAGATCCCTGGTCTGCGATTTGTTATGTACAGATTAGAAACGCAATGACATTAACTGAACACCCTAAAGGGTCAGTTCATCAAAACAGCATCTCTACTGGCATCTTACCACACAGACAATTTGGGATTAATGAATTGCTGTATTGAAGTGGCAGCAAACATTTCTGTCCACATGACTAAACACAACGAATGTATTTTATAGGTGCATCAACCAAGTTAATCTAATGTCACTTACAGTATGATAATATTAAATAAACTTACAAGAAACAGATGGAAGCTGCAATTATCTGGTTGGTGAACATGTAAAAATACAGATATTTTGGTGCTGAACTCATTTTTTTAACTCAAACGTTTTTTTTTTAAAGAGAAACCCCCTACTGGCCAACATATAGACCAACTATAGGGCCATGTGACGAAATGAGGCTAAATTAAACTTCCCACATTAGGTCATCGTTCAATGTTCGCCATGTTATCTAGCAAAGGTGTGACTAGACCTCTCAGTGTTATCACATGACGTCAAGTTACACAATCAAATCTATAGACAGTCTGAGATCACCTGTTTGATTTAAAAATGACGTGTTGGAGATCTCACCCAGGTACAAAACAACAGCTTTTATCACAAACCACATTCAACTAGCATTAATTTGAAAACATTGAAGGGTTGTCTTGGGCCAAGTATGATCTAACTCACTCACACACCCCCTGTAACAAATACAGCCCAGCTAAAAGGAACAATCTGTTTTAATTTAGACTTAAGACCAAAGAACACTGCTATTCTATTACACAACTCACACGCCATCGCCAGTGGCTGTGTTTCACACCGTCTGCGAGCTTGAGACACAGCTGAGCAGCACATCATTCACACCCAGATGACCCCTGTACAACTGTGGCATTGGGAGAGAAAATTAATCTTTTCACATCTGCAATGCACACACACACAGTCACATTCACACGGTTCTGACATTAAGTATATTGTTTGCTTACTGGAGAGGCCCTAATCCTGTTTTTGTGTTTTTTGTCACACCACTAAAATGCAAAACAAAAGCTTTCTGTAAAAAAAAGGAAGAAAAAAAGAGAACGGAGGAGTCAAAACAGAGGAGATGACTCAAAATTTAAATGTAGGATTATCCGTGGAGTTCAGAGAAATACATGATGCAACTGCCAACTCAGAGAGGAGGCACGGTCAGAAAACCAACTTCTTGTTTTCTTTGGTTTCTTAGATAATATATGCCAAGCACTGAGACAGATCTCAAGACAATAAAATCCATAAAGAGTGAACTAGATACTAGTACACCAACAAAATCTGTTGAACTTGAAGGTGGAATGGAGGTAGATTAAAGAGAGATGGGAGGAATAAACACTATGTAGGCCTGATACAGAGAACAGAAGGGAAAAAAGTCTCTTTAATCAAAGGCAGACTCCATCACCCCACCTTCACCAATCCTTTCAGTAACTCCCATCAGGCAGACACTTCAAAGCATCACAGGCCGAAGACAGAGCCTCCAAAACCCTTTTTTCATTTCTACTGCACTGCACATCTTAAACAAGGCAAAATGGACCATCATCACTATTTTGTGTTCAATGCAGCCTTGCAGAGATTCTCATATGCATTTATGTACCTGTTGAGCTCAAATGCAATTGTGAAGACTTGCTGGAGTGAGTGTGAGTCCCAAACTTAATACTGATTTTGTTTTATATTTTTTAACCTTATGTGAAGGGCAATAATCACAATAGAGCTGCACTATTTCTTGTGAAATGTGTAGGCCCTACACCATGTTGTTTAATGTTAGTTTAGGGTGGAGCGGGAAAACAGTAAAACAGTTACTTACCTTTCCCCTATATGTTCCTGCTGTAAAGTCAGTCCACGTCCACGAGTCCACCACTGCCTCAGCTCTAATGAACAACACCTGGATTAGACTAATTGGGTCACCCGATGTGCGCCATTTTGGCTCATTCTCATTCAAAATAATAGCCTACTAGCTACAGTGAGTTAGGAGGCCCTGTGTGGTCCTTTCTAATCAGGGTCACCTGTTAAGTTCGTCAATTAGCTACGGTGAGCGTTAACGAGTAGGCCTACGCTTAATTTATGCTCCATACACGCAGGTGAGTTTAGCCTACTGTGATGCAGTGACGACATGTTGGATGAGACAACACCTGGAACCGTCCGCCCAGTGTAGAAGTAGATTTAGGGAATAATCTGACTCTATCTGTGCATTTTTAACCAAAATGATAAAATAACATCCATAAAAAGATCATTGATATGTGAAATGAGCTAGGCTACTCTCTCTCCCTCTCTCGAGGCACAGGTGGAAGAAAGAATGAGGACATCACGTGGACAAATGACGAACTACTAGTTTCCGACTTCCGCAGGCAGCAGGTAAAAAGAAAATGAGCTCACTCTTAATATCCTGTAACACTATGCAATCAATTTCAACGTGTTGGACAGTGGTTGGAGAAATATGCTTTACGTTACCACTAAAGGAAAAGGTAGGCTACATCACTTTTTCATGTAATGCGACCTCGATGTAAGATTTTACATAAGAGATAGGCCTAAGGGTCACCATAGATGACACAACAGAGTTAGTCCAGATTGAGATTTTCCAGTCTTCGATGGTTTTATTTGGGCCTATTGAGGTAGAATGAATCCAGTATTTCACAAAAAACAAGTAGCCTAAAGACTGGAGATAAATTTGCAAAACACCTTTTTTGTGTGTCAGACTTAGATTTCTCCTCCTTTTTATTCCATAACCCTATTTTTTTTTAAAAATCTCAGGACCACCAGGATTTATGATCCCTAGTTTGGGAGCCTACCTTGAAGGACTAAATTACTAAACTGTTAGTGAAAACTAGCTCAACCACACACTGTTATACACTGAGGCATTGGTGTTAAATATAGGCCCATAAAAACATGAATTAGCCACAGAACAATTATTTTTGTACATTGACAGATAATTGGCTGTGAATACTTCCATAACCAATGTAGAGTTTTGTGCTTGTAATCACACATTTGTAAAATTTAGACTTCTGACATCCTGAAGCTGCTTTTATGTTTGAGAATAGTTATTTTATTTGTCAAAGTGTTGAGTAAAGAGAATGATAGTTTCCTCTGAAATGTAGCAGTGGGATAAAATGGAAATACTCCAAGTAAAATATGGTGCCTGTACTGGATATTATATCACTGGCGCAGCTTATTTTCCGTATCATTAGCAACTACTGCAGCAGAACTACATTTGTCCAGGCCGATCTGTGAGATGACTTTCAACCCAAACTGAAAAGGCTAAATAAAGACTGTGGCGACTCAGAGGAATACACACATTGCATAAATTGCTTGAACGATAACTGCTGCAACAGAAGCCTGAGAAAACCTTTTAGTCTTCCTCAAATAGAACATGGCCACATTATTCTCATGGCAGTGTAAACATCGTCCTCCATGTTGCCAGCGGGGCAACAACCAAACACTAATATATCTAAGTAATTGCTGAGTCATTCGTATATTTTCTGGAGTTAGATCATGTCTGTGTAGCTCAACAGAGCATTGGTGGTCTTATTGATTTATTATTATAATTTATTGTATTCCAATCCCAATCACAGTGGCAACTTCTGTCTCCAAGTATAGTGCTTAGTTTATTAGTGCTCTACTCTGTTTGCACAGTATTTACGTTGTTTGGTAAAGCTTCGGTGGATGTAAATGAATAAGTCAAGGTCATGACACCAGTGTAAAACAGAACAAACTCATGTAAATCAGATGAGCAGTTTATTTCACTCTGTTGCTTCACATTTCATGCCCACTGCAGGAGCACAGATGAATCATGCCACAGATATTAGTTTAATGCAGAGCAGATCGTGCATAGGACTTAAAATAGCTGCGACTCGTTTGGAAAATTTATCAAGTATTAGTGAACAAAGGGTCCATAGAAAGGGTCTGCTCCTCTTTCAGAGGTCAATATCCTGCCCATGTCTTTGTCCTGTTATCACACATCAGACCCCACTGTTGATGGTGACGCATGCTTATTTGGCTCAGACCCATTTATTTGTGCTTTATGGGTTGCTGATGCTTGTAATTATACTAAGCGTGCGTGATATCAGTGCGTGAAATGAATTAGACTTGAGAAAAAAATATCATTATCATAATGGATTTAATTGAACAACCTTTTTCTTTGATTTCAAGATTACACATGCAAACACAAGAAACAGATTTGAGAACCTGATCACAGTTTCTGACCCACGGGTGAATAATCTTTGAGACAAAAGACCAGATTCATCTTATATCCTTTGACTTTTATTTGTTTGCAGTGTCCTTTTTTGCAATTATGTTTTACATCCTTTGTTTTAATTCTAAGTATTTCAAGAGTCCGTCCAAGGAGTGTCTGTGTACAATGTGGTAATAGAATAAATAATTTAATACAAATATAAAAGTAACGCAGATCTAAGCTCTAGAGGAAATATACTGACCGCAATGACTGTTTGCACCCAAACTAACATTGTTTCTAACCAAGTGCCAGCGCCACAATGTGTTAACTCCCCTACATGGTGAGATTTTTCTTTTCCATCGAGCCTCCGTCTGCCCCCAGGAACTTTTCATTTCCTCTTGCCTATTCGTGCCATAAGTTCTGCGTTCGCTGCAGCCTTGGTCCTCATGTCCTGGTTCTTGGCCAGGTCTATGAGGACACTGAGGATGCTGGTGGGAACATCGAGAGACAGGGCGAAGCGGGACCCCTGCTGGGCTCGCTTTGGCACCTGGGAGGCAGGGCGCGGGGCACGCGATCGCCGGAGCAGCGTGTGATGCTCTGACCGGAGCAATGAGTTCAACACGCCACTGCGGTTTAGGATGTCGACAGCTAGCACGTCCGTCAGTGTGTCTTCATCCAGTTTGGCAAGAGCAGGGGTGCTTCTCTGACTCTGGACACACCAAGGCAACAGCAGAGCCAGGCAGAAACACACACGTACACGTTTCATGGTCAGAGGCATCTGCAGGGAGAGGAGAGATCACACATCAACCAGTGGCTCAAAATCACTCAGCTGTGACACCGTAAAAGAGTTCGCTCAGTGATGGTATGCATCAGGAAAAAAAATTCTCCATAGTTAATCGGACAGAAGACACAGCAAATATACTTGTATACTGATACGAAAGAAAGAAATGATAACATTCATCATCTGAAATATCCAAAACAAATATTTGCATTTCAGGAATCCAAGTCAGAGCATGAAAGGAGAATAAACATAATTCAAAATTCAAATTTAAATGCCTTGCAGAAAAAGTCACAAAAATCTTTGGTCACTTGTCCTATAAATCATCCAATTCTCTAATATATCACTACAATATTTCCTGTTTTATGTACCTGGCACTATCAAGTGTAATAATCCTACTCCATACTTACACAGTGACACCACGGTGAAATTTCAGTAACTTGGCAAAAAGGCACTTCTCCCTCCTCTGGGCTAAAGCCGGACTTTGGTCTTTGGCCGTCAGATCTTGTGTGAATGGATCTTCTGTTGCACAGCTTCTTCTTCTTCTTCTTCTTCTTCTTCTTGCGCTACTGGAGGAGCGACCTGTGTGGCACGCAGTCGGATGTTCAACTGGACTTCTGCCTGCTCGTCCACGACTTTGTCTTCACCCCCATTTGTCTGTGTTGTGGCACTGCCCTCTCCACTCTCTGTTTATCTTCTACATTTCTAGAGCCCACCGCCCTCCCCTCGTTTAATCTCATTTCCTCCACACTCATTGCTTGTCTTTCTCTGTCTAAAAATAACACAATGATAATCACAATAATGAATTAGATAGTTGTCTCGCTCTGCTGTCAAAGCACAACTCAGACTTACCACCTCCATTCAAAAGTTACGCTGCAAAAACAACATGCGTCAGATTAACGTGGTTCACTTTCCTATCGTGGGGTTATTAATGTGCTGTCAGTCATCCATACAGAGCAGGGTGACACGTTAAAATCAGACACAGTAGTAATTCAAACAGCATTGTGACTGAAGATGAACAATTTTATGGTATAAGATGGGCCTGTGATTATCTTTTTGGTCTTTTGTGTGTGGTAGGTGGGTCTAATTCTGTCTTATTGATTTTCTTAAAACGTACTGAAGAGAAAAGAAGAAGATTCAGATTTAAGTATTGAAGCCTCATACAGTTAACACAACTATGATGCCTAATACAACAGTCAATTTGCAGTTTGTAAAGTGAATGGCAGTGAACAAAGATGTGTCATTAACAAAGCACAAAAACGGAGAGCGACTGCACCTCACGTCTCTGTAACCACCGAGCATTTGCAGGCCGGTCTCGTCTCACAGCGTGAAGAAACAACAGCACTGAACAAAAACCAACACACGTCACGATCGTCATACACAAAACATTGTTCTTGTGCGGCCTGTTGGCTGCCTCTTGTAGTTTCATTTAAAGATTTACCAAGAAATTTTTCCTTTAACTCATCGGCCTACAGTCAAAACTTGTGGACCTACATCACACCTCATATCGACCATATTATTACTGTGACTGTTTAAACTGAACAGAAACATTAAGTTGGAAGCAGAGGGCCAGAAACTAAAAATTTTTTCTTCCTCTTTTTCTTTTTTTTTTTTTAAGTGATGCCAACACAAGACAAGTAGAAAACAACAGACAAAAAACAACCTATTAAAAGGTTAGACAAGACAAAGTCCTATACTATCTGGTGCAAACAGTGCTGTGCATATACTATGTGCATATCTGTATGTTGGTCTGTGCGTGTATGTGTTGGTAATAATAGTATAAGCAAAGAAAGAAAGAGGGAGAAAAAAACAGATACACAGTGTTTTCTTGATAAGAAACGTTAAATTGCTCCTCTGTTGTCAGTTTCGAGGCTTGTGTGACAGGTGTCAGAGTTGTGTGTGGCAGCATGAGATGCATTTCAGACACTGCTGGATGCTGCACATTGATGCCACCTAATGGAACATATTGTATGAGTACATTTAGTCCTATTTAGAGAGCACAGTGCAGGAGGAGGAGGGGGGTGTTGGGAGGCTGGACAGAGAAAGCCCTCTGGAGAGCAATAAGGAGGGAGAGGCTGTCAGGCTCAGGAGGGCGACTCGCCAAGACGAAGCCTACCTCCATTTCCTGAGTCACCTCCAGTCCAGCCCATCAACTGATTTATCCTCATCTGACTAATGATATGAATATTACAAGAACGGCCCGATTATAATAGCTGGGCCCCCGGGATTATGAGCCGTCTGAGTTACCCTCAGATAAACAAACATGGGTCACATAAATGTCAACAGCGAACACGGATGTCCTGCGTCGGACCACTAGCATTATTGTCACGGCAACATCCTGACGCAGGACTACACATGAGTGTGAGATGATGTCATCTCTGTGATTCAACATATAGACTCTTTCATAGCAGGTCTCAGTTTGTCCTTCATGCAGCCGTCTTGACGCATGTTCTGTATTCAATAGACTTCATGTATCAGGGAGCATCTCGTCAGCTCCTCTGAGCGGTGACGTCAGCCACGTTGTCCATTTAAATTCTGTATCTGGTTTAATCCCACAGGGGAAAAAAAGGAAAATGATCATGTAATAGCAGGAAGCACAGTGACTAAACCTAAAGAAGACGTTGCTGCAGTGATTAAAAACAACAAGACGACTGAGAATTTGCCCACAACCTAGCATTACTGTACATCTCAAGCTATTGATCATTGATTAACTCTGTCAGAAGACTGAATACAGAGAAAATACAATTGCAGTGCTGGAAAAAATAAGATTTAGAGAACTGTGAGACTCATCAGTGTCAGGGTTTCCCCCAGTGCTTTATAAGCCTGGCGGGCCGCCAGGCTTTGCTTGCCCCCCCGCCAGGCTAAGCGTCGCTTGTTTATTTATTTAAAAAAAATTTTTTTTTAATGCACCAGAAACATGATACCAAAGACGGTATAGAGCTTTTAACCGCATCTAGTGATACGGTTGTAGAGTGTTTCCTCTACATTCATTTAGCAGTGGCGGCTCGCTACACCTAAATCCTCGCAGCCGCTCCTTCAAATGTCTTGTTTTTTTTAATTGTCGCAAATCCACCACCGCCACATGCCTCCACCTTCACAACAGAGTCCTGCTGCACCTCGCGAGTAGCTACTAAGGTAAACTACAGATAACTATCTTGCTCAGTATCTACTCTTTGCACCCCTCTGCACCTGGATGACAGACCGCAGCGTGTTTTCCCGCAGAAGCATTTAAGTCAGGTGACAGAATGACAACAGACTCAGGACAGATCAGTGGTCGCTGTTGCCGGTGTGTTTTTAAAATTAGCGGGTTTGATTCTCGTGTCGGACGTCGCGCTCAGTGCTGGTGGAAAAGAAAAAAAACTAACAAGTGCGTCAGTCCGCTGGGCTTTTAATGATGTTATTGTAGCGCATACAGTAACAGGACATAGCCTCTACTGCGCCGTAACATAAACGTGCATGAGCTCCCCCTCCTCCCCGCGGCCGTCAGCTGGTGTCTCGGGGTGCGAGCCCTCTGGAGAGCAATAAGGAGGAGGGGGGGTAACGGCGATGACGGCGGCGACACCGACGACGACGAGACGGCCGAACGATCCTGTGTAGGAGCTGTCCGTGGGGTTAGGCTACTTAATCAAAAGTCTCTTGAAGTGGCCCAGGTTATCAAACTAAGAGAAATATGATCTGTGGTGGTTTAAATAGTCAAAATACAGACGTTATCATGACGTGAGGAAAAAAAGAAAAAGAGATGTTGATTCGGTGGTTTTCAGTCAGATGATTTTTTTTTTTTGCTTTAACCCCTGAAAGTGGTTAAAGTGGTTACACAGCATACCTCCTTAGGCCTGAGTTCCCTGTTCCCCCCTGGCCATGTTTTCACTTTTTTATTTATGTTAATTTATTTTACTTTTAAATTTGACCAGAAATGGCTTGTTTTCTTAGATTCACTTGGATTTTACTTAAGTTTAAACAATTGATATTATTTATTTTTATTTTTATTCTATTTTTTTTGTGTTTGTTAAAACTGTATTGAGTAATGTTAATAAATGGCTTACAATAACACACAATTTTTTTTATTTTTTTTTTTACAAAACCGCCGGTGGGCCGCCGGTGGGCTTCTCTAGCGGCCCTACCACCAGGCTTAGTAAGTTTTCTGGGGGAAACCCTGAGTGTATTATTCACCATGGAGGCCTCTGTCCCGCAGTGTTAAGGTCAACGAGCCACAACCTACAGTTTTCATCAAGACAAGCTGTTCTCGGAGAAATAACATTTCATCTATGAGCAGCCATCCTGAGTCCCCATCTGCAGAGAGCAATACTGAAAACAGATTTATTATTTAATATTCAATAAAGGAAAGTGAACAAAGTACACAGCTCCTTCTACTACATCAAAGTGTAGATAGATCCTGATAAAATATTATTACCCCAATAACAGTTAAAGTTGTTCAGTCACATTAATTTTATGGCAAATAATTGTTGATATTTACTGAAGTAGCTTTCCATCCAAGTTACTGTATGAAATAAAATAATACTTTGTACAGCACGGTGTTGTAGTGGCAGGACAAATTGATGCAGATGTTTTCTCACTTTGTGTTTGGTCAGTTTGCATGTCTTAGGTGTTGAGTTGTAGTGCGTTGAACTTTCAGGGCCACTGTAGATTTCAGCCCTGCAGGTGAGGTGTCCTCATCATGTATCAGTGCTCTCACACATTCAGGGACCCTGAAGACATTCATTTCAGTTTACTCTTTAGTGGTGTGACCGACTGTGCTTTCATGTATAGAAAACTGAATCAGCCAGAGGCCACTTTGCATTTTCATCATTCTTATAGCCTGCATTTAGTTTCCTTTTATTTGTGGTATAAAACTGAACATAAACGTCGTTGTGTGTACTTGATGACTACACTGCAGTCTCCTTGTGCAATGAGACAAAAGAAATAATTGTTTTACAGTGTTTTATTTTCATCGGAATGAGAGCTTCTGTTATGTACAATAGAGGACAGAAACAAATGTTACAGAAATTATAAATATACTCTTGCTCCGAACTGACTGTATTCATTATCGACCGTACTGTGCCCAGTGGATATTTTGAATTTAAGTCCATCCTCTTTCCTCTCCCCTCTGCAAGTCAGTACCAGGTGATGAGGACCTGTGCAGTGAAATCAAGAGGTAAATCATGTGCACCATGTGCAGCCTAACTGCCCCCCTCATGACTAAGAGTGATCAGTGGGCGGGATAAGAGAGGGAGGCGGGGGAGAAGAAAGAGGATGGATGGCTGCCTGTGCCGTCGAGCCAACACGTGGACAATCCTCAGGTGTTCGCTCTCGTGGCGGTGACCGGAGGAAAGCGGGATGAGGAAGATGAGTAGCAAACGTGGGACACTTGGAGCAACATCACAACACATCTTAAAACCTGAGCCAGTACATGGCACTGCGCATTCTGTTGTAGTCAGGTAGCTGCTCAACGGGGCCTGGAAGAGACAGAGAAGAGACAGATGAGAGAAAACGATCACAGTATGACCTCTGGCGTCGCCGCAGATGGATTAAAGCAGCAGCAGAACTCACCGACGCCTGCCACAGCTGGACACTTGTCATAGATATATTTGGAGCAGGTGTCACGAATCATCCTGGGGGTCACAGCCTGAAAGGAGAGATGAGGAAGAAGTCAGGACTCTGATAATCCTGCGACAGACTAGATAAGAATTAATTTTAGCAAGTATCTTTTAAAGACACTGCATCACAGAAGTGTCGACTCACCTCAATGCGAGCGTCCCACTCGGCCAGAGGAATACGACGGCCGTAGTTCAGGATGTGTCTGCCGATGTCGTCACAAATTGGAGTTGTTCCTAACCACCAACAAACAGTTACATGAATCAGTTATTCCAATAAGATTGGAAGTGCAAGTGTGTATGTGTGTATAGACCAGACAGACATGTGACGTACCATTGAGCTGTCCAACCAGGCTGGCCTTCAGAGCGTTCTTGCCTCTGGCTACATCACTCTCTGTTACTGTGGTGCACAGGTTCATCCTGCAGGGAGAAGGAGGGGGAGGAAATCAGACATCATCTCTCTCTCTATTTATTCAATAATTATGTAAATTTGACAGACAATACAACAATAACTGGGGGAAAACTTAAAACTACAGAATTCGTATCACTGTGTATGAAAAGCATTCGTGTTTGTACAGCAGAGAGCAGAGTTTCTTCCCTCACTATCCATCTCTGTTGGGTGTCGACAGCATGATGAGGGCACTAATTTAGGCCTGACATCAAGTTTCTGACAGAATCAACATTAATTAGTGACAGCTGATACAATGTACCTCCGGTGCTGTTTGTATTTTTAACGAGTGGAAACAATTCTCGGTGGAGTCTCAGATCACAAGCTGTAGCCCAATGTTTCGCTGACAATTATTAGCATCAGAGCTTAGGGAAGCTGTTGACTTTGATTGTTTTTACTTGATTTGTAGTATTCACTGACAGATTTTTAAATTGTGTAATTGCAACTTTATGCCATATAATAATCTTCTGATTGAGCTTTGTAGTAATGGGCCATTGCAAGAAAAGACAGAAACACTATAAAAGTGT
The DNA here is from genome assembly GCA_030347415.2 of Decapterus maruadsi. Classification (NCBI taxonomy): domain Eukaryota; kingdom Metazoa; phylum Chordata; class Actinopteri; order Carangiformes; family Carangidae; genus Decapterus; species Decapterus maruadsi. The sequence continues at coordinate 9,205,809 of CM064896.1, read as the reverse complement.
GTTAATTCAGTTGGCGCTGGTGTCTGTGTGAGCGTGTGTGTCTCTGAGTCTCTACTGACCAGGCGTTCTGGGACCAGTGCATCATGTCGTCAATGTTGTTTTTATCAGTCACAAAGTAGATGCCCAGCAGGCCGGTGTCGCTGTAGGAGGAGTGGAAGGCCTGGAAGCTGTGACACAAGTTCTCCTCCGCTGCCAGACGAGCCAGACGGCTGCTCAGGTGCTGTATGTGAGAGGGAGGAATACATGCTGATATTTTTTACTGTGTTTTAAGGATGTGGTGCATCATCAAAGTGGGATTTTATCACATTATAGTCAGATAAATATGATAAAACTGATTTTAAACCTAAAATTGAATACTGGTCCATGTATAAAATAGAGTTTTGCCATACTTTACCAAAACAAATCTGAGTATTTAAGTGTTTTTAAGACCAAAGTAAATTAACCAAACTGCACAAAGTTATGTAATTTAGGTGATGTTCCTCCTAACAGATCCAGAAGCAGGGATGAGACCCCTGACCCAGGTTACTGTAGAGGGAGGACCATGATCTACCCCTCAATAATGGCCACTTAAAGCATTAACAACCTCAAGTGGGCAAAGCTAAAAGGGGACAGCACTAAACTAAGAAAATTAGTTCATCAGTGGTTCCTAAGCAGCAGACATCGCTATTACACCAACCTTTCCACCACCAAAGGTGATGTCATAGCTGCCGACGATGGCGTTGGCCACCATGAGAGGCACAATGTCCGGGCTGGCAGCACTGGCACCCTCCACCGCGATGGCAACGTGTGCCAGAGGCAAGGCATCGTCACGCATAGTGATCTGAGCAGACGCAGAAAGAGGAGGAGAGGAAATATTAATGGTGAGAAAAAAAATGAGATACCATGTGATAAAACTATCTCCTACATAACAATATCAACACATCTCACCTCACTGCCAGTGAATCGGCATGGTGACAACAAGGGGACGGCATCTCCCTCGTACTCAAAAGACACTCCGCTGAAGTGAGACTTGGCCAAAGAGACCAGCTCGTTGTGGCTCACACCTTTAAAAGAAAGCACAACACCAACGAGTCATTCCCCTGAAACTGAAAACTCACCTGTGTGTGTGTGTGTTAGGAGGGACAGGACCTACCTCCTGCAGCAGCCAACACCATGCGAGGAGCCTTGTAGTGGCTGTTGATGTAATCCACTAGGTCCTGGCGGGTCAGAGTCCTGGAGGAATCGAACATGAGCATCACTATTAATATACCATTTCAGTGTTGGGATTTGAAAACCTTTGAGTTGTCTTGCGAGATGGTCACTTATGTTCTGTTCTGTGTGTGTGTAAGCAGTTCCTCCTACCTGGCATTAGCAGAGGGTCCCAGTACGCTGTGTCCCAGAGGAGTGCCCTGGAAGGCCGTGGCATGCAGCAGGTCCAGACAAACCTCCTGCAGGTTGCCCTCGACCTCCTCAAGCTCACGCAGCACAACGCCTCTCTGCTGCTCAATGTCAGCCTCGCTCAGAGCGCAGCTCTGCACCACCTCCGACAGCAACTCCACAGCTGGAAAACAGAGGAATAATATTTGCTCATAATGCCTTCATCTTTCAAGACGAAAAAGTTTTATTGTACAAGACGAGCCAGGCGGCTGCTCGGGTGCTTTATGAGAGACGAAGGAATACATGCTGATATTTGACTCTGTTTAACGATGTGGTGCATCATCAAAGTGGGATCTTATTACATCATAGTCAGATAAATGAGTCAAACTGTTTTTAAATCTAAAATAGAATACACACTCAAAATGTCAAGTAAATTAAACTAACTGTACAAAGTTCACAGCTATTTCTTCAAAAGATGTTTATTTCCTGACATGTAATTCATGTGATGTTGCTCCTGACAGGTCCAGAGGCAGGGACGAGACCCCTGACTCAGGTTACTGTATAAAGGAGGACCATGATCTACCCCTCCATAATGGCCACTTAAAGCATTAACAACCTCAAGTGGGCAAAGCTAAAAGGGGACAGCATTGAACTAAGAAAATGTGGTAACTTTTATTATATATTCAAAAGGTTTTATTGTACAAGCAACCTTTGAAATCAAATTATGGTTAAAAAGGTCTCGTCACCTTTGGGCAGATCTTTGGACAAGGTCTTCATGTAGTATGCGGTGTGCTCCCGAGACGTGTAGGCACTCAGATGAGCACCCATCGACTCCACCTCCTTCTCGAGGGCGGTCTGAGGGAACTTTTTCGTTCCCTGAGTGTGGAGAGACCAGAAAAAGGGGAATTTAAGTAACTGCATTATGACGATGTGTGACAAACATGCAGCTTATGAAGTTCACTAATGCCTACCTTGAAAGCCATGTGCTCCAGGAAGAAGCCTGCTCCATTGTTCTTCTCACTCTCATAGCGGCTACCGGCACTGATCCACAGTCCAACCTGTGAAGGAGACAGCTCTCACTCATGGTGCCTCATTTCATGAAAGTGTAATAACAACCTTATGAATGGTTGTATTTTAAAAAAAAGACGCAGTGTTGCTGTGTTCTTACAGTGCATGTGTCATGTCCGGTCTCCTCAGATGCAACCCTCAAACCATTGTCGAGAGCGGTGAGGCGGGTCTCTGGAGCTCCCACCAGGCTCTGAGCATAGCTGACCGAGGCCTGCCCACGCCTCAAAGACAGCAGGATGGGCTATGAGTAGATAGGCAACAAGAGTTATTAGGAAAACATGTTTATAATAACAACTTGTGATTCACATTCAAGTTCTGGTAGATTCACTTATTTAGATAAATATTAAATGACGTTCCCCTTACTAATCACCTGCCTAATACAAGTTAAGTTTTTTAAAACAAACTATCTTGCTGATGAAACAAGCTCAAAACAATAACTAGATAATGCAACAGCTATTGTTTGGAGTCTATGTTGCTTTAAACCCACTCATGTTAATCTATCCATATGAAAAACAAGAGCAGGAATATTTGGCACAGGACAGCACTGAACCTTAAGGCATCTGACATTGAAGCCACCACCACCACCCTCTATGTGTCTCCAGATTAAATGACTGGCAAAACAATCTGTATCAACATGTTTTATATGAGGAAAACATTACATTTATGTCCATCTTATTGCATTATGAAACGGGAGACAACATATTGAGGCCACTACACATTATTCACAGATGATTAGTCAAGTTTTAGATTGTTTCTGAGGCCACTTTCTATTCACATCTGATTTTTTTTATTTTGTTTCAAGCAGACATTACGAAACGTGTTGTTACAAAACCTGGAAGCGCTGATCAAGAAAACACAGTTTCTGAGACGTATGTAAGATATCCTTTATGTATGTCAATGAGCAACTCTCACGTTATTTCCCCACTTGCTATAGACTTCTTCAACAAACAAATAATCAATCATATTTGGCGATGGATAAAACTACAGACTGTCACTGTCAGCGTCTGTCGACCCAAAGTCACCGTGCTAACGCCGTTAGCCAGGAAGCTTAGCTGTGGGGGGCAAGTGAGGACAACAGCTGCTGAGCCCTTAAATGATCAAACTACGACTGAAACGACGACAGACTAATGTAAATAACACAAACAAAGTCAACATTATAGACTAAGTGGCCGCTACAACAGCCTCTGTCTTATTTGACAAGTGACCTTGCATTCACTGTTAGCTGGCTAATGCTAACCGGTTAGCTAGCCTCTTTCCGTGTCTGTCCTGCGGACAAACTGAGCCAGCTGTTAGCCAGTGGTGGTTAAAGTCAAACCGGACTTCATATCCACGCTGAATTTCAAACTTTTCTGCGTAGACTTTCAAATTTCATACTCACACTGCGGGTTTTAGCGAGGGTTCGACCCACGGTGCTCCCGACTCGGCACACGGACGCCGCCATTTTTTAGTTCGGTTACAGACAGAAGGCTGGAGGGAGAGTTTCTTCTTCTTCTACGTGGCCCGGTGAAAATGTTTCCGCTCATGTGTTTCAACGCCACCAACTGTTCACTGTGTGTTATTGCTGGCGAGTTGTGTGTCAAACTCAATACATCCATGGTCAAACTAAATATAATACATCCATGACTAAATGCCTTCATGGATGTACTACACTTTGGCCAAATCATTACGTACTAGCAGTAAGTTTCTTCTTCTGTTGTGTTTTTTTTTTTGGTACCCCACTACAGGGAGCATTCCCAGCACGTAGGCTGCTAAACTGCAGTTAGGCCTAGGCTACTAGTTTATAAACAGTTAAAAAAAAAAAAACTAATAAAGGAAAATTGTTTCCATCAAATATGTCATTGAGATAATGTAAATAGGCCTACTCTAGGACTCCCTTTGACTCTACTCTAATTTCCCAGTTTAAATCCAATTTTTGCACTCTCCACTGCTGCCTTCAATATGTTCACATTTTCCATCTGAATGCTTATCAAATTTATGCAGTGTTTATGGGCCTCTGTTGTTGCTGTTTTATCAGTGTGCACAGCGTAGAGTAGACTAGAGTCGATTACACTACACATTTGTAGCCTAATTCTTTGACATACATTTTTTTAGTTCTTCTTTTCTATATTGAAATATAGAAAAGGGTGCATACAAAAACAGTGAAAGGAAATCAAGACATGATAATCTTTTCATAAATGACTTTATTATGAGGTAGGCAAAATATCCCTGCAAAAACAAGGTGCAATTGGAAGGAGCATGTCAGGGCAGGGCAAGGGTCTGGGGAAATTCTGTCCTCAGCGGGACAACACACATGACCTGAACATAAAATGTTACGTTCAAAGGTGTCAGTGGTATTGGCTACACATGGGGAGTGAGCTTGAGTAGCAGTTAGTCTCCCTTGGGGGGGGGCATAGTGGTTTAGTTGTTTGTTTATTTAGCACATATTAAAATTATAAAAATTACCAGTGACAAGAGAACATTATGAAGCAGACATGCAAGGAAGTCCCCAAAAAAATCCTCAAGGGCAGTGGCAAGAGGAATTCCCTAGGTAAGCATAAAGATGGACATAAATGCAAGACATTACACGAAACACATGCGCTGCAAACACACCCTCAGGAATAAAACATGCAGATGCACACTCACATCATCACACACACATCAGGCTGTCACAAACTTCAAACATCTTATTCAGTTTTTTTTAACATTCAACATTAGCAATTGAAACATTATCAAACAGCACTGTTGTGAAATATCATCATGTGAATAATTCAAATGTTTTATCTTCTCATTTAGGCACTCAAGCTGCTGGCAACAGCTTGGTGAGACGGTTTTGAGATGGTAATTTCTGGTGGGAATGATTGATCTTCGTCACAGGATTGTATTTTGTCCATGCAAACTTTTGATTCCTCTAGTCTCCTCTTCAATAAAGATAAAGAGGGAGGCTGGGCACTAATAGGCAGGTGGGTAGACTTGTTTACAGTCATTGGCAGGCGAAGCGTGACAGTTTCAATAGGGATGGGCACAGGTGGCTCAGCGGGGAGAGGAGGAGGTGGCACGACCCCGCTGGTGTTTCTGAGCTGATTTTCTGTGCTGTTCAGCCGTATCTTGGGTGGAGGCTTTACTTTTTTTTCCACAGACTTCTTCTTCTCCTCATTCTTCTTCTCCTTGACAGGGCTAGGCTGTTTTGATGCTGAAGTCTTGGAAGGCCTCAGAGTAGGAAGACAGTAGGGATTCTTGATCTTGATGCCTTGAACACATAGGTTCAGTCCTAAATACTGTGTCACTCTTACTGCTGCCTAGAGACCAGAGGGGACATCTGAAGTACCATAACACTCTTACAATGTGAGCCACTTAAATATAGTAGATAGTTCAACATTTTGGCAAATTGGCCCATTGCCATAATCCCTATAGTTTTAGGAGTAGGTTCGTTACCTTTAATTGTTGGTGCAAGCTATTTTTATAACGGTGGAGCAGAGCCGTGAGCTGCTCAGAACTATGCTATGGAGGCTCATGGGATTTCTTGGTTTCCCTCATCAAACTCATCAAATACAAAATCTAACAACTCCAAAAGGCTCTTGTGGACAAGTTGTGACCTGCACATTCACCACGCTGTGAGATAATAACAGAACGTTACGAGACAGAGTTGTTTTCTAGGTAAATTCATGCCAAACCAAGCAGTCTCTGCATTTGCCTTGAAAACAACTCTGTCATAACGTAATGTTATCTAATAACATGGTTAATGTGCAGGTCACAACTTGTTTTGTCCGCCATTCTAAAAAATAGCTTGCACCGACAATTAAAAGTAACAAACCTACTCCTAAAACTATAGGTTGGCCGCCATCTTTGGAGGAACGGATGTAAACACTTGCTCGCCCCCCTGAAAAAGTTCCCAAAGTCGCTTAAAAGTAATGATGGTGGGACAGTACTGCTGCATAAAAAATGCCACAGCAGTATATGCACTACTCCTAAAACGAGATAGCTCACAATGGATAAAGTGGGTAAATCTGGGTCAATTTGCTCATTAAATTTGAATTTAAAATGTTGAACTATCCCTTTCCAAAAAATGTATATTCTCTGACTACAGAATATTGAACTACTACGCACGTTAGGGGATAATTGGTCCTTACCTGCCTATATATGAGCTGAAAGTCTCCAGTGTTTGTGTTGCGGCCACCTCTCCAGTCCAGGATGACTCGTAATGTGTCCTCCTGAACAGCACGACAGAGCCTGGCTGTGACACGGGTGGAGGGACCCATAGCAGGACTAGAATTGACTTCTATCAGCCATGGATGCAGGTCGCTTCCTGTGCAACACAACACATAACTGATGACGATCTTTCTTCTATTTCATTTTCATAGAAAAGAAACCACCACCACTGTTACTCTACCTAACATGAAGTCAGCACCATAGAGCTCAAAGGTGTTTTTGCGTGACTCTATTAGATCCTGCGTTGTCTGTAACACGTGAATGATTGTCCTCTTCATCCCTGGGACGACAACAGACTGCCACTGAGCTTCCCGGCCCTGGCTGGACAGAAAGGCCTTGAACTGGTCGTCTGTCCACATGTTTTCTGCTGGGAGGTCTGGATGTCGTTTTTTGGAGGGCCTCAGGTGCCTCTGGATGGAGTTATTGCACAGGTGCACAGAGCTGAGAGGACAGGGTGCAGAGAAGTCAAGATTAGGAGAGCAGACAAAAGGATATGGGGGGCAGAGAGTTAGTGAGACATGAGGTGACAGGGCAGATATACAGGAATCAGATAATTATTGTTAATATCAAATATAAAGTGGATTGGCTGCTAAGCTTTCTAAAATATCACTTTTCTTGTTGCTTATTACAGCTTCTTCTTCTAATGGAAGTCTAGCAGGCTGCCCTGCACAGTTGAGTCAAGTCAAAATACCATTGTACCAAAATAAATGGCAACTTCTCTTGCATCCATACAGACTCTGAATGAGTTGTTGGTTTCAGTAATCATGTTTCCAGCCCATAATGGCCCTGAATAGATTTCTCCCTGGTACTAATCCATTGTAAGAGGGTATAATCCTTGTTCTGCTCAAATATGCCTTTCAGAGTTCAGTGAAAACTAATGTACCTCAGAAAAGAATAAGAAACACTGTATAGTTTTATATATTTCCATATTTGTAAGGCCCATCTGGATGTTTGCTTATGATTTTCATGTAACCAGACCCACAAATATTCTTGATGAAAGCTGAGGAAGCAGCTTACACTTTGGAAATGACTTGAAATGAGTTTGTCTTGCAGATGTCAAGGACAACAAATACACGCTAATTTAAATATTCCCACAGGAGATACCTAACAGTTGTTCTCAGGCCATGCATGGACCTAAAATCAGATCTCCCGCCAAAATATATGCAGAGTCACTGCACGGTCACTATCTATCTTGCCTTTCCAGTCTCTCACTTCTCCTTTTTTCTCATTTTAATGTTTGTGTGGTTTCACTTCCCTTTATCAATATGACTGTCTTACCTGTCCAGTGTATCTAGTGAGTATGGCTGTGTAGAAAAACGCAAATAGCACTTTTTATAGAACCACACAGTCAGAGGGTTCCAGTCGGTGACCAGGAACCACTGGCGCACGTCAAACTTGGTGCCATGGACCAACAAGGGACGTTCCAGGTACTTCTGGATCACCCACTTGCTTTCGTGTAGGACCGTACCGTTCACCATTTTTAGGATCTTATCCAGACGTTTGACACATTTAATACCTGGGCGGCAGAGGAAACCAGTCAGCCTTCCAGTCAGACACAATGTGAACTCTTTTTTAAAGAGGTGATGTCTCACCTCTACCCCTGGACTGTGCTCCAGGTTTGATGATCCACATGTTGTATGTGCCGTCAATGTCTAGCTGTGGCCTGACCTCTCTCAGCCTCTGAAGCATGGCTTTGCAGCTTTTGATGAAAGTATCAATGCTCTCTATCTCTGCTCCACAACTGAGGAAGCAGAGGGAGCAGTGAGATACTGAAAAGCACTTTGATTTTATCTGTCACAGACTTACGTGGGAGGCTACTCACTGAACGAGGAGGTAATAACTGTCGATGAACTGCCCCCACTCGTCTTTTGTCAATGTTTGTTGTGTCCCCAAGCTCCTGTCTATGTCACCGTGATCCAGACTGTCCACGAAGTCCTGACATACTTTGAGTGCGCTGTCGATCATTTGTGAAAGGACCACGGGTTTGGATGCCTTTTTGTTACGTCTGCTCTTCTCTGAGGGTGAAGCAATTAAACCATGTCTCTCTTTATCTAGCTGCCTTAAAACAGTATGCAGCCACGTGAGAAGTAGTTATATATGATCATATATACCTTCTACACGCCAAAAGTTGTAGCTCATACTCTCTTGCTCCCTCTCCACAATGAACTTCAGTAAACTGGTGCAGGCTGTTATCTTGTAGTCTTCTACAGAGAGCAGAGAGACAGAGAGATAAGCAATGCCAGATATAAAGGAGACATTGTTTAAGTGAAAGGATCTGACCAATGAAAGCCTGCTTCTCATCCTGGGATCCAAGTCTGTAACAGCGAGGGAAGAAGGTGTCTTTGTCAACCGAGTCAAACCAGTGCAGGTTCCTTAGGTTCAAACACAAGCCCACCTGTCAGAGAAACAACAAGTGGCGGCTGTGAGCCTGTGTGAACCTTTGATTTTTGCTGTAAGAAATTATAATAGTGTATATGTACCTTGGTGGTGAAGCTGCCGGCTCTCGAGAAATGGTTGATGATCTGTTCTTTTTGCAAGGTTTTGTGATCAATGGCATCTCTGCGGTTTGTCCAGTGAAAATAAACCATTTCATTTTGCACCATGCGAGACTATGGAAGAAGAAGAGAGATTGAGGTTGATGAAACTGTCAAATAAATTTCGCCATCACAAATCTTACATATCAAGCAAAGTTACTTTTTTTTACCATGAGATTTAAGAGGTCATCTGGATCCTGCCCTTTTTCAAAATCCTCTGAGAAGAAGGGACGATGTTCATCAATGGAGAAATACAAATTTAAAAGTCAGGGTAAAGAAGACGTATGATTTCTGGTCTCGCTCACTGTTGTCGTTGTCGCTGTCACAGGTATCATTAACATTGGTTCGTCTATCACCAGTGCGGCACCGCTGGCGTCTACATTGGCTGGGCCGGTGTCTGCGCTGCTCTATCCAGCCTCTGGCCCACAGTGCCTCCCTGATGACAGGGTAAGGGCCCTGCACTTGGAAGATCCTGTTCATCTGAAAGGAATAAAAGCAGGTTCCTCAATGTGGGATAATTTCAAGGAACAATCAGAAATGCATGGTTTGTGTTCATCCAGTCATGTTAACTCACCTTGACAGCTTTATCCACACGGGCCTTGGCCGTCTCCAGTTTTATTGGGTCAATACCAGGCAGGCGGACAAAAGCGTGGGGAACTTTGGGCTCTGGAGGTGTAGCTGATACACACGCAAGGTAAATGGAAAACATACAAGGCAGGTTATATTTCAAATTTTCTTGCTAAAGCAAACTGTTCATGTTGTAATGAAATTGCTCATGTTGTCCATGCAGTCCCAAAGGAATAAGCGAACTGCATTCAGCGTGTTGGTTGTCAATGTACCTACTTGTTTGTCGGCTTTTGGCTTCATCTTGGTTACATTGTTGGATCAGAGCTGTGAACTTCTGAGACTTGGGAAGACCTCTAGTGTTTGCTGCAACAATGGCAACACAAGATTATCCTACATACAGTATATTAGTACGAAGGTTTGAAGGAAGAAGGCAGGAGAACATGTGGATAATGTTTCCTTCAAACATAGCGTGCAGAATCTACTGAAAATAAAGGTCCACAAATTGGTTGATTAAGAACTAAAGCTAAATGCATAAAACTTACACCCAATTATAAACGATGTGCACCACATAGTAATCATAAAGACAATGTAACTGAATCTTTAGGGTGGACAAAATTCAGCTTGGGCAAAAAAGGCAAAGTCATGAAACTTTAATGCACAGCTTCTGAGTTCAAACATGTTTCCACCTCTCCTGAGTGTGACCTCATGATTAATTCAGCATTTGTGATCTATAAGCCAACTCTATGAATATAAAGGCCAAGCCATACAGTAGTGACCTTTCACATCTCAGTTCATAAATGGGGCCTTACAACAAAAAATGTAAAAAATAAAAAAAAATGTTGTCTGGTCGTTTGGATAGTCAGACTCTGACAGTGTCGTCTTTGTTACTGTTTGTCTCTCACCACTGTCTGGACATGGTGTACCGTATCCATCAGTAACCGGGTGTCTCTTCTGGCCCAGTTGGATAAACTGTCTGGACCTCGTGGCCTCCATAACGACATCTGCTTTCATTCTTTCCCAACCCCTCTCTTTGCTCTGCTTCATGGCTTAGTTATCAAAAAAGGCTGAGGAAGAGACAGTCCAGCATTAGCCAATGGAGAAACAATCAAACAAAGTGCATAAATGTGACACAGACAATGTATTCATTTTCAGCTGGTAACTCTGTAAACAGCTACAAGTGCAGTGGACTGAGAAGTAGGTCAAGTTGGTGCAGCAGCTCAGTGGCTACACCTGTCAGGTATCTGACAGGTTCACACCCCACTTAACACGTGATAGGCTACTCTGTGTGATTTCCTTTTGTTACCATCTAAATAACAGTCCCACAACTTACCAACAACAAAAATGTTTACTAAAATCACTCAGTATAGTTTTTCCACGAAGTCACCACCACAGGTTACAGGCCACCTTCATTTAGCTGCAGCATCATTGTCTCAAAAATATTACGGTAATCCACAGTCACACATTTTCAGTGACATTGGGGTTAGGACAGTTACGTTTATTTTTATTCTACGCAGAGCTTTTACAATATGGATTAATAATGTGTTTTCCTCTTACCTGCTGCGGCTGCCATCAGAGCCCGGAGAATCTCACCGGAGGAATGAACGGTGCACCCGCCTCTCTACATATTTGGCGCTACCATGGCAACGAGTTTGTAGGTTGCAATGCAGAATGTTTTTAAAGGTTTCCACGGATACCAAAAGTTGCATCAAATCAAAACCAACACAATGTTCTCATTTTGTAATAAAAAAAACGTTTATCGGAGAGGGTAAAAGTTACGTTTTTGATTAAAACTCTATCTGATGCAGATTTGTGTCAACATCTGGAATAAACGTGAGGGTGAGGAGTTCAGGCAGGGACGTTCTGTTGTTGCAATGTTTCTTTTACGTCTTTTGGAGTTCATCATATTTTTTGTCGAATGCATGGCTGGGTAATCTTCATAAAATGATTTGTTTTTTAATTATCCACTTTTGACCATAATTTTGCGTTAGGCCCCTTATATATCATTGGATGTGGTAATTTAAGTGTACGGTGTAGTATTGTAACTTTCAAAAAAGTATTTTTTATTGTGGCACATTTGAATATTTCATTCTAACTTTTCTTTAGGACGCTAGACACGGCTCTGTCGCCATCTTGGCTCTGTGACGCAGCACGCTGTGTAGAGGGGGGCGGGGCTTCTGTACGTCACGGGGTCACGTGTCTAGCTCCTCCGAATTCTGTCCAGGCAAATCCCCGCGCTCCAAAACACACATACATAACTGAACACACACACGCGCGTTGTACGTAACAACACACAGTAAAGAGCAATTACACGACACAGATACAGCGGTGGATAACAGGTAAATATACCAGTGTTTTCAAACAGTACCTTTGCAGCTAGCGAAGAAGGGCATTTCTTGAAATAACTTTTAGCTAACGTGCTAACTCTGTGAAACTTCATTGAGCTGTTTTCACCTTTCATCTGAACCGTTTTGCCAGGTGTTAAGTCGACTCGTGAAATGTGCGGAAGAACGGCTTGTACACTTGCTCCCGATGAGGTGAGCCGAGCCTGCTCCTACCGAGACCGGACAGGGCGGAGGAGACAGCCCCGCTGGAGAGATGGAGATGCAGACAAGTATCGGCCCTCCTACAACAAGAGCCCCCAGTCCATGAGTCCCGTCCTTCTGTCTCAGAGACACTTCGACCAGGTAAGAGGAGAAAGACCCTTCCATACCAAAGCTATACTAACACATAAGTACCAAGAGACACAAAAGCCTTGGTAGAAAGATCTGAAGGATGGGATTCTACAGAGACGTGCGTTTTCTGTGCATTCAGTTTACAGAAGCTTTGAAATGTCCAACTTTTATGAGCTTTGAAAACAAATGTATTCCTATTTTGTAGGTTAAATTATATATTATTTGAACAATTAATCGTTATTGAGCCACAATTTGGCAATATTTGTTTTTTTTTTTATCACTTCTATTAGCAGGTGTGTGTTGTGTACTGAACTCAGAAACTATTTTTTATTATATGAAATTATTATTTAGTAAAGATTTTCAGCACCTGTCAACCTTAAGTTTTCACATGTAAAATGTTGATTTTTTTTCCCTCCTACTTTTTATGTTGTGAATTTCTGTATAGTCTTTTCACTTTGCAGATTACCACTGTTGTTTTCACATAGGGGGGGTATTTTCATAAGCCTTTTTTGGCTTCCACCTCTCCTGCACAATGTTTCTCCATGCACAACTAAACTAAACTGCAATAATGTATGCATATAACTATCAATTATATTCTGGAAAAGATACAAAAGCAAAAATGCTATACATATTGTTTTTTAGTTTACCCTGAATTTATGTCACAGGTGTTACAAAACTCTCTCATACTTCAAAATCATATGAAGATGGGCATGTTGTAAATCCACTGTGTTTTTTTCTTTTAATTTATCCCATGATTTTATGTGAAGCTTTTGCTTGAAGCCACTGGTATGACCCAGTGAGTCTATTCTTAAAAGCCCATAAAATATTAAGGAAAAAACCATGCAGTGCACCACGAGTGACAACATGTGGTTTGATGCCATTTAGTAAAATGCTTTGTTCTTTAAAATTGCCACTGGTGTTGCCAATGAGGAAGTGACGATATGTGACTCCAGATGTTCAGATGGACTCTATTTAAAACTGTTACTTCTGTTGCATGTAACATACATATGCTGAAATTGTCATAAGTGCTGAAGTGACTGACAAAAGTCTATATTTTAAGGTCACACCGGTCAGTCATGAGGACATGTGTCCATATTGCGTTGCATTTAGAGTAGGTGCTGATGTTGTGTCCACTCCTTGTGTGTGTCCTCAGGATGCTCCTGCAGATGAGTGTGTGTTGGCCTCCATGCGTTGGGGTCTTGTGCCTGCTTGGTTTAAGGAGAACGATCCCAGCAAGATGCACTACAGCACCAGCAACTGTCGCAGTGAGAATATTTTGGAGAAGAAATCCTACAAGGTGAGATGCTGCAGGCTGATAATCTGTTTACCTTTTACCAGCAGGTGTTGCGTGCTGTGGTGTCTTATTGTTTTGTTTTGTTTTTTCTTTTTTTTCACACAGCATCCCCTGACTAAAGGACAGCGCTGCGTCATCCTGGCTGATGGTTTTTATGAGTGGAAGAGGCAGGAGAAAAACAAGCAGCCTTTCTTCATCTACTTCCCTCAGACTGGGATCCAGGGATCCAGTCAGAAAGCAGAGGATGAGGCTGACCCCACGACCTCAGCTCGCAATAAGAAGAATTCAAACGCAGCGTGCCCTGCAGAGAAGGCCTCCCTGCACTTGAAAGAGGTTCTTAGTGGGTTTTCTATAACAATATAAGCACCATGTAAATTGATAATGGATCTTTCATTTAGAGTAAAACCATAGAGAATGCAGCTATGGGGGAAATAAGCATGGCTGAAAATTTCCTGTGTGCCAGAGGAGCTCAGGCAAAAATGTGCATGTGTCCGCCAGGTGTTCCTTCTGCACGGGCACTTTTATGCAATACACCAGCAGCACCTGGTTTCATTTTAATGCTAGTGTCAAGATTGTTGACTGGAAAGTCACAAAATACCACTGATCTGAGTCTTGTGCTCTTTGCGGTGTGTTGTCCAGGGGGAAGGAGCAGCAGGTGAATGGACTGGATGGAGGTTGCTGACTATGGCCGGACTGTTTGACTGCTGGACACCTCCAGATGGCGGGGAGCCCCTTTACTCTTACAGTGTAATCACTGTGAATGCTTCTGCAAACCTCAATGACATCCATGACAGGTAAGTGCAGATGGTGAGAAAATGCTTATTTCATTTGTTTGTAAAATTCTAAAATTGCATGTTCATGTTCATTTAATTTTTTTTTACTTCTTAGGATGCCAGCAGTCCTGGATGGAGATGAAGAAGTGAGACGGTGGCTGAACTTTGGGGAGGTGAAATCTCTCGATGCCATGAAACTGCTTCAGTCTAAAAACATTTTAACTTTTCATCCTGTTTCTTCGCTGGTCAACAACTCACGCAACAACTCTCCAGAGTGCCTTCAGCCAGTGGATCTTGGCAGCAAAAAGGTATTTTGATTTACTGGGATATCTTTTTTCTTTTGCTTTTCTTTTTTTTGGAAGATCTCGCAGCAGCTACAGTTTGGCAGGTAGAGAGGTTTCAGCTGACAAATCTGGCTCTTGACCCCCCAGGAACCCAAGCCCACAGCCAGCAGCAAGAAGATGATGAGCTGGCTGATGAACGGTTCGCCGTCAAAGAGGAAGGAGTCCAGAACATGTGAGAGTAAAGAAGAGCGTGAAAACAACCAAATGTCCAAGCGCAAGTCTCCAGGAGCTCTTCAGCAGTGGCTTCAGGGAGCCAGTAAGAAACCAAGAACCACATGAAGATATGGATTTTTGAAGATATTTTAGGCCTTATTTATTACACCTACCTGTGTTTATAGTCATGAAACAAATACTGTATGTTCAGGTTTTTGCTTGTATGTCGTGAAATATCATAATAGTTCCAGATTTCATCAATAAATGTAAGAAATAAACACAGTTTGCTTTATTCAAGATTTTTATTACCCTTATTACTTGAAACGCAGACATTTTGAAACAATGTAGATGCTATGCATTTATCATATTAATAATATAATAATGATGAATGCCAGTACTCCCACCCTCCCCCACACATTTTTTTTCTCTTTTCAAAGTTACAGTATGTATGCTATCTTGTAATCTATAATGCATTTCAAAGTTTTAACATAATACGAACAGACAGTTAAAAATCTGATCGGTTAAAAGAAATATCAAGCACTTAAACTGTTCGCCAACACAAGCAACTGGCAGAGTCAGATATGGAGATTTACAGCACAACTTTTTTTTTGCCTTCCCCACACAATGATTGAGAGGTTTGCAATAGTTGACAGTAAAAAGAAGTGTACTAGCTAATAGTACTCTGTTCTGAGTGATATTGAGAAAGATCTCTCTCATCTCCAGGTCTGTCAAGTAGAATGACATGGCTGTCTTGATTTGGTTCATTCCCGTGTCAAATGTTGTATCGAGAAAAATGGCAATCAAGATGAACCTTCATTTCTCCAATAAAGGAGCAGCAACATTATGCTAGGAACAGCACTTCTATTAACTGAGGCTGAATTCATATCAGCTGGAGCTACAACTGCATGTTTAATGGCTCCAAAATGAGATGGCTGAGTCTTCAGTTATTGATTATAAAGAAAAAAAAAATCCGTACACTCTTTCTGATGGCCTTTTCATTCAATTGGATTTTCAGTTCTGTGCCAATTAACACCAACCAGCAGGCAGCATATTAATATGATCCACATGTGCACCTTCACACATTTTGCTCTTTTCACTAATTCAGCTCTGACTCCCTGTTTATGTGTCAGAATTTCTTTTTTTAGAGGTTGCATGAGGTAATGTGAAACTAGGGTACACATTTTTTTAAACTGTGAAACAAATTTAAGCCACAACACAAATGCATAAAATGGGGGGAGCAGTGTTTCCTCTTTTCATGCAGCAGTGGTGGACTGTGAAAGAAAGTAAACAACCACCACTGCGTAAGATACTGATTTGAAAAAAAAAAAAAGAAGAGAAAAACAAAACAATAGTTTGTCCAATTTTACTCATAAACACAAACATGTAAAGAGATAATGCTTTGATTTACCACTGGAAGTATCCAAATAAAAGCAAAATTGGGTGTGAAAGCAGCACAATTGTACATGGAACTGAAAAAAACGAGATTAGCCCAAACCACCACCGCTATGAAAAAGAACATGGAGAAACACTGGGAAGTAATAAGCATCGTACAAGTAAATGCCATGTTTCCTTCAGGTGTTCTTTGGGCTAGGAGACTCTTTATTTTATAGAAAATGTGTGTGTTTTGTTTACATAAAGAGGTGAGCGCAGCATGTCTGTGTGTGTGTAGTAGTATACTCTATGAGTGGGATGCTGCTTGTTTATTGGGCTTTAGGGATTAACACAGTGGGCCATGGGAAAGGGTTTCAGGGATATATAGACAAGGCAAGACAGGGTTGTGTACCCCCCACCCCCACGTTCCCCCCAGATGATCCTCAGTGTCCTCAGCAGCTGCAGGTCTCTGCTGACGGCTTGGCTCGCTCGTTCCTGTCCAGTTTTATCGGCTCAGGGAACTCGTTGTACAACTCCACTTCAGTCTCCTGAAAGCAGAAAAATATATAGTTGAGTGAGATGCTGGCCCTTCATCACCCTGCTTCCATGACAACAGATGTGTTCAGAAAAATTGTTATTTCACAACCCTGAGGAGACCGGGTCAGGCTGCCTATCAGAATTTCTTGTTGGCTTCCCATTACCTGTTTAAGAGCATTGCGTGCAATAGTCTGGAAGGCCTGTTCCACATTGATTGCCTCCTTGGCGCTGGTTTCGAAATATGGGATGTTGTTCTTGCTCTGACACCAAGCCTGTGCTCGCTTGGTTGTTACCTGGAACAGCAAAGAGCTGAGGTTAGTTACACTCAGAAACACCAGACGCTCATCCAAGCTAATTTGGGAATTATTCCAAGTCAAATAACAACAACCATATTTCCTAGAAAGAAAGAAAAAAAGAGCGGAGCCCACTCATCTGGACCAACCTGTCTGTTCTCCAAGTCGATCTTGTTGCCCAGAACCACAAAGGGGAAATTCTCAGGGTCTCGGGGGCTGGCCTGGATCAAGAACTCGTCCCTCCAGCTGTCTAGAGTCTTGAAGGTGTTGGGTGCTGTCACGTCAAACACCAGGACGCAGCAGTCTGCGCCACGGTAGAACGCAACGCCTAAGGACTGGAATCTCTCCTGACCTGCTGTGTCCCAAATCTAGGATGCAGACAGAGACAGAAAAACAAAAAGTGAGCATCGAAGAAGGCTTGCTATTTACATGCACAAAATAATCTAATTAACCACATTTTCATATAGTTTTGCTGCAGCTTTAAAATACTTTGTAAATCTGACATCACTGTTAATGTTGCTGTCTTAATCAGTAAAATAAAACTCATTCTATTGTCTTAATCGTCTGTGTGTACAGTAAAAAACACAGTTGTAACCCAAAGTAACAGTATGTTTATCAAAATCACTGGATTAGTTTAATACTACATGACTGAGGTCATGAAAATAAACATCTAAAGATAAATGCTGGTGAAGCCTAAGAGATCTCTTTGTTCCATGAATGCAAAAGCCTTTTGTGGGAAGCCATTAGTAATACCAAGTAACCTCGAGGCTATCCTTGAATAAACAATTTTCACAGAAAACTTAGAGACATGATGATGAATTTTCTCAGTGGTAAACCATTCAAACATTTGCTAGTCCATTAATACTACGAGTAATTAGAATCAACATGCTGTTGTTTTTGCATCACAACAGTGTATTTGCCTTTTTGCAGCGTGACAATGATTTCCTAATTACCTGCATTGTGACAAGTCTGTCATCAACCATGACTTCTTTTGTCAGGAAATCGGCACCTATTGTTGCTTTGTACTGGTTACTGAACTTCTTATTCACATACTGGTTCATCAATGAGGTCTTCCCAACTCTAGAGAGAGAAAAAAATCACAAGACAATAATCAAACCATACACTGACTGGACGGAAACAAGGCAAATGTGAAATGTCACTGTGATTAACTGATTGGTGAAGCACAATGAGTATATTGCTCTCAGATAAAATTCAATGTCCTAACTAAAGAGTCTTCTTTAGCTTTGATCACTCACCCAGAGTCTCCAAGGATGATCACTTTGAGTAGTACTTTCTTCCTTGATGTCATTGTGCCACAGCTGTAAAGACACAAACGTAGATTACAGCCAGGGATTCAAATAGTCCTGATAGGAGCACAATAACGCTGAGGATGGGTACAGCCTTGCCCTGATTACATCCCTTTTGATATGGACCAACAGCTGTCACTGAAAGATGATGAGGACTGTGGGAATCTCAGAACTCACTCCGACTAAAAGGACACATTTTAGGAATGTACGATGTCTGAAATATCAGAGTTTCCCACATCTCACAAACAAAGAAAAAAATACAGTGATAGGATTTTAACAATATACTGCACTCTGCTCTACCATGAGACATTACACGCTATTCTACTGGCAAACAATGCATGACTTTTTTTGTGCAAAACATGGGGAACAATGCTGTGCTGGGTTTGTTGAACTGATCTGGCATCTGCTATTTTTGCCACACCAGCTGGTCACTATTGTTTTACTGTAAGGGCACGATATGTATGCTTCTGCAAATCATTCAATGGGGGAAAAACTTTGTTGTTTTATTACTGAGCAATAGATCTTATAGATCTATAAAGATGGACATTACATGGTGCATCATAAAATGGAAAACTGTTAAATCTATTACAACATACTGACCTGTGTTAATGATTACATCTACTGTATCTGGTTAAGTATCAGGTTTTACCCTCAGAGGGTCAAGGTGATTTAATTATCACCTTGACCAAGATTTAAAAGAAAAAAAAAATCAAAACTACAAAAATAGCTACAAGGCCTCAGCTACCCTCAACTCTTCCTCTTCTAATCCTATATCTCCTTCCCCCATTTGACTAATTCTATTTCCTTCATTTAAAATGACCCAGGTCCATTATAAAAACCTCTCTCATTGCATCCCCGTAACTTTTCCATTGCCTCTACACGGTAATCTTTCATCAATGCAAAACACTTGAAACTGCATTCAGATTTTGAGAGTTAGCTAATAATCACTGCACTTAATAGTTTGGGGCTAAAAGAAAATCCGCGTCTGATCAAACACTTGCATCCTGCTCAAGACATCACAACGCGATCCTGACTTTGGCTGAGTGGGGCTTTGTAATTATAAACCAACTCATACAGCTGTAATGACCAAAGTCCAAACGCTATTACCGAAAGGCTTTAAATCATCATTTCAGTAAAAGTTGGACCTCGGAGAAAGCATTACAGAAAAAAACAACCTTTTCCACACATCGCCTGGCATGTACAAGCCCTTTAGTGAACAAAAAAGGCACTGGTTGAAGATCTATCAGTGCTATTGAGAGGCAAAAGTGGCATAAAGGCTATCGGTGCGGCTCTCATAATCTGCACCCCATGACACTGTGTCAGGGACTGATCACATGGTTTAAAAACACAGGACTAACGGAACCATGACTTGGCAAGCATGATTAGCACAGCGACCACAATAGTTAGATTCACCACACTTGCCGGTAAAATCCATGAGCCAGATCAATTCGTTAACCTCTGATATATATGCTGGTCAAAAAATTGATGTATAGAAAATCCTGTCTGGACATTTTTATCTTACGATCACATACAGATATAAAAAATAACACTTGCAAAAAGGGGCTAGCTAAGGGGAATGAGCCTTGCATCTGGGGGATCAAAAGCTAATGTCGCTGATGAGCAAACGAAAAGAAAGCACTAGGAAAGACAGCATCGTCATGAAATACAAAATCTTTTCAAAACGTATCGTTATAAATACCGTATATCCTCACTGCACAGAGGTACTTCTTTATCTAAGCTAACGTTTAGCTATACAGGGTGTTATTAACAAACGTGAAACTACGTTAACGACAACTATATCGTTAACGTAGATGGTTAGTAAAAACCAAACCAAACCAAACAACTTCAAGTCACTACAAACCAACCTGGGCGACGATCCTGTGGTGTAAAAAAAAAATCTCAAAAGTGGACTTTTCCTCTGCCTCGGGTTGGGAGCGTCAGCTAACAGCGCAGGCTAGCTAACAGGCTAACGGCTGCCGTGGACAAAACAACACGTCCTGAGCGTCGACAGCTAAATTATCTCAGACAGCTCGTCTCGCCGCTAACTATACTCTTCAGATTCAACACTGACACTGTCGAGCCCGTCTCGCCCTTTTGTGTTAACAGAAGCGATGAATCCGTACGACGGTCCGTGTCGCCACCGTTTGTTTCCCCCTGTTGACGCTTCGCCTTTTTCCCCGTCAAGCTGCCGTGCTAACAGCTAACTGCTAATAGCTCGAGCTCCGTCCACTTCCTCCAAAACAAGCTCTGTTGGTGAGCGCTGACGTCACGCGCAGGACACGCCTGGTTGCACAGGACCCCGAGAAGTCACAAACAAATCTGTAACTGATTATATCAGGGCTCCAGACTGTCCGTACATGGGGGACATCATTTTACCCCTAAGATTTGAGACAGTGCAAGTACATTTTTCATATACTTTGTTTATGTGGTTTTTTATTATTATTATTTACAAGTTTTTTGTAACAGACAAAGATAGGGCGGCTAAGTCGAACAAAAAAATAGATTGTGAATAACAATTTGACTTATTTCTACGCAATTTGGGTAGGCCTGAGCTGGGATTTGACACTGACAGCAGCAAAAGCTAAAAAGAAGCCATGTATCTAAAATTTCCATCTACTTGCATGTGCTTGCATGTACTTGTTTGTTTACTGGGTAAACATGGAAGGGGCAACTCAAAGAATCTGGTGTCTGTCATTACAGGTGGCAGGCCAATGTCTGTGAGGATCATGAATGTAAAGGGAAAGTGAATATTTGCTTTGAAAGATGATTTACAGTGTGCATGGCATGTGCCCCGAGATTTTCTGCTTACGCTCCTAAAATTTTAAGTGTGTGTGTTTGTTTTATTCATTAGTTTATTTAGCAGGGACAGTGCACATCAATCAACATTTGCAGTAGATGCGCCAGAATTAACCAAAAGGTCTATCTGTAGTCCCTGAACAGATGTTACAATGTCATCCTAAAACAGAATATAAGAGGAAGGAGGTACATAATACATGCAAACAATAAAGTGAGTCATAAAAACATTTATAAAATATAGACGAGGACAGTGTACAGTAGACAAACACTGAGCAGGGCAAAATCACACATGTAAAAAGCATGCACGCACACACAGCCCTCAGTTCCACTTTGTTATTTCCACCATTAAAAATAATGTTGCTGTAATTAAAAACAAAACAAAAGCTGCTAATTTGATGATAATAAATAGGGATCTGGGCCTATTGCTGGTAATGTGAGCATGGTGTTGTTTGGCCAGGATAATGTGACATTTTCCCATCTTTCCTTGCTGCTGTGATTCGTGCCTCACTGCTTCACTGTAGCATGTCAGTGTCAGCCATCTTTGCTGTCCTGCCAGTGGTGCCATCCTAGGCAGAGATTGTGTCTTGTCATGTCACAATTCACTCTGCACATCTGGTCTGCAGCTCCAGTATCCTCTGGAGCCAGTTTACTCAGCTATTCAGGAATGACCTAACCCTCCACAATGTCATCATCTATTCAACTATGTCATGTTAGGCCCACATCTTATGGACTCTGACTGTATCAGGGCTTGAAGCAGGAAAAAATCCTGTGCCTGAAAATTTTATTTATTTTTTTTTTTGGGGGGGGGGGGGGGTTTCGCCGCGCAGGAAGAAAATTTAGAAAATTTGCAATCTAAATGAATGAATCTGGTGCACTTTGCAGGTATCAATATCTAATTTTAAGGTTTTTAAGATTGACAGACCTGCAAACTCCAGAGAGTAAAAAAGGTGACAAGGTCCGAAAAGCCTAACCAATGTAGGGGGGTCCGGGGGCATCCCCCCCTGGGAGAAAATTTTTGTGATTTTAATATGCAAATTATGCTTTTTGGAGTGTTTTGACACTAGAATATCTGTATGAAAGTAGATACATGGCTAATGCTAGGCACATAGTATATCTATCCATCCCAATTACAATCCCAGACATGAAACAGCACATGAAAGGAGTGTGTTTCTCTTCTATAATGCTATACACATTCTACATCACGTCTGGCATAGGCAGAACTTTAATTCTGGGTGGGTCAGTAGCTACAAAATCTGATGGGCCATCTTTGATCAGAAGGACAGTGCATTTCATCTAGCAGACATCACTGTTAACCATTTAATTGCACAACTTTTTTTTGTTTTAACTTATTCTTGACCAACACAATATTTGATACACAGATGAAATGATCTTTCCTGCCACTATGATGATAAACTGTATCTAACTGTACTTATATAAACAATAACACTCAGTAGGCTGAACCAATCACACAGAGAGCTCCATGTTGTCCCTGTGTGATGTTCAGGGACAGGTCAGAGCTGTCTGAGGACAGAGAGCTTTGAGGTTGAAGTCCTATAAGAATGAAATGCACCTGTGACAGTGACAGGTCTGTAGCTACGCCCTGACCACAAGCCAGCTGATCAGCTGCAGTGGGAAACTCCGCTGTTCTGTTTTTTTTTTTTTTTTTTTAAATGAAGCTCTGATAGCGACCGGCTAAAATACGGGAGGATATTGTGAACCAGCGCGGATCCGGTGTGTTTATCAAAGCGTCACTGTGCAGCGCGCCGCGTACGCGTATCTACATTGAAAGTTTGATCTGAGTGCACACACGCGCGCGCTTTATTCAAGGCTTGTTTCAAAATAGTCCGACATGTTTATCACTCCCCTGCCGGCCGACGGTCGGTCTCCGTCAGGTAAACGTGGCCGTGTATTCCTGCCTCTCCGGTACAGTTATCCATCACTGCTGTTGAAATACCCGCTGTACTGTTTTGTTTGTGTGGGCTCACAATGACGACACCGTTTACTTGAAGAGACTGGTAATTTACTTTAGGTCGGACTGGTCTCATACAGACAGGTTACAACCATGGATCTCCTGGGAACATCAACAACCAATATGTCCGCTCTCTACTGCTCACTGGCATAAAACGCCCCCTGCTGTCTGAAGGTTGAAACAACATTCACTAAGCAAATATGCATTTGCTGTTATCATTACATCTTCCCTTTTTTAATTCAAAATAGAGCATTCTACTTTTGTAAACATAACCTCTCTCAGTTCAAAATAAAGGACTTTTACTTCCTTGAACATTACTTAATTTTCTGTTCCTTCAAACATTAACATATTTCAATTATAACCATAATACCTCAGGTTTGCATTTATATCAGGAATAAGATACACAAAAAATAATGATGTAACCTGTTTTGACTTGTTACGCTAAACTCTGTCAACTTAAATGTAATAACACAAATAGCTTGCATTAGCTTTGGTCTGTACACAACTGTACTATCACTTAAAGGGATATAACGTCATTTTAACTTTACAATCAACATATAAACACATTTAAATCTGTTCAATGAGTCTCTCAGGTGGCTTCACATTTCTTGATGATTTTCTGAGTGTTTGTTCATGCATGTGGGCAGGTGCCTCGGGTAACTGAGCCATGAGTGTGTGTTGAGGTTGATCAGCAGCCTCAGGCCTCTGTTCTTCTGGTGCAGGTCCCATGAGAAGATCCCTGCGATTTCGTCTCAGTAGAGCACCATCTTCGGTCTGAATAGTGTATGACCTTGGTTGAACTTCACTCAGAACATTCGCTTTCTGTGCCCATGTGTTTGTTTTGTCTTTAAACCTCACTTGGTCCCCAGCATGCAGTTCAGGTAGGTTTTTTGTTCCTCTGTCATAATAGAACTTCTGCTTTGCTTTCTGTTGCTCCTTTAACTTCTTCACACTGTTTCCTTCCTTTGTTTTAAGCAGATCAGTCTGGATGGGCAGGTTTGACCTCAGGCGTCGTCCCATAAGGAGCTGAGCAGGTGACACACCACACTCAAGTGGAGTTGTGCGGTATACCAGCAGGCTCTGGTAGAAGTCCGTGTCACTATCTCGTGCCTTGCCCATCAGCCTCTTCACCGTCTGCACTGACTTCTCCACTAACCCGTTAGACTGTGGGTAGTGAGGACTTGACGTTGTGTGAATAAAGTCCCATTCTGTGGCAAACTGTCTGAACTTCATGTTGGCAAATTGTGGTCCATTGTCTGTGAACACTTCACTTGGCACACCGTGTCTTGAGAATATGGCTTTCATGGATGTAATCACAGTCTCTGCTGTTGTAGTGTGCAATCTACATACCTCTGGATACAGTGAATAATAGTCTGTGACCACCATGTAGTCCTTTCCTCCAGAAACAAAAAGATCAGCACCCACCTTCTGATAAGGTCGGTCTGGCACAGGGTGTGGTTTAAGTGGCTCTGCAGGATTGCTTGCTTGATATTTCAGGCATGTTGAGCAGTTAGACACCTCGTTTGTCACATCCTGATTGATCCGCGGCCAATACATCACCTCACGTGCTCTCTTTTTGCATTTTTCAATGCCAAGATGCCCTGCGTGTATCTTCTTGAGCATGTCTCCTCGCAGACTCTTGGGAATGACTATTTTACTTCCTTTGTAGATGACACCTTCCACAACTGACAGCTCTGCTCTGCAGTTCCAGTACTCTTGAATGACAGGTGAGCAGTCTTGCTTACAGTTGGGCCATCCATCTATGATTGTTTTGCAAAGTGTCTCTAATGTGTCATCTTTAGTTGTCTCACTTTTTATGAGCTCCATTTTCCCATCTGCAACAGGCAGTGCACTTGTGATCATGTCCACGTATGCTTTAACATCATCATCCATTTTAGTGTTCGCCGGCTCTTTTGGGTCAACAGCTCTGGATAAAGTGTCGGCTGTGTACATCAGCTTACCAGGAGTGTACATCACGTTGAGTGTGTATCGTTGCAGCCGGATCATCATTCTTTGGATTCTCAGTGGACAGTCATTGAGCGGCTTCTGAAACAATGCAATCAGTGGTTTATGGTCAGTCTCAACACTTATTGCTTGTCCTGACACAAACTGATGGAACCTCTCACAGGCATATGTTATACTGAGCAACTCTTTTTCGATTTGCGCATATCTTGTCTCTGCGTCAGTCATGGATCGCGATGCATATGCAACAGGTTGCCAGTCATCGTACTGCTGCATAAGAACAGCTCCAAGCCCACTCTGCGATGCATCTGATGAGATCTTAATCGGTCTCACAGGGTCATAAAACTTCAGAACAGGCTCAACTGTAAGCAGTTTTTTCAAGTCACACCATGATTTCTCATGTTCATGGTTCCACTCCCATTCTATTTTCTTTTCAGTCAGCTGTCGTAGCGGCGCCATTTTTTCAGAGAGATTGGGTATGAATTTTCCCATGTAGTT
Organism: Decapterus maruadsi; assembly: GCA_030347415.2. Classification (NCBI taxonomy): domain Eukaryota; kingdom Metazoa; phylum Chordata; class Actinopteri; order Carangiformes; family Carangidae; genus Decapterus; species Decapterus maruadsi. Next base: position 9,180,130 of record CM064896.1, on the reverse strand, counting down.
GATCATGCCATTAAACCTCTGTACGTCCTTTTTGCATTGTGGCCTCGGCATATTTTCAATCGCTGACACTTTTCTGGGATCAGGTCTGACGCCTTCACTGCTCAGGATGTCTCCCACAAATGTCAGTTCCTTGACTCCAAGCTGGCATTTCTCTTTATTCAGCTTCAGGTTCGCTTTCCTTGTTGCCTCAAGAACCTTTCTCAGTCTCATGTCATGTTCAGCTTTTGTGGTCCCCCACACGATGATGTCATCCATTGATGTGTCGACTCCGTCCAAATGTTCATAAATCATGTGTATTGTCTTGTGATACACCTCTGGTGCTGAAGCAATTCCGAATGGCAGTCGCCGGAATCTGTATCTGCCAAATGGACTGTTGAATGTGCACAGCTTTGAGCTTGCGTTGTCTAGCTTTAGCTGCCAAAATCCAGATGATGCATCAAGTTTACTGAAGTATTTCGCATTTGCAAACTGTGACATTATTTCTTCTCTTGTAGGCAGTTTGAAATGTTCTCTCTTGATTGCTCTATTCAGATCTCTAGGATCCATGCACACTCTGGGTTTTCCATTCTTTTTCTCCACAATAACAAGAGAACTCACCCACTCAGTTGGTTCATCGATCTTTTCTATCACCTCCAGATTCTCCATCCTGTCCAACTCGTCTTTCAGCGGCTTTTGAAGAGCAAATGGAACTTTACGGCATGGATGAATGACTGGTGGCACACTTTTATCAACTCTGATTGTGTGTTCTCCGGAAAGACAGCCAAGACCCTGGAACAGGTCACTATATTCTTTCATCAAATCATCATAGTCCATAACATCATCAGTTTCCACAACAAGCACTCTCTTAACTAGGTTCAGTCTCTCACATGCATTTAAACCTAGTATGGGCTGCACATTCTTTGGCACCACAATGAATGCAAGTGTATGTTCTTTGTCCTTATGTGTCACTTTAACCACACATTTTCCTTTCACAGGTATTTCTGTTCCTGAGTATCCACTTACTTTCACTTTTGTTGCATGTATTTTGGGTCTGGGTCTGATTTTCTTGAACTCCGCTTCTGAAATGATGTTCGCTTGAGCTCCGGTGTCGAGCTTGACCTGCATGTGCGTGTCATTAACTTTCAGTGTCATCATCCAATCCTTTTTCCCCATGTTGTTTTCTGTCACAGCATCGATGTAGAATTCCTCTGCATCATCTTCATCCACAGTATGTACTTTGCTGTGTGTCGGGGCTTGACTTTTGCAGCACCGAGCATAGTGGTTATTTTTATTACAGTTGTTGCATAGTTTGCCATATGCTGGACACTTTTTAGGTGGATGCTGCGTGCCACACCTACCACAAGTCTTTTCTTTACTGTCTCTGTTAGTTGGTGATGACTTCAATCGTTGTTTAATTTCAGAGGCAGCACTCTTCTTATTGACTCTGTGTGTGTTCTTGTTCACAGCATCTACTTTGCAGCTGTCACCGAACAGTTCTTTAGCTTGTACTTTCACAGCCTCAGTCGCCCTGCACAGTTTCAATGCTTTTTCCAGGTCGAGATTTTCTTCTCTCAGTAGTCTCTCTCTTAAAGCATTATTTGGAATCCCGCACACCAGTCTGTCCTTTATCAAAGAGTCTGTTAATCCTCCAAATTCACACGTCTTACTTCTGTTCCGCAGCTCTACTACATATTGATCGATCGTTTCCCCTGTCTTCTGTACACATGTGAAGAATCTGTGCCTCTCAAATGTCACATTTCTTTTTGGTATGCAATAAGCCTCAAACATCTCCATTATTTTATCCAGTTTCATTCCGTCTCCATCAGCAAACGTGAAGTTATTATAGACTTCCAATGCGTCCTCACCCACTACGTGCAAAAACACTGACGCTCGCTTCTTGTCACTTGCCTCATCGAGTCCAATTGCCGATAGGTACAAAGCAAAGCGTTGGCTAAATCTTCTCCAATTTTCAGCCACATTTCCTGTCAACTGAAGGGCGGGTGGGGGGTGCAAGCCTTCCATGTTGTCGTCGCTATGTCCTCTTTTTCTCACGGTGAGTTAGCAACACAAAGTTCACTGCTGAGCTGATGCGGCGGTACCATTAGCTAGGTTGCTAAGTGCTAGCATGCCTCCGTAGCTTGTCCTTATTGTTTATGTTTACGTCCGTTACCTCTCTCCAAGTCCATCTTCTGACACCATGTACTGTTTTGTTTGTGTGGGCTCACAATGACGACACCGTTTACTTGAAGAGACTGGTAATTTACTTTAGGTCGGACTGGTCTCATACAGACAGGTTACAACCATGGATCTCCTGGGAACATCAACAACCAATATGTCCGCTCTCTACTGCTCACTGGCATAAAACGCCCCCTGCTGTCTGAAGGTTGAAACAACATTCACTAAGCAAATATGCATTTGCTGTTATCATTACACCCGCTAAACTGCTGGACGCAAACACCGAGGGGGGCGTGTTTACAATTTACGAAAGCAACATGTACGTACGTGCTGCTCGCACTCAATTGCAATGAGGTAGCGTAGCCTCCGCCACACACGGGCAGAAGAGGCAAATGCTGCCTCATCTCTGAAATACGACGAGACGGTGATTAGCACTATGGATGCAGCTGTGGTATCTACCTGTACCCGCCGCATGCTATGTGACCCGGATCTTAAGCATGACGAGCTAATACTTTCCTCCCGCTGCTGCAATACACTAGTTTTCTATAGCGCAGTACACTATAACAAGCTCGGCTGGTTTAATTTTTTTTTTTTTAAACCACCAAAATATTCCTACGCCGGATTTCCGGCACCCTGCCGGAGGTCTTCAAGCCCTGCTGTATCTTACCATTAGGTGTTTTTTGTTTAGCACCACATCTCATTTACACATGATTGTCAGCTATATCTCAGGTAATCATATTTCTGTTTTGCTGCACGCCTGCACATAAAATACAATCCATCACCTTAATCCATATTCCAGCCCCCTTTAATTTTTAACGGCAACCGCTCACTGCTATTGGTGACAACTGATAAAACATGGAGTATAAGATGCTAGAGATAGACAAATAAGATGCTAGAGATAAACAAACAGCCCTAATTCTTGGACAAGCCTTGCCAAGGCAACAATATCCTGCTGGAATCCAGAGCATCCAAATGGCATGGAAGAGGATACTGTTTCCCATAACTCAATAAAACAATTCAACACTGCATGCTATGTTACCACTATTAAAAAAAACAACAACTACTAGAGGGTATGCATTTACATAATCTTCTCCTGGGACACGCCCTGTTCATTTGAACTGAATGGCAAAACAAACCTCCTTCAACGTGGCGAAGGATAGCGGTAGACACAGCGAAACCTGATAAAATATGTAGTAGCTATCAAAACAAATTGAGGTCAGAAGAGAAGAAGGCTCAACAATGATCGACCAGCATCGATTTTACATTTTGGTGGCTCTGCCACTCCACTTTTTGCCACTCAGTGGACGTTCTGAAGTGGCTTCTGAGTCTATAGTGTAGGAACAACAGATTTTCAATGTACCGTAAATACAATAAATAGCGAGCATGCCATGAAGAAATAGTCACTGTATGTCAACAAAGTGTATCAGATTAGAACTGCTTACTCTACCTTTAACTCATGACCAGTAACCCTGGTAGAAATCAAACCAGACAAAGTATTTTCAGTACAGACAACATGTTTGACTGAGAAGAATCTGATGCTCGTGTTGGGTTATTTGTCAGTTGTCAGTCCCATTGTGTTTCCCACCAAATTAATTTATGTCAGATATGCTGTAGGTGATATGCAGTGATAATTTTTTTAGCACAATATTTGTTTAGAAAATTAAGTGTGTCAAATGAACTCTTTAGTTTGTTATGTACCATTAGATGTGCTGCCAACTATCATGACACTGATATGATGAATCTGAGTTGCATATGTTTTTGATTGTTTGGATATAAGTTGATTGTTTTAATAGATACAGTATGAGTGCAACAGGTAATATAAGACACGAGTAGCTTGCACAGCTCCCCAGATCTCAGAGCCAAATCAAGGTTCGACACCCCTGGGCTAGAACTTGACTGACTAATTGTGAGGTAGCCCATGTGTACAGAAAAAAAAAATTGAAGAGAAAAAAAAAAGTTCGTGCCACACTGCCGAAACCCGGGATCGAACCAGGGACCTTTAGATCTTCAGTCTAACGCTCTCCCAACTCCGCGAAAGCTGGGGAACAATCGTCCGTATAAGATGGGGAAGAAGGGGGAAGAGGGGGGAAGAAGGGAGGAGGGGAGGGGAGGGGAGGGGAGGAGAGGACACAGGTGGCGCGAGTTCAAATCCCGTCCAAAGCCATAAAATGTTGAAGGCTTTTCTTGTGGCACATGTTTCTGAATTCGTCAGTTCAATGATACACTGTTACTCACAACTTAAATAAACACAAGGAGATTGTTTTTATGGCTTTAAAGTACTTTTCTTGTGGTAAATGTTTATATATTTTTGTGTCAAAATCCACTTACACAATTTTGTATCTATGAAGTTAAGGTCGATTTTTTTACCTGCTATTTAGAGATGGACAGAGTACTTGACCCCAGTGAGAGTAAGAGTACATTTAGCATTTTTCTACATCAATTCATTACTATATTTTTTCTAAATTAATTTAAGGACCTTTTAACTCTTGTTTGTGAGAACTCTTTGAAACCACCTGCAATGATGTGCTGCTTTTAGGGGTTATGGTTTTCTTCTTTGACAAACACAGCTTCTGTCCAGTAGTATTTTAGGAAAGAGAAAAAAAGAGCAGACCTGAAAGTAGCAAGTACTTCTCAGCCTTCCTAGAAATTCACTTGAGTAAAAGTAACAAGTACCATAGAAATCTAATACTGTAAAGAACAAATCCTCTCAATATCCACTTAAGTACAGTACTCAAGTAAATTTACTCTGTTACTGTCCATCACTGATGGTATTTCATTCTTTGTCAAGACAGCTGTTTATTTATCCAGCTGTAACTTTTCCTGATCTATCATCTTTTTCTCTTTAATTTGAAGCTAAAATGTAGCCTCCTGTCTTATATTTGCCAGTGAGCTTGCCCCCCCCCCCTATTTAGTTATTTTATTTAGTTTACACTTTGTCTGATTGTATTATCTGTGTGACATTTATACAAATTTAACTGAAAGTGATTATCTCTTCATTAATACCATAACACATAATAGTTAAATTTTCTACAGACAGTCCAAACCCTAAGCACTGTGAGTAACAATGGTGTCAGATATGATCACACACGAGAAACAAGACATGATTCGTGATCAAAATCAGCTTTAATGGACAAACGTCACATATAGCAAGGACAATCAGAAACATTTAAAATAAGCTGGTGAAACAACTGAACCCTGTGGGAACTGCAGTGCAGACAAATATACATGCATAACTAAATTTTTATGTTGAGGCTTTTCTCATAGGCTGCACTCTGCATGGCCTTTAACCATTGCTCTTTTGTCATCGTTTCAGTTTTGGGGCAGTATATTTTGCCTTTATACTGGCTGTGGCCAGTTTCTGTGGAGCGGGATTGTCCACACTTCCTGCAGACATTTGATGAGGCTGACCTGTTATATCTGCGCTTGGTGGGTTCAGCTTCATCACTGGTATGTTCACTGGTGGCAGTGGTGTTACAAGGTGTTGAGGATGGGACAGGGCAAGGGAGCAACATCCTTGGCATGACAGGAGCAGGGGGTGCTGCAGGAAACAGTTGCCTTTGTGCAGCTATGGGCCTTGGAGCAATCAGCCTGGGCCCTGCTCTAAACCCTGGCTGGATGTAGGAGGCTGGAGGCTGGATGGAAGTCGCTGGAGGCTGAACTGAGGTGACTGGAGGTTTCCTGAATCTGGTTCTGGCCTGCCCTGCTGTACTGGATGGCAATGAATATGAATGCAGCAGATGTTGGTCATGATGCTGTACAGGCCCAGCAGGCTGTGTGTTAGCAGGCAACAGAGGCTCTGTTGCCACTGGCCGTGCCTCTGGGAGCTGCAAGCCTTTGAGCAGAAGACCAACCTCCTGAGCTTTCAGGCGTTTATTGTGCCATTGTATCAGTGTGGTTTGGTTCACCTCTACTGGCTGAAGGTTGGTCTGATCTTTGACCACTCCATTGCAGAGAAGAAGCTGTCGAATGCTTTTGTAATCTTGAAGAATGAGAGACCATCTTGACAGGCTCTCTTTTCCCTGTTTTCTTGGGCTTTTATGGATTTGACAGAGCCTGATAAAGATGGACTCTATAAGTCGGCAGCAGCTTGGCCACTGTGCAGGGGAGCCCTTTGAGCCCAGGACACACCTCTTGGTGCTTTCCACTCCAGGGGTGAAATCCGATCCCTTTGGTGATCTGAAGCGGCCAGTCAAAAGCCTATCCTGGTGTCGAGCAGCGTACACGACCCGCTGCCTGTCAAAATCCTCCAGGTTCTGCCACAGACTCACTATTGTGTAGGCCTGCTGGTTGCTGAGGGTGAGACCTGTCTGATGACGCAGCTCCACCAGATACTCTGCCAGTGCATCCACTTTATCGATACCTGGGATGTTGTGTTCATCCACAGCTTGGAGAGGTGCAGGAGCCTGGATAGTGGCTGGAGGATGGAGAGCAGGTGAGGAGTGGGTCAATGTTGCAGGCTGGCTGGTCGCGACAGAGAGGAGGGGGGCTGAGGACTGAGTCAGTGCTGCACCTAGGACAGCGGCTGGTGCTGCAGAGGGGAGAGCGGCTGCAGAGGCGAGAGGGGCTGAGGAAGCTGAGGGCTGGGTCGCTGCTGCTGGGAGTAGTGTGGCTGGTGCACCAGAGAGGAGAGCGGCTGAGGACTGGGTTGCTGCTACACCTAGGACAGCGGCTGGTGCTGCAGAGAGGAGAGGGGCTGAGAACTGGGTTGCTGCTGCTGGGAGGAGTGTGGCTGGTGCACCAGAGAGGAGAGCGGCTGAGGACTGGGTTGCTGCTACACCTAGGACAGCGGCTGGTGCTGCAGAGAGGAGAGGGGCTGAGAACTGGGTTGCTGCTGCTGGGAGGAGTGTGGCTGGTGCAACAGAGAGGAGAGCGGCTGAGGACTGGGATGCTGCTGCACCTAGGACAGCGGCTGGTGCTGCAGAGAGGACAGCGGCTGAGGACTGGGTCGGTGCTGCACCTAGGACAGCGGCTGGTGCTGCAGAGAGGTGAGCGGGTGATGACTGGGTCGCTGTTTGTGTGTGCAAGCTGCTGGAGACAAAAGAGCTGCTGTCGTGACAAACCTCCGCCCAATCCAGACCTGCCACCGTGGCTTCCTCTCCAGGTGCATCTGCAAATCCTTCGTCTACTTCTTCCATGTCAAGCTCCTCCAGCTGCTGGGAGGTTTCATCAGAAGCAGCATCAAGGTGTTGCAGTGGCTCATTATTTTGCCGCAGCAAATACTGGATGCCAATGAGCTCACCTGAGAAGACATCAAAAGAAAATTAGATACATGTAAATAAGCCTGTATGACCGGTATAAACACAGTTAATATAATACCCTCACCAGTGTATTTAGCAGGGGGTACAAAGTCAGGCACCAGTTTCCTGCCAAACACCCTCTCAAAACTGCTGTTCACACAATGGACCAGCTCCCCAGTGTAACTGTGCAGAGGAGATGGTTTGGTTGCCAAAGCATCAGCAGCGCGGTTCTGGTTCCAACGATGTAGCCCCTCCAGAAGATAGATTTGGAAATTGACACTGTTTGCACTGTTACCTTAAAGAAAGAGCAAGAGAAAGAGTTTAATTAGAATAATGTTGGCAGCCAGTAAAGCATTTATAATGAGCATTTGTATATGTAAATATGTATATACAAGAGGGATATAAAGTAGTTAATTTGCACTCTGTTCCCTTTTTTCTGTATGTTCTATCACACCTATAAAAATAAAGTAAAAAGAAAAAAATAAACACAAACCTGGAATGAATCGATGCAAGTGGCAGTGAAAGGATTCCAATGATGTGGAGCCCCTGGCACATCGATAGGATTTTAACACCACTCCTCCCTTTGTGATGCTTCCTGTCACCGTATAAAGTGACACTCCTGGAGGGTCCTGAATGCAAGCCACATGCCGCTTCTGGGTCTGCCAGATGTGCTGCATCCGTTCCACATCTATCAAGGGAACACCAAGAGCATCATTCCCCTTGCTGCTCATGAGCTCCCTTAACAGCTGATCGAGGAGGAGGATGGTCTGCTCCTCTCCTCGGGTCCTCCTCCTGCAGTGCAACGCCAGCTCAGTCTTTGAGAGGTGGCGATCCACTTCCCGCTCAGTCAGCACAGGCCAGTTCTGCTGCCTTAACTGCTCCCTCTTGGCCCTTCTCAGGAGAGCCACATCCTCTGCATCCCACTCAAAAATGCACGCTGACATGCGTGCCATGAAAGTGGGGTACAGTTGATGGGCATCTGTAGTGCACCCTACTGCCAGACGTCGCATAAAGTGCCAGATGTCAAGCCGGACAATGAGATCCGGCCACCTGTTGAAACGCATCTTTAGTTTGGTCTCGCCTGCTCCCTTGCAGCAGCCACAGTCAACATACAGGACTTTGGGGGGGAGGCGACACCTGCCCTCTGGTACCTCTCCATCAGCCCTGCAGCCATCAGGTCCAATCCAGGTCCTTCCTGAGCTGTAAGGACACTTATAAGCACTTGGCCCACTTCATTCCCAACTGAGGTCAGCCACTGTGCAGTGCCCTTAGCAGGCCCCGTCAGCTTTTTGGTGATCTGAAAATATAAAATGAATAAACAGTATTATTGAAACAGGGTGAGATATAACATGAGAAGAAAAAAAACGATGAGGAAGAATATGAATGACAAATAATAACAAAATAATGACAAAATAAAACTACTAGATGGCCAAAAATATGAGAGAATACAGAATATACTGTAAATAGTTTTTTTTAAAATATAGAAATACAATAGCATCATCTGAATTATGCAGTTTATCTCAACAGATGTCAAGGATTGTATGTTTGAAGGTTAGTTATTTTAGTCTGAAATAACTTGAAACAAATTCTTTCTTTCTGACTGCAGGAATTGTGACTAAGTATTGTGTAGAATGCCTCAACCGAGATTTTAAGGAATATGGTCTCCCAAACTGTCACAGGTAAAGAGGTAATGTGAATAGGTACATACAGTGTGACTGTTTATTTTGTTAATTATTATGAAATCTTGTGAATCATTGCTTTAGAAAATGAAATACTTCATTATTAAGTGAGAAGGCATTTGTCCTAATGGTTATGCAAACCTTTTTAGTGGAATCCAACTTTAAAATGGATCCATAAGTACTAGTGATACTAGCCAGGATATCCTCAAGCCTGTTGAGGATATCGTGGCTGTACACAGTCAGGATCCATTTGTAGGTGGGGACCACTTCAGGCTGTGGGGGTTCCTGGAGACACGGTTGGAGCAGGCAAGGGTTCGCCAAGAAGCCAATACACTCAGAGGTGTACCTGGCTACCCGCTGGAGCCACTCCTCACTGTGGTTCTCTTTTAGCTGGCTGATGATCCGAGCAGGTCCATTCCCCAGGGTTCTCTCTCGCAGCAGGCGGATGACCCGTATATCACAGGCGTACCTTAGAAAGATTATTCAAATAAATGATTCTATAGGAAATATTTTTCATGATGGCAAACAACAATTTCAGTGTGTCACTCACTTGCGTGTGAGGATCACTCTGAATTCAGAGCGATGGGCTAGGTCCAGCTGCTTGAGGATGTCCTGACTGGTGGATAGGTAGCTGGTTCTACACCTGGTGCAGATCAGGGTCTCCGTCACCAAGGTGTAGAACCTGTCTACGTCAAGGACCATCCTCACCCTCCTGTGCAGACCCCCCCCTGCAAGCGGATGGTTTGAACAAGCACTGTTGTTGCAAACCAACCGCATCCTCCAGAGTCTGTATGGCATCCACACCAAGAGAGGGTGTGAGAAGAACCTGTCTGGTGTGGGAGCCTGGTGGTAAAGGAGGGCTGGTGGTGGGGGGTAGTACCAGAGCTGCAGGTCATCGCGTAGCTCTAGCTTTCCACTTGCCCCAACACGAAAAAGCGCTGCAGCCACCCACTTATGGTCCTGTTTGGGCATAGTCTGTGGCCATAAGAGTGGAAGCTGTGTAGGAGTCGGACCCTCTGGCTGAAAGGGCTGAGAAAAAATATGAATGTTCAATGAACTGTTCAACTCTGTGTTAACTGCTTAGGCTTTTTTAACTTTTGTACCTCAAGAGTACCCTGGTAGGCTAACTTTCCCATTGTCTGCACTCTGCACTAATAATATGTTCAGGAAAAAAATAGCAGTTTACCGGGTTCAACATGGGAGCTGGAGCTGGAGCTGGAGCTGGCACATGTGGAACTGGTGCCGCTCTCTTACTCAGTGGTGGTGGGGCAAGGAAAAAGGAAGATGGGGACGCCGGGCAAACAGGGTTACGAGGACGAGGAGATGGAGAAGGGTGTGGAGGTGGAGAGGGTGATGGAGCTGGGGCAACGGCCAAGCCAGCGCCAATCTTTGCCTGTGCAGACAGTTATGATTAACAATACAAAACGGGACAACAGATTATTTTGAACCTTAAATCACTGCCTTTTAAACTTACTGGAGAAACGTGTCTCTGGACATTGACATTTGGTTTGGCTGCTGCCACATGAGATCCACCAAACCTGGATTTTTCAAACTGAAAAACAAACAAACAAACAGAACAACAAAGTAAACACAGTGTTTATTTCTTCCTATATCAGTATTACCATATTTTAAAGGCTTATATCACACAGAGTGTTTACAGCAATCAGACACTTAATGTAATGCTCTTTTTAAAATAATTCTAACCAAATTAAAGACAGATATTCATTCAAATCATTTTCTTATTCAAAGATTACAGTAACTATGAGGGTAAGGAAAATAAATATGGTCCCTTGCAGAGGTAGGTTTTTTATCTAGGAATATGGCGGGCATTAACTAGATTATTCTAATAGTCTGCTGTAGGTTAGATAGAAAACTATCACTGTAATGAATCTAACCAAGACTTTAACAACATAGTGCAACATAGTGCTTTGGTGCAGTGTGAGTTAAGTTAATCTACATTTTTCCAACAGATAAGTGCGTGCGGTGGATTTAAAAAGACTATGGTAAGGTTTTACAGTGAAGGTTATATTTACCATGGATAATGTCAATTTGCCCCTTTTAGACGGGCTTGCATCTGTGCGTGGAGCAGCTGTGGGATGTTCCTTTGGCTAAAAAAACAACACCAATATATGTTATACAATATGTTTATCTTTCATTTAAAGAATAACCAATAGCCATCATGAGTCTACAGTTTAAGGTAACACCACAGGCATGTCAGCCCTTTTTAAGGAACTCACCCCATCTCCACTGTGGCATAGACTGCTCTGCTGAAGAGTAGTAGGGGCCACTTGTGCAGCAACAGAGGGTACCTGAAAAATACAGCACACATACACATGTCCAGGGCGTATGTAGTAGATAGACAGACAGAGACTGGTAGATAGAGAAAGAACAGGCAAAAACAGATGTAATTATGGATTGAATTCTACAGGTTATATATTTACCACAGATGAAGTTGATGACACGTCATCTCTTGAGCTCTGGCCATCGGTGCTGCTCGCTGAAGCAGCAGGAGCAGGAGCAACCTGTGGAGTCCCAGGAAACACAATGACAATGAGAATCCACAGAGTGTGAATCCACCAAAGTGTTTCAACAATTCTTTTGTCTTATGGAGATGTAAAGCGTAATTTAAAAGATTCCACCACCACCTTCTGTGCCTGGTTAGTGCCTGTTAGTGCCTTTTGCATGCATATTTGAAAGTGAAAAATAAATAGTGTTAGGATATTTTGGTTAGTTTAAGATTTAATCACCTGGTGTGATTTTACCTTCTGATAAAAGTAATGCCGATTTTACCTTCTGATAAAAGTAATGCCATTTCTTCTGCTGAGACCTGTTGCTTCAAAGGCCTGACCCGATTGAGCCAGGTTGCATTCCGCACCAAATGAAAACACCGTAGTTCTCCCATAATAGCACACTCCACAGCTGATACAAATCCAATATCTTATTGCTACAAATGACTGGACCCCACACTTTCCTGCAAAGTAATTTTTACTTTAAAAAAAAATCCAGTCCAGCCAGTGCTGCTTGAGGATCTCGTCTCATCTTCAGTCATTCAGAGAACTACAGGGGTCTTGAGCAATTAGCCTAGTATAACAACATAGATTGAAATAAAAAAATCTGGCCTTGCATCATGTACTAAATGTGAAGTAGTGCTTTGTAGTTAAAAAAAAGAAAAAACCCAAAAACCATGGATGACAGCGAGTGGCTGTCCTGACTTAAAACGTTTGCCACCACAGATGCCTGGCCATCAAGTGAAGGCAACAGGCCTGCCCCCAGGCAAAAACAGTGGCACGGGTGCCTGAAAACATGGGAGAAATATATTGAGTTGCTAACATTCTTTTAATACAAGCAGCCAACTTCATATTGGTAACACATTAATTTATGTTTGCATCTTTCAGACTTAAATGTAGTTACCTTTTGTGTGTGAAAACCACACATACACTTTGACAGCTCTCCCATCAAGGTCCTCTGACCCTTCAGCTGCAGGGGGCACCTTTCAATCTGTAACAATAAAGAAAATCTATCTTTGTAGTCACTAATGGTGTTCTTGTCAGTGATAAGAATTTTTATTTGTTTTCTTTCTGTTATGTGTCCTTTTTATTGTATTTTATTATCGTATACGCTGGGGAAACACAGTGATTTCCTAGCAAGGGATTAATGAAGTACATCTTTATCTTAAGCAATAAAATAAATAAATAAAGCATCAGCAATTTACCTTTTGATACAGGGTGTGCCACCGTTTTTGCCTGGGAGCAGGCCTGTTCCCTGCACTTGACGGCCAGATACCTGTGGTGGCAAACGTCCTCAGTCGGGACAGCCACTCGCTGTCATCCATGCCTTTATGAGGCTTTTTGGTCGTCATTTTCTAGAGAAAAACAATAACGACAATGCACAATTTCAACTAGGAAACGTTTGTGACATGAAGCAATGAGAAAACATGCGGCTTCTACTACATCTACTGCGACGTTAGAGCATAAAAACGGTGAAATAAAATAACATGTGTAACGTTAGCAACCAAACAAACTTTCTATCACACGCCCCCCTCCCTTCCGTCCCTCATAGCAATGCGCACCAGCAGAGATCGTTAACATTAACGCCGATGGCCGTGGTCAAAATGAGAAAAGAACTTTATTAAAACTTAATTCAATTCAACCTAGATAAGAAAATAAATATCTTACCTGCGCGCTGTTTCCAAAACTCCGAAGATAGCGGCAAAGACGTAAAAGAGCGGGGGCGGGATACGCAGTAGCGTAAACATAGGATTCGGGATCTGATTGGCTGTTGAAAGTTGGTTCTTGTCATTTTATTGGTGGAAGCAAAGATGGTATATGGAGTGTGATTGGCACTCAAATGTTGGACTCTGACATTTGATTTGCTCCCAAAAGATGGACGGCGCTACATGATTGGTTTCCAAATGTTGAGATTTGTGATGTGATTCGCTGTATCTATACGGACGAGCGGCTTCGCGGTTTCGGCGAGATGCCATGCTATAAGTGCCTGACAACACTGTATATGTGCTGACGAAGATGACGATGAATCGATTTATTGTGTGCCAAGTACGATGGACCGACACGGGTGCCATCGCCAGACCAGCACAGGTCCATGTCATCGAGGTCCTATGGTTGGCATTATGACACGGGTGCCATCATGAGGCCAGTAAAGGTCATTGACGCTACACTACTACCACCAACAATTCCTGGTCAGACAGTAAAACATTAAACACAACGTAGCAAAACAACGTTAAACTGGTTGTGTAAAATCGTCTTGATTTTAATCTGTGGAAAAAAAATGTCATGCATTTCTCTCCAGCGGTTTTACAGTCGTTCCCGACCAGACCAGACCATATAGAGAGCCTAAGCGGAAGCAGGAAGTAGCGCGGCCATAGACCAGAGCGGCTTTTTTACAAGGGGGCAGTTGTCGGTCTGAGAAGTGAAGCTCACTTCCGCGTTCAAAAAACTGCAATCCCCGCCGATTCCTGTGGGGGCTGGTACCGGAAGTGAGCAACTCCCCATAGACCCCCATGTTAAAATCGCCGACTTTACAGCTTTCAAAAACATATTTACAGCCTGGTACCATAACGTTTTTTGGTCTCAATCGATAGTTTCTACCCCCGTACACACTCTGAGGGGGGTGAATTTTTTTTTAACGCTACCGTTTTGCTGTTATTCGGATAAGATTCTGACCAATCAGGGCGCGGAAACGTTCAGCTACAGGTCCGTAGCGGCCCAGAGACAGGCTGCTTCGAGGCCAGTGGGCGGGTTCTCGGCCGGCCAATCTAACATGGCGCTGTTCAAACCGCCATATTTGAGGCACAAAAACGACTGCACAAAACCAATGGGTGACGTCACGGATGCTACGTCCATTCTTTTTACAGTCTATGCTTTTTTATGCAAATGAGGATGACTGAGGCATTCTGGGTAATTTAGGGGCAGCGCCCGGCATTTTTAAATACCCTCCATTCAAAACGTCAACATGGTGAAGAGTTGTTGTGTCGCTGGATGTCACAACAACATTAAAAAAAATCCACTCCTCCGGTTTTCGCAACTTCCTTGCCGAGTTAGGTACCCGGAGAGACGGCTTTTGTGGCTACAAGCAATAAGAAGAGAGGATAAAGGGAAGCTGTGGGACCCCCTTTCCCCACATCACTATGTGTGTGGAGAACATTTTATAACAGGTAAGACTAACTTTAGCTGACGTAATTGTTGGTTATCAAATGCTTTAGCCAAATTAACCGTTAACTATCCCAGTGTTTATTAACGTTAGCTACCGAAGCCTGAAGGCTAACACGTTAGCTAGTCCAAACTGTAATAGAATTCATTTCATACCCACTGCAATACAGCTCAAAAACTCCTCAATCTGATTAACTAATTCAGTCACCATAAGCATCCTGGACCCAGCACTTTTTTAACTTCTTAACTTTTTAGCCTTCTACACGCATCTCGTATTCATACATTTATTTCTTTTTTATTCTGGGTTTTAATACACTATGTGTTTTTATGTCTTCATGTGGGTATGAAATGAATTCTATTACAGTTTGGACTAGCTAACGTGTTAGCCTTCAGGCTTCGGTAGCTAACGTTAATAAACACTGGGATAGTTAACGGTTAATTTGGCTAAAGCATTTGATAACCAACAATTACGTCAGCTAAAGTTAGTCTTACCTGTTATAAAATGTTCTCCACACACATAGTGATGTGGGGAAAGGGGGTCCCACAGCTTCCCTTTATCCTCTCTTCTTATTGCTTGTAGCCACAAAAGCCGTCTCTCCGGGTACCTAACTCGGCAAGGAAGTTGCGAAAACCGGAGGAGTGGATTTTTTTTAATGTTGTTGTGACATCCAGCGACACAACAACTCTTCACCATGTTGACGTTTTGAATGGAGGGTATTTAAAAATGCCGGGCGCTGCCCCTAAATTACCCAGAATGCCTCAGTCATCCTCATTTGCATAAAAAAGCCGCTCTGGTCTATGGGACCTCAACTCTGAAAAACTGTCCATTCAAATGAACGAGAGTGAGATTTTTATTTCGTCATCTGATTGAATTGCGCCATGAGAAAAAAATATGACCTCTACCTGTTTAAAACATCACGTTTCATCCGAAAAAATCAGCAGTTTATCGTAAAACGGCAACAGAAGAATGTATTTTGTGTGAAGGCTGCTCTACGGACTACAGATCTGCTGTCCCACAAAAAATACGTCACCAACTGACACGGTAAACGGCGGCATTTGGTGTGTGGCGTCACCTACGCGACTTGTAGTCTTTCTGGTTACAGATTCTTCAGAATTTTATTCTACAATAGTTTTACGATAAACTGCGGATTTTTTCGGATGAAACGTGATGTTTTAAACAGGTAGAGGTCATATTTTTTTCTCGTGGCGCAATTCAATCAGATGACGAAATAAAAATCTCACTCTCGTTCATTTGAATGGACCGTTTTTCAGAGTTGAGGTCCCATGGTGACCGTTACTTCCTGCTTCCGCTTAGGCTCTCTATTCATCCATGGACCACGCACGCGACGTAATATGAGCGCGCCATGACGTAATCGCGTCGTACCGAATGAGGCGTCATCCTTTTCTGATGTAGAGCGGCACGGCGGCCTTTCTTCGCTGCTCTACATTTTCCCCCAGTCTTTCCGCCTTTATCCCGGTATTTCTGTTCTTCGTTTCTTTTAAAAAAACAAAAACCATGGCTCTGAAGGTGCCACTTCTCGCCGCATGCCTGCTGCTTGTAGTCGCTCTGGGCGCTGAAGTCTCGGCGGACGGTTTGGTGAACGAGGATGTGAAGAGGACAGTGGACCTGAGCACTCATCTGGCTAAGATCACCGCCGAGATCGTGCTGTCCAACCAGGGACACTCCGCAGCTCAGAGCTTCGTACTGGCGGTGGAGGCGGATCTGGCCCCTAACCTGGCTTACATTGGAGCCTCGGTGAGCAAAAAACACCCGTGAATCGAAACAACAAAGCCGCTAACTCTTCTTGCTTGTAGCCCGCTAGCCTGTTGTAGCCTGTTAGCTGTCTCTCTGTGGTGGACTAGACGCTCCTTAGCTTTTGCTAAATCCTGCAGCTCTCTACGTTTAACTACTGTGCTTTGAAATGACAACAGCAAAGGTGCAGGTGTTGTTATATACATGCTGCCATGAGATGTTACAAGCTGCATACTGAATGCATTAAATCTGAGCTAGCAGCGGTGTGATTGACTGCGGGGCTGTGGAGGTAAAAAAGCCACCGATAATCAGTGGGAGGTAACGTTATTATCTGGAGACGTGTACTGTCTGTGAAATGCAATGTTTTCTCATCAGCTCAGTTGTTGTGAGCCGAAATGCATGTACAGAACAGCTTTAATAAGACTTGATTCATTTTGAATGGCTGTGGATGTGAGTAAGGAGGAATCGTTAACTTCCGCAGCGCTGCACGCTCTCTCAGTGGCTGAATGACACGTATGCGCTGGGCAGCTCACTTCCGTGTCTGACTGCGCAGGCCTGCCCCCCTTCCTTATGAATGACATGTAGCAATCTTCTGTTTGTTTTCGCACAACAACGAGCTACATATTCTTACATCAGGAGTCTGTTATGAATTGGATTGTAAAGCATTCATTCATTTGCTCTAACAGCACACATGTTTTCTCAGGTGAAGGGTGATGAGGAAGAGGATGGCATACTTGAACTCCAGCAGACAACAATCCAGGGTCAAAGGTGAGAGATCTGTCTAAAATTATGGAAACAATGAGTTCTAGCAATGCATGTTTTTTTTAGGTGTCACAAGTGAATTGAACTGGTTGTATTTGAAATGTGTGGAAAGGGAGTTACTTGCAGCGTTCCCAAATACTTAACCTTGATATCTCACTGTTAACTTCAGCAATCAGATCTCACAACACAAACCTTCCTGTCAAATAACTTTATATCACTCCTGTGAATTTGTATTTACAAACTAATAATTTAAGTTATAAAATCATGCTTGACCAATTGTTTGATATGATTATAAATAAGGATTTAGTGCTATAGCCACTTCCTCTGTTAAAGTAAGAATAATAATAAAAGTAAATGTCCCATGTAATATTAAAAATAATCCATGCTCCTCTCTGTCATTTGTTTTCAACAGTGGTGACTTTTACAAAGTGCAGCTTCCCTCCAGCCTGGCAGCCGGTGCTCAGCTGAAAGTGAAGGTGGAGATGACCTTCAGCCACGTCCTGAAGCCCTTCCCCACGCAAATCACCCAGGCCGAGCGGCAGCTGGTGGTATTTCAGGGAAACCACTACCTGTACTCGCCGTACCCCACCCGCAGCCAGACCACACGCGTCCGCCTGGCCTCCAAGACTGTCGAGAGCTACACCAAGCTGGGCAACCCCACCAAGGCCGACGAGATCATCGAGTACGGACCTTTCCGTGACGTGTCCCCATTCAGTGAGGTACAGCTCCGACCTGATTTCGTGATCTTTAAATAAAACTGTTAAGAAGTGGCTGGGGAAAAATAAACTTTATGTTGCGTGTGTTTTCTGCTGTTTCAGGATACACTGAAGATCCATTATGAAAACAACTCACCCTTCCTCACCATCAGCAGCATCACTCGCACCATTGAGGTGTCTCACTGGGGCAACATCGCTGTCGAAGAGACCATCGACCTGAGGCACACCGGAGCCGTACTGAAGGGCCCCTTCTCCCGTTACGATTACCAGCGTCAGTCAGACAGCGGCATCTCCTCCGTCAAATCCTTCAAGGTGTTCTATAAAACACAAACCATGTTGTCTGACTTGTTCTTCTTTTTCTATAATGATGCTGAATATACGACATCTTTTCTCTCTTCAACAGACCATCCTTCCTGCCTCAGCCCAGGATGTCTACTACAGAGATGAGATCGGGAACATCTCCACCTCCCACCTCCAGGTTCTGGATGACTCCGTGGAGGTGGAAGTCAGGCCTCGCTTCCCCTTGTTTGGAGGCTGGAAGACCCACTACATCATCGGTTATAATCTGCCAAGCTACGAGTACCTCTACACCCTGGGTGAGTTGATGGACGATAAGCCAAACAAAAGATAACACTTAAGACTCCTGGGTTAGGTTACGTTTTCTAGTGTCACCTGGGTGAAGTGGACAAATCCTTCTTGATTTAGAGACTGATCTCAAATCCCAGGGTGTGTTGCTAATGTGTTGCATCACTTTATCTCCTAGGTGACCAATATGCACTGAAGATGAGACTAGTTGACCATGTGTATGACGACCAGGTGATCGACTCCCTGACTGTGAGGATCATCCTGCCAGAGGGCGCCAGGTCAGTGTTTGTGAGGAGTGCTATATCAGGTTGTGTTTTATATCTACAGCAGTTGACAATAATTCCTCTCTCTTTTTTCTTCCTTTTCCAATCAGAAACATCCACGTGGACACACCTTACAAAATTGATCGTATGCCAAACCAGCTGCACTATACATACCTGGACACTTTTGGCCGACCTGTGCTGGTCGCCACCAAGAACAACCTGGTGGAGCACCACATTCAGGACGTTGTGGTAAGATGAATGATGACGACAGTCTGTGGGAATTTAGTGCAGCTATATTTCTCTGAATAAGTTTATCAAAATGTGGTTAATTATGTTCCCTGACTGAGATCACTTGTGTGCGTTTTTAGCATAATTTTTTTTCACAAATTTTAGCAGGGTTTTATTCTGAAAAGCTGTCCGGGTACATACTAGACTAAAGTCGACTAATACTAATGTTGGTATTACCTACATAGCTTGACTGGGTTCTCACAATAAAATCTGAGAAGCTGTAACCAGCAAAGATTAGAGGATGTTTGTTTTTTAATACTTGATTAATAAATAATTATAGTAGTAATATCCTAAAGGGCTTTACAAATTTGCACAACATACACTGAGTCAGACTAATATCCTTACATGTTTGATGTGGAGAAGAACAAATTTTGGAACAGATTGTATCGACACTACAAATTAGATATGAAGCCGTCTCAAATGGCCGTCGGTGTATGTTTCAGTTTGGGGGGAATCTGTTTCTTATTAGCACTGCTTACACTCCTGCAATGAACCGAAGGTTGTTGTTTCTGAAAATGTGAAAATGCCAGCCTCACTAGAATCACATATTGATATACTTCTTCTCCTGTGTTCAGGTTCACTATAACTTCAACAAGATCCTGATGCTGCAGGAGCCTCTGTTGGTCGTAGGGGCCTTCTACATCCTCTTCTTCACTGTCATCATCTACGTTCGCCTCGACTTTGCCATCACAAAGGTAAGATGGCGTTCATGTGTTCAAACCAAATCCTGGTTTCTGTCCTTTTCACAGCTGCTTTTCCTGAATATATTTATCCTCATTCGTTTCCTTTTGCTCTTCTTGAATGTCTTCTCAGTCAGCTTTTAAATGTTTAAGTGTACTTCCTCTGTGTTCAGGACCCTGCTGCCGAGGTTCGTATGAAGGTGGCCTCCATCACGGAGCAGGTGCTGACTCTGGTCAACAAACGTCTGGGTCTGTACAGACACATGGACGATGTGGTCAACCGTTACAAGCAGTCTCGCGACACCGGCGCGCTCAACAGCGGCCGGAAGACGCTCGAGGCGGACCATCGCACCCTCACCAATGAAATCAGCTCCCTGCAGGCCCGCCTCAAAGCCGAGGGCTCCGACTTGGCTGATAAGGTGAGAGAGATGCTTGTTTGATATATTACGTCTTGAATATAAAAATGCGTGTGTGCAGTTGAGTCTTACCTCTCCTCCTCTTCCCCCCGTGTCGTCAGGTCGGAGAGGTGCAGAAGCTGGACGGCCAGGTGAAGGAGCTGGTGTGTCGTTCCTGCCTGGAGGCGGAGCGTCTGGTGGCGGGTAAGGTCAAGAAGGAGGCTTACATCGAGAGCGATAAGACTCTGACCAGCAGGAGGCAAGAGCTCGTCAGCCGCATCGACAGTTTGCTGGACGCCCTCTAAACTACTCCTGCCACACAAAAAACACAACATACAACCGACTGTCTGTATGTATGAGAATTAAAAAGAAATGTGACCCATTGCATAAACCTTTTTTTTTTTTTACCATCCTTGAACCCAGACATGGACTATTAACGTCTCATCCTACAGTAGTGAAGGTTTATCCAAACACTTGTGCCTTTGTGCCTTGTGATAAACTTAAGGTCACTGCATGTTCAGCTCTACAGCAGCTTCATCACAACGTTTGTTTGTTTTTTTTGTTTGATTTTGACTTTGATGAACTTCACTCTGTCGCACTCTGCTCTGACTTGACTCTTCATTTTCAAATCTGGACTCTACTTTTTTTTTCCATTCCTAAATGTGTACGGTTATGGGATTTTTTTTTTTTTTTTTAATTAACAGCCGAGGGGCCCAAAGTGTTTTCAGTCTCATGTCTTTACTCAGATATGCCGCGATCTAAGATTGAATCATCTCTAGCTCTTAAGGATGAGGGTGATGACCTTTTCCAATCTTGGCTATCTTCTGCACTTACAACTTATTTTCTACTCAGCCCTGACTGATGTTTATATTTGACAAAAAAAAATGAAGCTCTGATTCCGTGTCACCCGAAATGCTTGTTTTTGATGTTCCTTGGTCATATTTTCTATATTTTGTATGACTTTGTTTTGTAAGTGGTATTTTTCTTTTTTCTTTTTTTTTTAACCATGAGATTAGTGAATACATGAGATTTGGTTGTATGTGAGAAAAGACATGAGAAATGGGACACAAATGTTTGCGAAATGGGCAGTGATTATGGAAAGTTGTTGAATTTGAAATAAAATATGGAGAAACTCATCATTTTGAATGGTTATTCAGAAAGGTGGTTGCATGTGTGGTGTTATCGGTTTATTTGGAGAAGCAGTACCCTCAGTTAATCACAGGAGGGCGCAGTTGTGTAAAAAAAAACAAAAACAATTATATTGGAGGCTTTTTTTCCCACCCTCTCTCATCAACGATACCACCCTGCATTGAGCCTCTTTGTCAATACCACTGAATACTCTGCTGACAAACACAGATTAAAAAAAAATTAACAATGTCATCCTAACACCCCCCAAAATAAAAAATAAGCAGCCGTGACTGGTGTCCCTTTTAAAACTGGCACCTCGGAGGGAATTTCCAGCACATTGTTGCATTCCTTGTTTCAGAGTAACCCCACCTATCACCAGCCGACCTGCTGCAATTACAGTCTGAGCTGAGGACAAACACAGGGGTCAGTCTGAGGTCATCGCTTTCCCTCTGAGGTCACCAGGGGTCCTGGCAGGTCATTTCCTGCTCCATAATAACAGGCCCCGTTCGCCTCACAATGATAATGTTAACATATTGTATGTGCTATACAATAATCATTCTGAAAATACACAGCAGGGGGAAAGCAAAGACAATGTCTGTTAGCGCTGATGCTCGGTGCTGGTGAAAGACCACACAATGACTTTTTTTTGTTTGTGTGTTTGTACTCGAGGAGACTTGGAGCAGCGCAGAGCCGTTCAGTCTCATTCTCACAGTGGGGCGCAGCGGGCGGACCGCCGCTGCCCACACTGCACACGTCCACCTCAACACAACTGACTGAGTCGACAAAACCACTGAGCTCACGTCTGCAAGTTTCAATCTTAGACTGGCAAGATGGAGAGATTAACTCCGAGTGGGAGACGTGTGGATTTGATCAAACTGAATCAGACCTTTAAATGTTTCTGAAAATGAATTGATACAATTGGAAATTTTTCTTCAATCAAAAACTGATTCAGCTCCCCATCCCCAAATCCACATTTTAACAACCTTTAGAATAAAATCCCTGTGATGGAGCTTCATGATGAAAACAGACATTTTAAAGTTATTTTGTTTACATGAAATATATCAGAAAGATTTTAGTAATACAGATGTTAAAAGATGAGAAGAGAACAGAAGTTTAAGAGATTTATTTAAGCTTTTATCACTTTGACCACATCCCCAGTGTGTCAGAATTTTACATACACTGTGTTAGTAATTGGCAGTTGCCCTTAAATTGATTAATTTGGGTGAAATGTTTCAGGTAGTCTATTTAGTCCATGCCTCTCGAGTCTGGTTTGTCGGCCTCGTTGCTCACTGCAGCTTCGGACGTATGTGCACCAGCTCCTCATGCAGCAAAGCAGCCAAACAACGTAACGCCTCCATATAGTATGTGTAATTCCTTGAGCTTTTGATGGACCAGACCAATGTCAACACATACCCCAAAAAAGGCCTGTTTATCATTGACTGCCTAATTTTAACGCATCCTTTAAAATGACAACAGAATAAACACTCAGACAGCACTTCTCTTTGTTCCCAGTCAATAGAGCCTCAGTTCTTCAGGTCTTCAACAACATTCAACAAGATCTCTGAGACTCCGCACCATGTTCACATGATAGCATCACATCATTTCTGTGGATCTGTCAGCTGCACACTGATGCTGCCAATCTCCTGATCTACCACATCCCAAAGATGTTCCACTGGATGCAGAGATTGAGAAGGCGACTGAAGTTCGCTTTCATTTTCAAGGCTGTTGCTTTGTAGCACAGTGCTTTATTATACTAGACGTAGCCATTAGTAGATGGTAAATTGAGATCATATCATGATGCACATGGTCATCAACAATACTTGGATAGTGTATGATATTCAAACGATAATTGATTACCATAGTATTAATGAACCCAAAGTGACCCCAGAAAACAGTCTCCACTTCATTACACCACCACCACCAGCCTGAACTACTGGTACAAGGCCGGTTGGGTCCATAGGTTCATGTCACCATTAAACTCTGACTTTCCCATCATTAATCCACTCTAATCAGACCAGGCTATGCTGTTTCTATCTCCAACCATCCAATTTTGATGAGTGTGTGTCGAGTGCAGCTTCAAATCTCTCTTTACTGACGGACAGGAACCTGATCTTCTGCTGTTTAAAGGGATATATCAGTACGAGACAGAGTTGTTTTCAAGGTAAATTCATGCAAAACCGCTGATGCGCTGATGATCTCGTCAGGGGCAGTTTTTCGGCAAGCAGTCTCTGCATTTACCTCTAAAACAACTCTGTCTCATAACATTCTGTTATTACCTCATAGCATGGTAAATGTGCAGGTCACAACTTGTCCAGGAGAGTGTTTTTGAGTTGTTAGATTGTGTAATTGATGAGTTTGATGAGGGAAACCAAGAAATCCCATGAGCCTCCGTAGCGTAGCTCTGAGCAGCTCGCGGCTCTGCTCCACCGCTCTAAAAATAGCTTGCACCAACAATGTAAGGTAACAAAGCTACTGCTATGACTATAGGGATTATGGCAATGGGCCAATTTGCCAAAATGTTGAACTATCCCT
Organism: Decapterus maruadsi; assembly: GCA_030347415.2. Lineage (NCBI taxonomy): Eukaryota > Metazoa > Chordata > Actinopteri > Carangiformes > Carangidae > Decapterus > Decapterus maruadsi. Next base: position 9,156,292 of record CM064896.1, on the reverse strand, counting down.
TTAAGATCCTCCACCTTCAAGCTAAAAATGTTCATACTGAGGTTTGTTTCTGCTCTTTCGCTTTATTATCATGGCCTTTTTATTAGCTCCAACCAGTCTGGCAGTTCTCCTCTGACCTTTCTCTCACTGGAGTTTTTTTTCTTTGTGCATAAAAAAAATCATGTTTCTCCACAATTTTTTGATTTGATCTGTATGACCTATTTGACCTGTATCTGTAGGATTTTAAGCGTTGCATTGCTCCCACATGGTTGTGCAGGTACAGGTACAGGTGTGCTCCTTGAATGCTGCTGTTTTCCAGTTATCACACTTCAGGACTATCACCTGTATCAATGTGACTGGACCTTTAGCACTTTATCATCCCTTCATCAGTTTATCTCTTGCATTCGCTTCCCCTAAGTGGCTGCTGCTGTATCACTGCTAAGACATTGTCACCGTCTTGTGTGGTATTGGAGGCCGTTCGTTCAGCCTCTTCAGCTCCAGCCCCTGCCTCTCGGGCCGAGGGTGTGCGACTACCGGTCGCAGAACAACTGCGGTTGATCTGTTGGTGTGAACCGAGCAGAATACTGTTTAAACCGGAATTCATGTGCAGCACTGTATCCTGATGTGGCAAACCGTGTGTGTGTTTGAGGTGGATGGCGGGGTATGTGCAGGGTGTTGGGACTGGTTGGGCCATGTGGTTGAGCTGTCATGATACCCCCCCTCCCTCCCTCTCCCTCTCTCTCCCCCTCCCCACCCCTCTTTCAGGCATGAAGTTGATTATTATCTTCCTTTCCTGAAGTATAGTTATGATGCAGAGGATGTTCTTTCTTTATCTGCCAGAAAAATAATGAATATGCAAAAAAAAAAAAAACGTGGAGTCAAACTAGGTATCAGTTGAAGGGGTAATCCACCAAGCCCCGGGGCCTCGTGACGTGGTGGTGATTGATTACATTGAGGGCTCACCTGCAGCGCTCTTCCTCTTAATCTTTCTTGCTCTGAAATACACACACACAGTCACACACACACAAAGAGAGAGGCAGAAGTCACCAGTCAGGGAACAATATCCTGCTTAGAAGACCCTTCACAGCACACTCTCATAAATCACTGAGACAGAGCCACCACCCTCACTGTCAGCATGTTATTATGCGCGCACACACGCACACACACATTCACTCACTCAGGTCCACGTTCCTCACAACGTACATTCATTCATTCGAGTCAATCCTGCTACCCGGCCATAAAAGGATGTCATCGAAAAGAAGAAATATGAGGCGAATCTAAACTCAAAACTCGGCCTCAAGCGCACACACACAAGTACACACGCCTCACCTGCACTGATTCCCTCTGGCTCTGCTTAAAACACATATCTTTACAACAGCAGCTCTGTGTCCCTCGCTGCCCTGGCCATTCCTCAATGACAGGGTGCCAGGACGAGATGCTCTGGAGGGAGGGGGGTGGAGAGGTGAGGTGGTGGATGAAAGCCTTGAGGGCTCAGGTCCCGGGACCCCGCTGCGTCCTGTGCAGGTGGCAGGTGTGATCAGGCCGGTGTGCGGACGCGTGAGGGCGAGGAAGAGGAGGACAATGAAGGCGTCTGTGGTTCCCCCTTCGCCGCTGCAGCTGCAGGAGGCGGAGAGGAGCGGCGGGGGGAGGTAGGGGGGGAGCTGACAGATAAGACGGTCAGACGGACGGACAGATGGAAGGAAGGGGAGGACAGCGTAGGGAGAGAGCAGAGATGCTGATGGGACTTCAAACGGAGGATTGGGCCCTGGGTGCAGAGAGACGCATTCTTGTCTGGCACGGAGGAGGTGGTGGTGGTAGTGGTGGTGGTGGGGGGCATAAAAGAAGGGCGAGCATCAAAGTCCACTGTCGTGCTCGTGTCGTGTGGATGTTTACATCACACGCACTCTGCCCTGCTCTGCCTATATCTGTGCATATTGATGTCAACCTCTCTCTCCGTATGGATTTGTATCGATGAGACAGTAATCCTCTTCCCTTGCTGCTCTTGTGTGCAACTGTCCACAGCTCCCACTAAGACCCACTGATCTCTGCCACATGGCGCTCCATCAAAGCACCGATGGTCATGCCTCTCAGGGCAAGTTTTTGCCAAAAAAGAAAAAAAAAAGAAAATGCACCCGCGTGGCTCATATATATGTCCCTCAGTGCAGAGGATAAGCAGCAGATGAAGGTCTAACACTATACTTCAGACTTTTGTATCGTCTTGGATCACATGAAGGCGAGTAAAACAAAGCTGCTCTCTGTTAAAAAAGCACTCTCCTCTGAGCGTGTACACACACACATACAGACACACACACACACACACACACATTTCCTACTTTCTCTGTCGGACCTGATTAGAGTGACAGGGGCACTTCCCATTGGCTGTGAGAGTGGCCCTCTCCTTCCCAGGGCAGCCAATTTCCCCTACTCCAGAGCTGATAGGAAACTTTGATTGTCCACTGAGCTCAGGAGAGACAAAGAGATTTTTCCTCCTGCAATCCACATATCGCTCCATCACATCTCCACCTACAATCTCTCCCCCTCTACTTGCTCTCTCCCTCTTGCCATCTCTGCCTCTTGAATTTTTCTTTGCCTTGGTTATTTCCATGATGAACCCCATACATACTATGGGCTTTTTTGTGTGTGTGTTTGTGGTTCTAGCAGATTGCCAGTCCATTAAAGTGGCACTGGCTGCTTTGATGGGCAGGAAGTTTCACTTTATGTGGTGACATCTGCATCCTGTGACACAATCCCTGCCCCTGCGTACACACCGACTACTGGAATAGCGTTTCAGATCATTTAAATCCTGTGAGTGAGCACGGACGGAGGCTGTTAAAAGCTTTTTTTTTTCTTTTCTTTTTTGTGGACTGGTATGTGCTGGCGTTGGGTGTGTGACGTGAACCCAGAAAGAGGAGGCGAGGCACTGAGAATGATCGAGGCGTCTAAACATGTGTGGAGGGCCAACAGGAAACATCTCCCTCTCTCTCTCTCTACCCGGTGCTGAGGACTCACTTCCTGTCAGAGCTCCTCTAACTTCCTGTCCAGCCACTGGGAATCACAGCTGGAACATTCCAGCTGTGCACTTCGCCTCCCTCCCTCTCTGGGCTGCTTCATTATTACTGTTCCTTAGTTACTAAAGCCTTCAGAGACCCTCATGCACACACACACATACACACTCTCTCACATCCAGCAGGGCTGCTGCTGCTGCTGTGGCGGTGCTACTGCGGCTCCTGCCCGCTAGGGGTCGCTACATAACAGCACATTTGCCCCCTTCACTCGCTAGTGCGCCTCTCCTGCAGAGTGAAAGCCTCGCTCTGGGTCCTGGGGAGACTGCACGGCTCCTAGAAACCCTTTGGAAAGACGCTCATTGATATTACTAGTGTTTTTTTTAGCACAGGAAAGGCGCTGAGTGCTATTAGTCTAATGGTATTAAATGAAACAGCGCATGCATGTTTATGATGTGCACTCTGTAGTAGGGAGAAGGAGCAGGAGGGGGGGCTCACGGAGGGTGGAAAAAAAGCAGGTTTGGTGACTTTGTATATGACCTTTTCGGAAAGAGAGCTAATCCCGAGCTATAATAGACTCCGGGACCGATATGGAAAACTGCTGCACCGTTATCTCGGTTGTCTAGGAGACCATCAGAGCACCGGGGCCGGTGGAGATGCCACGGTATTAAAAGGGGAGAGTGTGCGCGCGCGAGCGCGCGCGCATGTGTGGCTGTGTGTAGCCTACGTGTATGTATATGTGTATGTGTGTGATGGAAAATGTTTTCTTTTTTCTCATAAGTGTCACTCATAAATACTGCATTATATCTCCTGCTTGATTATGGACGTACAACCATTTTCCTCCCTGCCACCTTTGTCCCGTGGCGTCATTAAACCTGTTTGGGCCTGTTGAATTTATAAATTCAATTTTGGAGACATATAGGAAAAGGTCAGTGAAGTATGAAGGTGGATGAGGGGGTTGGTGGGGGGTGGGGGGCACACACGCTCGTTTGCTCGGCTTGTTCGTTAAATTAAACTGCACCGGCCTGACATCAATTATAAAATTTTAGTAGCTGCTCTGTGCGCTAAATTATAGCTGACACAGCCCGTCGGATCAAATGCCACAGCAGTCTGTTGTTATGATAAGACACGGGCCTACGACGTGAGGCCTAGACTGACCGGACCAGAGCAAATCACAGGAAACTAACGGTGCGTGTTAAAGCGGTTTATTCTGCTGAGAAACTGGAGATAATGGTGTCATGTTTCGATGCGTTTATTAGGAGGGAAACACTTTCAACATGGACAATACACACGAACTGAAAATTGAGCTTATCTCTGATTTTATGCAGTTAAGTTACACAGATAATCTAAAAGTTATTAAAATCATACTTTTAAAAAAAGCACATAACCATCTGAAAGTTTTATAAGTTTGTAACTGTGATTTTTCTTTCTTTCTGCTTCTTTTTTTTTTAATTTTAGGCTGTATCACAGCACATGAGTCCCCCCCCCAAAAGGCGGCCTACATTTAAAAATGGCTTCATCTGTATCCTGGAGCAGTAAATGGGACTAATCAGACAGATAGGCATCACATCACAGTGATATATGTTTAATATAGCTTGTATTGATATGTAAAGTGTGTGTGTACCAGTGGTCTGGCCAGGAGACTCCCTCCAGTGCCAAATAGGAGCCTATATTGGCTGCACCGCTGCAGCGCGTAAAACGTGTAAATATTTCTCATTCCCTGCGCCTATCTGTCTCTATCAACCTGCGGGATCTCTCCCCCCGCCCGTACTCACCCCCCCACAAATGATGCATTAGATGCATTGAATGTATTTGTTGTGCAAGTTTGAAAAGGCGGCGATAATCTGGGAGTGAGAGATAAGGAACACCAATTTATTCAGCAGCACTTTGGACCCCGCTTCCAGCCTCGGTCGGTGCTGACACCCCCAGCAGTTTGCTGATAACGATTAGGCCATTTATTATCTTCACAGAGAACAAAGATTGCGTGGTGCCGATGAAATATTACCCCTGGTAATAATCAGAAGGAGAAGGGCCCTGGCATCTAATGCAGTGTGCATATAATATCGTCCCTGACTAAAACTGTGCGCGCACACACACACACACACACACACACACACACACACACATAGCCTATACACGCGCGCACACACAGTCTCGTGCAGAACATACAGAAAATTGATTAACAAAACAAGTGCAAGTGGACACAAATATAATATTAAGCAATACTGTTGTGAATTTGATTCACTGATAGATTATCAGTTTTAAAGAAGAATAAAAATAATATAGATGATGATGACAGTCTAAATGTGCTGGTTGTCATATTCCTACCGGGCAGTGGCTTCAATAAATCCATCAATATAAAATGTGTAAAACACTTCATTATTTATTTGACCATCTGCTTTGAACCTGATTGATAACATAATCTGAAGGACAGATCACAAAGACCACACTGTCATCATTTCAAACTAATTAGATTCTTGTTAACTATAGTAGCCTAATTCCAAAGGCTGTAAATGCTGACTCAAGTGCTTGCGTAATCTAATTATTTTAATAATAAATAAAATACTGTTGTAAACGTCAGTAATAGCTACAGAAGTTACGCTGTTCATGCTGTTTTTGAAGATAACATTTCCGCCATCTTTTCTATCCACACAATGAAATGTACAAAAAAATATCTTAACATCTGTACGTGTAGGTTTGAGACAGATTTTTTTCTTTCTTTTTTTTTGGACAAACGCCTCCTCGTTAACAGTGTAAACTTAACCAGTGTTTCCGTGAATAACCATGATGTGCCAAATATCAATATTTCCAGCCCTCACATCTCTGCTCTGGTGGTTTCAAACACTGAAACAAATGTTATTAATTCAGTCAGACTTCGTTTCTTTTTCTCTTTCTGCCTTTTCTTTTCTTTTCTTTTTTTTGTGTGTGTGTCTGTGTACACTCTGGGGAGCACGAGCCCCCGAGTTGCAGGGGTCCTCGCGCCTCTTGCACCTGCCTGGATCTGCCTGCGCCACGCACGAGCACAGGTCGCGTGCAGGAGATTTTAGCAGCTTTGCATGTTTTACAAAGTTGTTGTGAGTGTGTGGGATATAAAGCACGAGGAGGTGGGGGAGGAGAAAAATCTCGGTAAGTCAATTAGCACCGAGTCCGTCAGACCTGCCCAAATTTTACAAACCGAGAGTGAGACAGACAAAAGGCAAATATTTAAGAACGTGGAATATATAATGGCCTAGCCTATATGATCCACTTACGAGGCAGTGATCAAATAACAGTGTGTACAAACGGCGTTTTTCCCTTTTATCCAGCTGATAATAATGTAAAGCAAAAATGAGCAATTATTTAGCTTATTATTTTACTGCCATATTAGGAGAAAACAATGAGTTAACCCCTCATCTTTACCATTAACATACACTATAGGCTACTTTCAGACTTTAAGTAGCCTATATAATGGCAATAAAATACAACACTTGGTTGTGCACTTGATCAAAACAAAACAAAACCACGTTAAAAGGCTGGTGCTGTGGGTGAGGACTGGGTTACAGTGTATTGATCACCTCCTGGGAGCAGGTAGCAGGTATCCTATACTACTGCTGCTGCTGCTGCTGCTGCTGCTGCTGCTGCTGCCCAGTTTCTGTCTATTTAACCGGGACCCGGAAGACGGGCTGCTGCTGCTGGCTGACGTGCCATTACGTTGCTGTGTGGCTGCAGCCTCTCACACGGCCACAGAAGTTTGTGTTCATATTCACACAGCGGTTCGGATACAACGAGAGAGGAGGCGGACACACACACTCAACACTCACTGTTCACTCACTCTCACACACATCCACACCGCTCTCTGCCAGGTGATGACACCACCACCGACACACACCTCTACGCCGTCTCGACAGCAGCTTTAGAAGCGCAGGGGCTTCTCTTGTCCGGCTCTCTGGACACATTTTTTTTTTTTTTTACTCCATCGGTCGTTTTTCTGTTTGCGCCGTTATTTGTGGAGAGTCGCTCCGTGGCTGCACGTCGCACCGAGCCGGATGGATCCACTCTGAAAGCGCAGCCTCATCTCACCGGAGCAGGTCAGTCAAAGTCAACTCCAACATTTTTTACGCATTCGGATTTTACATTTTATGTAGATTTTTTTTTCTTGTTTGAAATTATAAATAATAATCCAAGCTAATGAAATATAAAGACATGTCAATTGGCTTACTGAAATAAAACCCAGCTATTAGATTGTTAATACAACAGTAACAAAAGGTTATTTTTCTGCAACATTACTCGAGCTGGCTCCCATGAATGTCAAGGAAAGACGTCGGTTTTACGCTTTGTTAATGACATTTCCCTTCGTGGTGTGCGGATATTAACTGTATAAACTCCATAGCATCTGCAGCAGCAGCGGCGCAATATTGAATTAACCGTGTGAAGCACATCAGTAAGCAGACTTATCTACTGTAAACAGGCGTTACTGAGCTGTGCTACTTTTGTTGTATATTCATCCACACAAGCTGATTTTCTTTTCGTAATTTTAGATCAGTGACTTATTTTATTTTCTAAATGACCAAAGCAATGAAAAAGATGTCCAAAAATAAATAACTAATGCATCAAAAATAAAGTACTTAAATATTGTAGTTTCTCTTTCCACGTGAATACTATCGAGCAACAATCTTTTTTTTTTATTTTGTGAATTTTTTTTATGTGGCCCACTTTATGTTGCCGTGGGCAAGGTGCTGCTGTATTCCTGGAATAAACCCCTCGATCACGAAATGGATTAGTGTATCATCAGCATGATATTAGTGACGACAAAAGTATTCAATTGTCACGGCTTTAAAATGCATAATGACTGGAGCAATCCTCTTTCATCTGCAGAAAGAGCAATCACACCAGCACAATGGTGGAGCAGAGACAGGGGCGGGCTGGGGTCTCCACAGGCATGAAGGAGCTGGAGTCAGTACATGGCACCTTTTTTCTTTTATTATTATTATTACCAGCCTCTTTCTCTTTTATATACCTGTGCTGCTTTATAGACTGTGTGTGATTCAAATGACACAGTGATTGCTGAGTGTAGCCAATAGGTGAAATCTGAATATGTTTAAAGAGATGAATTACTCAGTTGATGGATGAATTTTAACACGGCTGGCTGAGTGTGGAGGAGCTGGCCGTTTCTTATCAGACAGTGGAACCATCTCAGCATTGTGGTGAATATGGAGAACCTCTCCGTCTGATGTTCTGTATTTTATAGTAGGCCCAAGAAAGAGGTTCAAGCCATGAACCTAAGAATCATCTCATGCTCTGTAATCTCTTTTGTCGAGTGTGCAGAGCAGACCATGTGTGACGTCCTGACCTATTCTGAAATGTTATTATTCGGAGCTCTAACTGCTTAAATGGGAGTGAGTGCTGCTCTCATAGCAGCATCCAGGCCCCCTCTCTGTGCAGTTATATGGTCTTGCGTCTGGGTGCTTGTGTCTATAAAGCCCCCCGGTGCCCTGACTTGAACTAATTAGCCGTGAGTAAAGGGGACAATAATGCTTCAGCTGGTTTGTGTCATTCTCTTCTCTCTGGCTCTGCTTATCTTCACAAGCCCCACTGTGGCTCTTCACACACACACAGTTAAGCACACACTCACATAGCCACACACCTCCACTCAGGATAATGATGGATGACCGTGCCCAATGGGAACAAACAGGTAGATAAAGCCAATCCCATTTAATAACAGCATGGATCGGAATGATAATCTTGTTGTTCATTAGCCACTGTGGCTGCACAGCCATGCAGTTGTTGCTTGCACACAGTTCTCAAACCAGCACAGGAGGTGTTGTGAGAGGGGGTGGGGGGGTGTAGTGTGGGATAGCATCCCTATAGGTGAAACAATACTGCTGTGTCCTTGAGAAAGACAAGAGGGAATGCACCACCACCACCACCACATCATCATCACCTCCACCAACCCTCCCAGACCCACTTGCATCTTTTGTTCCAGCGCAGATACAAACAGGATTAATGAAGGTATAAATTACAGAGGGCTAAATCATGCTGAGTAATCCATTTGGCAAACATGCAAACAACAATGGGCACGCTGCAACTAGAGCCTGAGCCTGACCCACTCTCTGAGGCCCCATGGTTAACAACAGAGAACAACACAGGCTGCTGACCACTGTGGGCTATGATGACATGTTACAGTGTGAAGACATTTTTTTTTTTAAAGAGAGAGAAAAAAAGGCTCTTTCTAGCCTGAAGATCAAGAGCATCTCTGGTAATCCATTCAAGCTCAAACAGAGGGAGTCGTTGTTGTTGTTCCAGGTTCAAGTATGTGTGGCGGGCGATTAATCTGTAGCATAAAATTGCATGTTTTCATTGGACATATTGTGCATTATCACTGACTGTGAGTTATAAACAGAGCACATTAATATAAAGGTGAGCGTGCTCTCTCTCCACCTGCCCACTGCGGCGCTTCTCTCCACTGGAATGTCAGTTATTCAGGTAACCAGCCCTCTGCTGCCCCACATGCACTAATTTGTTGATTTAAGGAGTTGACAAGCTCAAAGGGCTCAGCTCATCAACTCATGGCCGCTGGCAACACGCCAGTGATTTAATGACTTATGACTGACACACACACAGCCTATACACACATACACATTCCCTCTGCAGTAACAGTGTGAATTGTTGCCTTAATGACCAGCACGGATGAGTTTATTATAAGGGCTATTTGTTTGTGTTTAGTTGTTTTTTTTTTTACCTGGAGAAATTTGCCCAGGTATCAGCAGCCTCACGTGACGAGCCATCGACCCCCGCTGCAGACTCCCACCCACTGTGATTCTGTGACGTCAGGTCTCGGCGTCGGCGTGGCGGCCAGTGTGTAGGCCCCGAGCACCCTCCAATTATTCCCTGTCAATCACACACATAAACACACACACACAGCAATAACATCAATGTACAATGCACTTCTTAGGAGTATCAACTTCACTTTAAAAAAACAAAACGTGACTCTCCATGTATGGTGATGATAACGATGATGATAAAGTTTGCTGAATTAATGCGCCTCAGTTAAGAGTTGTGATTTGTGTTTTCATTTGCATTGTGTGTCTCTGAATGAGGGCGTTAGCAGCCGCTTTGATGAGCACCAATTGGTTTTCATATAGAAAATAGGTGAGGCCTCGCGCCCATCCCTGGTGCCGCCGTTAGAGACAAGAGACGCCGTTAGTATGCAAACTGCGCTGTCCAAGAGACAAAACCCTCTGTTTTCACAGGAGGAATGCCCTGCTACTAATTAAAGACAATTAGGCTCCGCGGACAATGGGGCCATCTTCAGGGTCATAAATCGACTCCTCCTCTGTTGGTTTAAGAGGCGCTGAAAACCGCTGTTTATTTACATAACAGCACTAAGCGAAAAAACAACAACACTATGCTACAATTATTGATAGTTATGCAAACGGAGTTTGAAATGTTAAAAGGCAAATAAAAACAAATATAATATTCCGCTTGGAGCGAATTTAAAGTCGTTTCTAAATCAGAAAAATAGCCACATTAGTTTATAGTATCTTTGTAGGACTCATACAGGTGGAGGCGACCTACAGCATGACTACATTTTTACATCACTATGTCGTAGCCTATATTGTGTAAAAAATGAATTCCCCTCGTGTTAAGTGTCTGTCTTTATGCCGAGAACTGTCGCTAAAAAAAGCAGATTATCAGGCACCGATTGTGCATTCAGTGTGATCTTCATGAGAGAGAAAGAGCCGGAGAAATTACACCGTTGATTGATAAGTCTTTTAGTTTTTTCGGTGCAGGGAAATGGAAATTGAAAGAAGGAGAGCAGGGATGCAGCGAGCCAATTGTGGCAGGGCTGACTGTGATTGGCTCAGAGCGAGGCCCCGCCTCATGTGGCTTGATATGGGAATTTACTGGCGCCAGCCGCATCAGTCTGCGCCACATCTCATTAATGAGCCTGAGCACTGCACGGATCAGGAGGTTTTACACATCCAAGCTGTATTTTCCGTCAGCTGATCGAAATTTGCAACAGGTACCCAGAGGAAACATGTCTTTTTTCTCTCTCTCTGTATGCGGGACACGGGATGCATCGCCTCGACACTCACTTTGTGCACTTACTTTGTTTTCGACCTGTAATCACAAGGAGCCTTCAGTGTGCAGAGTTTATTTCACTTGTTCACTGCTAGATAATGCATATATAAAGAATGCTTATTCTTTGCATGGAGGGGGAGGTGGAGCGGCCGTCGTGTCTATGAATTAACATTTTGTTTTCGTCTCATTGCAGGTAGAGTCCTATCTGAGGAGAAAGAAAGAAAGAAGGAGACCGGGTTATTTAAGGATTTCTATTTCTGAAGTAAATAAACACAGCCAAGACTTTCACAGCTCAGGAACTATATTGTAAGGAGGATTTAACTTCACCTTGGAGGTAAACATAGCCTAAAAGTAGCCCCCGTCACACAGAGACGCATTCAAAGGGGGAGAGAGGAGACGGCAAAGCTCAGCTCAGCTCAGCTCAGCCATGGAGGTCGCAGCGGCCGATCAGTCTCGGTGGATGGCGCACCATCACGCAGTGCTGAACGGCCAGCACCCGGACTCTCACCACCACAGTCTGAGCCACAACTACATGGAGCCCATGGCGCCTTTACTGCCCCAGGATGAAGTTGACATGTTTCTGAACCACTTGGACTCTCAAGGGAACCCCTACTACACCAACTCCCGGGCAAGGGTCACCTACAGCCAAGCACACGGTAAGAAGATGCTGCGGTTTTACAACAAGCTTAAATCTGACGAGTTGTGCGTGTGGACATGTGATGAGAGATTATAATTATGGTTAAAAATAATTACATTTATTGAGGCATTGCTGAAGCCTTTTTTCCCCCATATAATTAATCAGTGAACACAGTGTTTATTATATGCATGCGATCTCTCTGTGTGTGGATAATGTGTGTGTTAATTTAATGCAGTTAATATAAGCTCAACAATTCACACATTGTTTGGTTATTTGCTTTAAAAAAAAAAAAAAGTCCTTCTTGGTATTTCTGGGCCGATTCTCCAACATAAAAGGAATTTCTAGCGAATGACAGCGAGAGGAAAGGGAAGTATGTCATTTAACCCCTCTGTGTTGGGGCAGGGGTTGTGGAGAGAGAGAGAGGGAGAGAGAGAGAGAAAAGCACTTCCCGGATATAAAATAAAAACCGCAAATTTACTTATAACAATCTTTAGTCCGCGGGCTGCAGCCGATGAAAAGATAGGGTCCTGACCAGGAGACACTTTTTGCTGTGTTTTTGTGCAGCCAGGCCCGAGTTACCTCTGTAGCTACTGGGCGACATGACTGAGCCTACTGTCACCTAACGGGAAATATATATATATTTTTTTTCGTTGTTGTTGTTGGGATAACTGATCGGTTTTGGAAAAATCTATTATTTTAAATCGACAATCCTTCCAGTATTTTATCATCATCCAGCCTACATCTGAAACTAAATGTCGGACTTGACTAATCTTGAACATTTGTCAGGTGAGAGCTTTCTGTTTCTGTTGTGCTTTGCAAACTAAGACTGGTTTGTTGTGTAAGGAGGCATTCAAGTAGGGAATAAAAAATAAAAAAATAAAATGAAAACACAGGCGGTATTAAAATAGATTATTTTCGATTTCAGCTCGTCTCACTGGGAACCAGGTTTGTCGACCACACCTCATCCACAGTCCCGGGATTCCCTGGCTGGACCCGGGGAAAGCAGCCCTGTCCGCCGCCCACCACCACAACGCATGGGCGGTCAGCCACTTCAGCAAACCCGGCCTGCACCCCACCGGCTCCGGCTACCCCTGCAGCAGCAACACCGGTACGGCCCCGGTGTCGTCGCTCACTCCGGCGTCCCACTCCAGCCCACACCTCTACAGTTTCCCCCCTACCCCTCCGAAAGACGTGTCCCCGGACCCCGGCCCTACCTCTCCGACCTCCACCTCGACCAGGATGGACGAGAAGGAGTCGATCAAGTACCAGGTGCCGCTGACGGACGGCATGAAAATGGAGAGCTGTAGTCCTCTCCGCAGCGGCCTGGCCTCCATGAACAGCCAGGCTGCGGCCACTCATCACCCCATCCCGACTTACCCGGCCTACCCTCTGCCTACTCACGACTACAGCGGCAGCCTCTTCCACCCCGGCAGCCTGCTCGGCGGGTCCTCCTCCAGCTTCACGCCCAAATGCAAGAGCAAAGCCAGATCGAGCTCAGGTGAGTCTCACGTGTGTTTGCCTTTCTCCCTCAGCTCAGATCAAAGATCAGACGGATAAGGCCTTATTATTATTATTAAATGGTTATGGTTTATTCTACTGGGCAGTGGAGCATTACACTCTGTCTATCAGGAGATAATGTCTTATTTGTAGCCTACTATTATAACAGCCTGTTTATGTTTATGTTTGTGTACGTGTAGGGGCTGCCTTACTGGGAATTTACCTTATGTTTTTTTTTTTTAATTTAAATATTTTTTTCATATCGTCTTGAATTTTTTTTTTGCTGATGTCACTTCTGCATTGTTGCTGTGTGGTTCTAGATATAGCCTAGATACTCACTCCTGAGAAACCCTGCCCTGTCAAATCTGATCTGTCGCCTAAATGTCTCGTATTGAAACCCGTCAGACTAACAGGGGTCAACTGTTTACTAAATGTCCAGTTAAGGTCACTACGTGCGCGATAAGACCTGCTGTGGTGACTTAAGAGAAAAAGGAAGTGGGGAATACATCTAATTAGACTAATTGATTTATTGTAAATATGTTGGGAAAAAATAAACGTACTATTCGCGTTTATTAAAGATAATTTTAAAAAAGAGCTCGTCTTTCACATCTCACAATAACTTTACATCAACTTATCCAACTGTCCTCTGACGTGATAATGAAGCGGCCTCTTCTTCGCGCTGTGGGTTTGTTTTCTTTAAAATGTGGCGTTTATTGCACTTAGAAAATGAAGCAGTCACGACGCCCTGGCTCCTGCCATATCCTGTATACCTCCAAGTGAACAAATCACGACCTCCACCCCGCCCACCCGCTCTCCCCAGTACTAACAAAGCACAGGCTACAGAGCCCTGCTGTTTGTGTTTTTAAGCATGGCCTTGGCCCAGTGCACTGACACAAAGTGCAGGCAAAACCAAGTCCACAGTTGATCTGCTTTTATGTGTAGATGAGAGCATATTTAATAACACTGTCACTGTAGGTCTGGAGACCAGTGCACTGCAGTAATCCTGATTAAACATGCACATAATTGGTGTTCCTCTCTTACCTAAAATCCTCAAAGCCGGTCAAATTGTTTGCAATAAAACACAGCCTATTTTCCCGACTGTCTGGACCAGCACCTGATTCAATATGCTGCATGTGTTGGGAGTAATATTTAGACTTTATGCCTGACATTAATGTGCAGACATTTGAAAAACAACTCAGTCTACTAATGGCTCTGTAATTTCCCTACATTGTTCCAGCTGTTGTACTTTGGATTAATGGACAAAAAGTAACAGCAGACGTCTTAAGACTGTCGACAAGTTGCTTTAAAATGCAGCTGTGTAATTATCATTATTGTCATCCATTGTCCCCATCCATGCGTTTTTTCTTCTTCTTTTTTTTAAATACACCTGAGGGACGCTCACTGGCTGTTAATCTGTGTGAATGTGAGCTGTTGTTGCAGAGAAATGTTATACGCTGACATTTAAAAAGAAGTTGGCGAGACTGTGCCTGAATCAGTAATACAAACATATCAGCCACGGCATTAAAAAGACTCTTATCTATCAAAGTCGATGTCCAGTGCCAGTAATGGTGATTGACTGTTGTACAAAATGCCACAATGACATTTCAGCTGTCAGCACACACACACACACCTTACAGTAGCGTGGCTTCCTGTTGAACTAGCCTCAAACCAGAGTCGCCCCCCACCCCCTCCTCCTCCTTCTTCTCCACCCTAACTTTTCTTATGTAGCTTTTCATCTTCCTTATTTGGTGTTATTTCAACACTATACATTGCTTAATACAGGCATAATACAGGAGTCATTGGCGGTGAATATGTAAGGCGTTAATGATCTTGCTTTAATGTGGTCGTTGGACTTATGAAACACTTAAGAGGAAGAAAAGGGAGGTACAAAAAAAAAAAAGAAAGAAAGAAAAAGCGCCGAGGTGCATTTCAAAAGGAACATAGCTTTTTGCTAAGGTCAGATTCCATTGTCGAGCGAGGGTGGGACTTTGGGTGTCGCTAGCATTATAACAAGAATAATGAGAGGATGCTCTAGGGAGAGAGGGATACTTGAATTAAATGAATCGGTCGCTTTAGCAACAGGCTGTTTGAAGTCAGTGGAACCTGTATGGGAGAGGTGAAACGTGTGGGAATAAGTAAAAAAGCAGGTTTTTCTATGCAGGAATGCACAGGAGGTCTCCCCCCACCACCACCTCCCACCTCCTACCTCCCTCTCTGGTCCCAGTCCCAGTTTGAGAAGAATAGAAACGTCACCAAACTCATGTCAAGACTTAACACCTTTTCTATATTATTAATTGCAAACAACTGGCATGCAGTGCAACACGGTCCGGCACATTTAATACCACCTCCGAACACGTATGTTTCCTCTCATGGGTGCCCACTGAGGTGATGAATAATGTAGTTTTAATTTGATGGTGTGTCTCATTCTTCTTGTTGGACACCTCTGGACATGTTCTGGCTGTCTGCGGCCTTCCCTCTCTGGATCGGTTTACATAGACGTGTCTGTGTCCATGACAGCCATGCACACTTTGATGCACCTCCTCGCTCGCTCGCTCGCTCATATGGACGTCGTGCTCGTCATGAGGCAGACTCGGACTTCATATTACAAGGGGGCCATCTGGGGTCATGCAAGTGCTTGTGCGGTTGCCCAGTTGGGACAGCTGTTGCTTCTGACTGAGAGTGAATTTTTTAATTATATAAAATTCTCCTTGTCTCTTTTCTCTTGAACTATATGCAGAGGGCCGTGAATGTGTGAACTGCGGCGCCACCTCCACCCCTCTGTGGCGACGGGATGGTACCGGCCACTACCTGTGCAACGCCTGCGGACTGTACCACAAGATGAACGGCCAGAACCGACCACTTATCAAGCCCAAACGCAGACTGGTGAGTTCTCACTCTGCTTGCTTTACTCTGGGACAAGGCACCCAAATATGAGCACAAAGCAGATGCCGGCAGCACAATTCCAGGAAAGTTATATTTTCCCTATGATCTTCCTGGAATTGTGTGTCCCTCTCACCCCCCGATGATCCGCCTTCATGGCCTGTTACAATACTGCTACTATTGCCATTGTTCCTGCTATCATTATTGCTGGTACTTCTGATACTGTTACTGATACCAATGCCCATGCTGCTTTAGTTAACACCATGCTCGAGTAAATGAAAAGCAGCATGGACACAACGTTGGAGTTGTTGTTGGTGGACCAACGCTCCACAGCAGCAACGCCACTCCTGAAGCTGGAGACTTTTCCATGTGGCACGATTTAGCCTATTTATTTTATGGCTTTTATCTATCTATCTATCTATCTATCTATCTATCTATCTATCTATCTATCTATCTATCTATCTATCTATCTATCTATCTATCTATCTATCTATCTATCAGATATTTTTCTATCTCGTCTTATCTCTCATCTTTTCTTATCTTTTATCTTATCTCTTTGAATAGCCTCCTTTTAAAAAAATCACTTTTAAAGGTTATTATTTTTACAGTAGCCTGTCTGCTGTGCCTTTCATTGCTGAGCCAAAAAAAAGTTTTGTTTTTACGTTTTTGCTCAAGTGTTGTTTTGACAGCAAACGGAAAAAAAAATCAAGGTAGCCTACTTTGTTTAGAAATATACAATTATATGTTAATAATATGTTGTTATGTGATAAAAAGATGAATTAACATTATTTTCTTTGTTCATTGTTTAGTGAATAAAGATAAGTATTCTACTTATACATTAATATTTGTTATTAATAAAATTAATAGCATTAGTTCATATACCAGCCCAACTAATAAGGATCAAAATGATAAGGAGGAAAAAAAAAACAATAAGGGGGAATTAATGTAAATCAATGTTATAAAATTAAATAATAAAAAGTTTGGCACTGGTTTAACCTTTTCACTTTAATTAAAAAGAGATCTGGGATTTTTCATTTACCCATGCAGGCTAATTATGAGTGCGGAGGCTGCAGCCTGGGTCTAATGGTCTTCATTAACATTAGCTGGTCATTTCACTTGCCGGTAAATTGGCCGCTATCAGTCCATCGGTGAAGATGTTTCCAATATAATAATAATTTTTTAATTATTATTATCATCATCACCATCATCATCATATTTTCTTTTCTTTTTTTGGTGGTGTTCCTTAAACCACCTCCACTTCGTCTGTTCCTCCTCGTGAAAAAGTCCATTACATTTTCCACTGGGTCGGCCCATGTGGCTGTAGCTTTTTGCATTTTCAGCTCAAGTGTTTTTCAGAGTTGTGTTCAAAGGGGCATCCAGTTGTTTCCTATCCGGATATCTGCCCGGCCCAGATAAGGAAGTCAGGCTCCCGGCTGTTTCCGCCCTCAACCAGCGCGCTGCATTCTCTATGGCCAGACTGACATATACTGTAAAGAGATTATCACAACACTGGAGGAGCCGCTTATGTGTGAAGAGACAGACCGTGAGGGGCGGGGATTGGAAAATAAATGGATTTATGTTCCTCTCTTGTTTGTCTTTCTCAGTGGGCAGTGTACAGTCTTATTACGCAGCGACTTTTTTTTTTTTTTTAGATATTTTATTTTGAAATATAGATTTAACATTTCATTTCGTATGAAATCACCGAAGTCATTGTTGTTGTGCAGGTCAATAGCAAAGAGTCCCACCTGAAATTAATTAAAAGAAAAGCCTGGATGCTGCTCGTGAAGCAAAAGTGCCGCGGGGTTCTTGCGTGTAAAGCTAATGTTTCTTATTATGTGTGAAGAATTGATCCGCAATGGACGCAGGAGCACATTGCCAGACAGGACACCGGGTCTTACACGACTTGTAGCCCAGTTTCCCCGGATCAGGGTAAATAGAGGGTTTACACAAGGCCTCTATTATAACCTGTTAATACCAGCATACTTATTTTTAATTCCATAAATATGATAATTACCGACAGGCGTGCACAGTATAAGGCATTCTCTGGAAAAAATGTCTCCATATCTTATTGCGCAAATTAGAAAATTTGATCATGGTCGCAGCGGTCTGCATACATGCATTTTTTTTAAACAGACTATTAAGTTTTTTTTGTTTTGTTTTTTTTCCTAGCCCGATGTTGCTGCTTTTGATGCTTTTCTGCTCATGGCTCTGTGGTTGAAGCCGAAACCTCACGAAAATCCACGTGCCGCCGTTTAACTTTAGAAAAACTTTCTGTCTCTCGGTGACTTTGTGCTGAGGCAGGAATCACCAGCTCGTTGCATGCGACGTCAGATGTCTAATATGGAGAATCGATGAGTGATGATAGCCAAGTCTGTGTGATACCGAGCGTTGCTTGTTTTTCTATGTTTTGTTTTTTGTTTTTGCAGCTCCGCGTGTCCGCACTGACCTCCGTGTAGCACCTACTGCCACATGTGAATGGCTCATTATTCATGATGTATTTTTCTCTCTGCTTCCCCTCAGTCCGCCGCTCGACGTGCAGGCACCTGCTGTGCAAACTGCCAGACCACCACCACCACCCTGTGGAGGCGCAACGGGAACGGAGACCCGGTGTGCAACGCCTGTGGCCTTTACTTCAAACTGCACAATGTAAGTAGCCTGGACAAGGCGCAGAAACTGGGGAAAGAAGGGAGGGAGGGAGGGGGGAGAAGGGGGGGAGAGACTGGTCGTTAACTGGTCAAGTGGGCGGACAGTTTGTATCGATTTAGGAGCGGAGAAACTGTGAGAGTGTGGAGGAGAAGCCTGCTCACCCTGTCGAGCAGAACCCACCGGTCGTCTTTTTTTATTAATCCATCGTTGTTTCAATGGGGGGCGTTACTCCCAGGAGAGGCTGCAGGGTGGGACTGTCATTCAGTGTAACGGCGTCGGTTACACTGATGAGGATTTGTCTGAGGCTGTTCCTTTCAGCCACCAGCCTGGTCCCTCATCCCCATGTATTCATATTGACCTGGACGGTTCTGTTGGGTTTTAAATGAGACAAAAGCTTAAAAACGCCCCTGACTCGCCTGATAATGGAGCTATATATGCAAAACAGCTGCTCATTATTTACAGCGTTTTTTTTATTTCACACTGGTTTAAATACATAATATTAGACTACAATGAAAAACGTGCATGCATGTAGATCCTAATTCCTAAAAAAAACGTTTTGGCTCATAAAGTAATAAAATACTGTGGCACATCAGTGCAGCTTTTGTCTGCCCCACATTGACCCGACATCCTGCTCTCCACAGGTCAACAGACCCCTGACCATGAAGAAAGAAGGGATCCAGACACGCAACCGCAAGATGTCGAGCAAGTCCAAGAGGAACAAGCGAGCGGGGGACGGCTTCGACGAGCTGTCCAAGTGCATGCAGGACAAGTCCTCTCCGTTCGGCGGCGCGCCCGGCCTCACCAGCCACATGGCCCACATGGGTCACCTGCCCCCGTTCAGCCACTCCGGACACATGCTGCCTACTCCCACGCCCATCCACCCGTCGTTCGGTCACCCCCACCACCACACCAATCGCTCGCCAGTGTGGGCCGAGCCCCACTGAGCCCCCCCTACCCCCACATCCCTCTCTCCAAGACCTGAACTCCTCATGCCCGTAGGAGCCACCACATCGCCATTAACACTAAATGGCCTTCACATCACGTCGAGAGCTGAGCAGACTTGTTGCGTCATGTACAGTGGTTCGAAAGGGGGGGCGGGGGACTTTCGGTTGGACTTAATGGCTGAGGGTCACGCCATGCCTGACCTCACTGATGGGACGCTGCAGAGAGCAGGACTTAAGCGGACTCTGTGAAGAGCTAATGTGACGAGGGGCTTCTTAGTCCCGGGGTGACTGAGGCTTAAAGGAATGGAGTGAATGGAGATGCTTGTCATTCTTTTTGCTTATTTTTACTAAGTCACTTTGGTACCCACCTCTCCATGACCCTGTAACAGGAGACCCACGAGAGGTATTAAAAAGAACCGCTGTTCCCACCTCACGACCATCTCATTATATAAGTGAGAGACGTGCACCCCCGTCCATCCCCAAGGCTGTCTGGTCATAACTGCGGTGGACAGACAGACAGACAAGACGGACTCTTCAGTGCTGGAGGTCTGAAGACTGGCTGACAGCTACAACTCACCCGTACGCCCTGTTACCGAGCAGCCAGGCCCAGACTACAATACCCATAAACCAGTGCTCTCCTCACATGCTGGATTGTACACCACCACCACCACCACGACGCTCACCTGTTTTTAATAATGGACTTTTATGGAGAAAAAAAAAGACACAGTAAATAAAAGTGTTTATAAATGCTTAATTGCTATTATTGTTGTTATATTTGATGTTATAATTATTGCTACGATAATTTATTTTCACTCTTTAAGCTTTCGTCAAAGACACATGGAAACTTTTATGATTTTAATTTCATGGTTATTACGTAAAGAAAAACACTGACCTATCTTAGATAAAAAAAAGTCCCTGAGCTGTATGTTTTTATCATTTTTCCATCTCACAAAAGTAAATGAAATAAAGTTTAATACGGACGTACTGCCTCTTCAGTCGAGTCTCTTGTCTTGTCTTTTCTTCTACCCACAAACATATAGCGCTGACCTAAACTCTCCTTCTAATGAAGACTGCTTGATTATTAAAATCATAAGTGATATCAGATGTATCAAGGAAAGCTCTGTGATCCCTAAAGCGTGGTAATGCTTTGGTCAGGCTCCTCCTCTATCTGTGATGGCGCGTTGTTAAGAGAAGGCCTCTTTGTGGAGCAGAGGCCCCAGGCTGGACCATTGTACCCAGACAGCAGGCTCCAGCGAAGGGCTCCGGAGTCACACACAGTCATACATATGCACATTATCACATGCTCACGCACACACATAGGAGGGGAGGGGAGGGGGGGGACCAAAAAAAAAAAAAAAAAACACAAATTCAAATTCACACCCTTCTTTGACTAAATAACCTTTGCAAGGTCTCTTATTTAGCTTTTTTTTTTAATATAATAATGATTATTTTTTAAAAATCTGAATTCGTATGTGACAAATACTGAGTCATGAGTGTGGTTCGGTGGGAGCCGGCCTCTGTCGGAGTAGCCCTCTCTCTTGGCTGCGGTGATTGGAGTGAGAGGAAGGACAGCGGGTCTTTAGTGGGAGAGAGAAGAGGAAGGAAAGGCAATCAGGCGACCTGAGCAAACACGTGGGGGTCTGCTCAGACCCTTTGCACACAGATGTGCACGCAGCTGAGGCTGCCAGGAAGCAGGCGTCGACTCGGTTTCTCCCCTTATCTCGTCCTCTTTTTCTTTCTCTTTGTTTTGTTTATCTTTGTTCGTTCTCTCCCTCTCTCTTTATGCTCTCCCCATTTATTCTGTTTGTCTTTCGCCCTCCTTTACTCTCTCTTTCTGTGTTGGTTACTCTGTCTCTCCCTC
Organism: Decapterus maruadsi; assembly: GCA_030347415.2. Classification (NCBI taxonomy): domain Eukaryota; kingdom Metazoa; phylum Chordata; class Actinopteri; order Carangiformes; family Carangidae; genus Decapterus; species Decapterus maruadsi. Next base: position 9,134,785 of record CM064896.1, on the reverse strand, counting down.
CCCATTTGGACCATTACGGTAAAATAAAAGGGGTTGAAGAAACTTTGAACAGAGCCAGCGACTAATGAGTCTGCTCGATTAGGGCCAATTTGAGGTCATCATCACTGAGTTCAGCATGCCCTCGCACACCCACAGCACAAAAAACCATCCGATTAAACAGTCCAGGCTAAAAGTGGACCACTACCCCTCCCTGAACCCTCCACCCTGCTCACATCTGCTGGACTGCTGTGAAGGTTGATCTGCTGGGTTTTCCCCCCCAGCGGCGGCTCGATCAGTTCAAATTGGAAATAATATTTATCATGTAGGTGCTGTTTTGCTATCCAGTGCTGTCTGTTGTGCGACATCACAGCTCCGACTGGCTCCTCGCTCATGGATACAGCACTGGAGGACTGCATCTGGGTGTCTATTTTCAGAGTGGGGGGTGGGATCCCCCTGATCCACTTGCTGAACATCAGTGGAAATGTAATGCCTGACTGCCAGTAAGCAGTCTAGCCATCTGTGTGTAGCTCAGCGCTGTGGGTGCTGGGCCGTGTACAGGCCACAGCTCCAGCGACTTGTGTGTGTTGCTGCTGCTGCTGCTGCTGCAGCCGGCGAGCCTGCTCGGCCGGGGCTTGGCCAAAGTCCCGGAGCCTGAGAGGGGGAGACGGAGAGAGCCAGCACTCTTCAATGAGGCCCTCCAGAGGGAAGGAGCAGCCCTCCCAAAAATAATACAGCAGCCTGCCAGGCCAGCGACTCCCAGAGCTGCCCTCGCTCGAACACACATATCCCCACACACACAGACACACACTCGCTGACAGGAGCATGTATTTGCACATACATACTGGGACGATGTGTAACAAAGCCTGTGACGTAGATGTAGGAGGCAGTGTTTGTGTTTGTGGGGAGCTGGTGCCACAGGACGTAGAGTTAGCGGGCGCATGACATGCACACTTGCCTCTTGCAACCAACTGCTTGGCACGGCGTTTCTATGAGCTATACCGTCGCTACATTTTTCCGCTACATTAAATTCATATGGCACTGCAAATCCGTGGGGTTTGGTGCAACTACTTCCTCCTCAACGATGGCTACGCTGAACGAGACGTCGCCCTCCCAACTCACAGCATGAATTATGTGACATGAAAAGAGCCATAAAACAGGATGTTACTTATCTCCACTATCAGAGTGGCGTTGCATGGAGAAGATGAAGAGAGGGGGGGAGACCTCAGATGCGTCGGCGGGGGTGAGCGTGGTGACCACCTAGATCAGAGCCACGGAGAGGTTTACGACTTCAACCTGGAACTGGATGTTTCAACTCATCTCTACTCCCCTACCTCCTTTTCTTTTCCCCCCTGCGCTCTTCCGTTCCTCCTTCCCTCTTAGAGCGCCATACAACTCTCCATCTCTTCCCTCCCGACCCGCCGACTTCCCCCTCCATCCACTATTACTACTCCCACTCTCTTCTTGTCTCCCACTCCCCCGGTGTATTTGTTTTTCCATCAAATTGAATTAGCAGAATCAAAAGGTATCCCGACCATCCCCTCACAAAGTTGAGTTAGGGAGAGAGACACGTAGAAGATGAAAGGAAGTGGAGCGCAGTTCAGATGCAGGTCTCTTAGTGTGTGTGTGTTGCAGTGGGGGGTTGACCTTTGTCTGGGCCTAACTAAGAAAGCATCCCTCCTTCCTCAGACCCCTAGAAGGATATTAAGGCTGCAGGACGGGACAGTATTTAGATAACACAAACATGGGCCATGTATTCCTGCCTTTATTTGTAGTAAAGTTCTCTTAGTGAGTGGCTTGCTTGTCGTCCTTGAGCAAAAAGGAGGAACTAATGCCTCGCTATGATGAAGCATTTACTAAAGCTCTAAGTCTTTGAAATACAACAGCTACCAAGTCATAGTGATTGTGCTTTGAGGAGACCCACGTGTGAACTTCCTCTTTTCACGGATCAACAGAAATTCATAGAAATACCCCTCAAGACTGGGCCTAACAGGAAAAGGTGTGGATGTTCAGTAAAACACCTGGTGACATACAAAACTTCAGACGCACACACACAATCTGACTCTTCTAAAAATGAATCAACCATAACATACTATAGCGATGATGTGATCAGAAAGCTCGGGCCGGAAAAAACTGTCACTCGCAAAAGGGAGCGTATAGCTGACAGCAGATAATCACTGATGACCTCTGTTGACAGGAAACAACCGCATCCTGACCTGCCAGAACACCGAATCTCGCTGAGGATCTCTCCAAATGTCAGAAATTAGTCAGAAAAAGCCCAACCTGTTTTGATCTTGCATCATTTTTTTGCTGCTTCCATGACCTCTATTGCCTGTCATACCTTTTCTTTTCCACTTCGGGCCCAAAATTGGATGGCTCCTAGTGCTAGCGAGTTACGGCTGCATACCAAGCATGACTTTTCAAAGCAGAGAGAGAAGAAGAAAAAAAAAAGAAGGGAGAAAAACAGGAAGTGAGCAGTTCAAACAGGAAATACTTATGTTGTACTATTAGGGCCAATTAAGACCATAGAGTTCTGACAGGGACAGTAAGAAAGGGACTGTTTATGAGCAGCACTGTGTTTGTAATTCTCGGTACAGTTTGTATCCTGCAGTAAACATCATGTGTAAGTATGAGCAACCGTGACTAAAATCAGTTTACAGATGGCTGTATTTGTTAATTACTCTGGCTTTTGAACATTTCTTCCCTCGCAGACATTGCTGGACCACAAGAGCCAAACTTTGACAATGCTAATGTAACCTTGGGCTGACTGTTGGGGATTATGCCCATCAAACTAAATATAATTTACATATATTTTTACATTTCATCTAATAGTCTAAAAGATGTGACTGTATTAACTGCCAGAAAGGCTATCAGCTTTTTTTTTTAAACCAGCATCAGTGGGATGTTGTGTTTATATGAAAGTAGAAGTGAAAGACATAAAGAAGGAGGGAGAGTGTTTCATATCATTCATCAGAAGCTGGAAATGTACCGTTTGCCAGACTGTGGTTTTAGAAAGGTTTCTGAATAAAGCTTTCTGACCAAATAAAAGACTCCACAGATCTTTGTGGCTGTTTTGTCGCATTTTCCAGTGATTATAAACCGCCCTCTCTCCCTAACTCGGTGTCCACTTGCCTCCCACTGCGGTCTGGGATGTTACTGTCATGCTAATGTATTTCAGTTCCTGTGTTTGCTGAACTGAGGCAGATATAAAAACGCTGGCCCCTGTTCTGTTTCACTGATCACATGAACTTGCTTCACATGAAGTACAATACTGTATCTATAAATTGGCATCAGTTATTTTTTTTTGTTTTGTTTTTTCCAACAGCAGTAGTCTAAGAGTATAAAACAGTGGCTGTCGGAGGAAGGGTGTGGACATGCAGAGCACCCCTCCCACGACTCACCCTGAAAATGAGGTCAGTCTCCTCTCACCTGGGACAGGGAGCATTCAGGATGTTCACCTGGGACAGGTAGTGTTCGGGTCTCATTCATGCCGTATTCTGCGGCGCTGAGGCCCTCCTGCTCACCTGCTCCACAGACAAATTCATCCCCACTGTCTGAGGACAAATGAGCCCATTCATCTGGAGGCTCCCATTGACAAACAGGGGGGCAAGTACAGTACTAATGCCTAGGAGGGCTCAGGGGAGTGGGCGTCTGGACCTGCCATCCTCTTCCGCGCCCATATAATGTCCCTCGCCATTCCCAGCCCTCAACCCCCCGCTCCACTCGCGTTTTTGCTTTCACTGGCAGGTAACTGGAGAAAGGCATGAGTAGGGGAGCTGAGGGCACCCTGGCTCGTGGCCAGGAGCGAGAGGAAGGGACCCAGGTGCCTACCCCTGGATGGATCCTCTGGACACTCCCACAGGGACCGATGACCAGACAGAGAATGGGGAGGACAGTGGAGGACAGTAGAAACCCACAGAGACCTGTCATGCCCGCTCAGACTCCCAAGCTGTTCAGCCCGCTATTGTAGACGTAACGATGGCTGCTTGTGTGGTGGATTAAGTGACAGAGCTGCTCTGTGGCTGATTCACTTTAAAGCCGACTTCCTTCTCATAGACCGATTTGTCCTGAGAACACAGTGCAGCTCATGTACTGAGGTGAGATTAAAGTGCATCTAGATTTCTCGCTTGCATAATACAGTTGCTAAACACCAGCTTGCCTGTGTGCGAAGGTACACCAGAGAAAAAATGCTGACACGATTGCTCAATCTCCTCCTCCTCCTCCTCCGAAGACAGTCGGCTAGGCCTCATTTCATTTCAGCCCCGCTCATCTCGTCCCTCATGCACAAAAAGTGCACGAGGTGAGGGCATTCCTTGGAAATATTCTTCTCAGAACAAGATTTGGTTGTATCTGGTTTTATTTTACCCAATACTGGTCTGGTTAGTGCTGATCGGAGGACACAAACAAACACAGACATATAAACAGGTCAGTTTTATGAGTGAATGATCAATGAAACACAGTGTGCTTCGTTTTAAAAGAGCATGATATGATTAAACCATTAAAGGACCACAGGGACATTTTGGAGAGGGATGAAAAAAGATGAAAGTGTTATTTCTAAGGGGCAAAATTGTGGATGCATTCAGAGTTTAGTAGATCCAAACAGCTGATAAACCAAGAAGAAAGAAAGTTTTGATATGACTCACTACACCAATGTTTTATTCTAACCTAGCAATAAACAAATGCTTAGCACTTTGTAATTGACACCTCTCATTTTTGATCAGCAGTGTCAATAAAACCGCAGCGTCTAAGGCGCATGTTTCACCTCGATGACCTGGACATCCACAGATCGGGCAGATCTTCAACCGTCCCTCCACACTCAACTTTTTGTTTTACTTTAAAGCAGTTTCTGCAGATAGATGTGTGCAGACCTGCAACCATTACACAGTACATGCCAGAAGTCAGTGGAGACAGAAATTATCAGTGGCATCACACGCGCACAAACTCACACATGCACTGCAGGCCTATCTGTTGAGGATCGGTATGAAAAAGGCATTGTGCTCACTCATTGGCTCAGTGGGATGTTGCAACCCCAGCACCTAACTGGTCCTTATCTCCCCTGAGCAGACTGCACAGCTTGATATGCATCTGTCATATTTGTCGGAAAGAAAGACACCACGGTGAGAGCATGATGAGTCAAAAAAACGGGCCCAGTGACATAAACTCACTTCCCTGCGGTTTCTGCATGAACGCGATCATTTCTTGTCTGTGTCGACTCCCTGGTTGAGAAGACGCTCAACACACAAACACATCCAAACGCAGCTATGGATACACGATGCTAAGCACTCGTATTCACAGTTTTCTTGCATGTGGATATAATATACACCCGATCGCCGACTGCTGCTGCTTACATGCCTGCGCAGATGTGGCTACGTTTTGGCAGTCGTGCCGTCATGTTAAGAAAAACACGAAGCCGGGGGAACAGATTGTCATCATTCCATCGTGGCCATCACCATGACGACAGATAAGACCCTGTCCTCCTGTCGTCATAGCGGCCTTGCATCAGCTCCATCTTGCTGCTGTGGCTAGCTGAGCCTCTGACTGTGCGGGTATGAGTGTCTATCTGAGGGCTATCTGGCCTGATAAGAGCTGGAAAAGAGACAGAGCGACACGTTCACCACCGAGCTGCTGCTATATCTAAAAAAATATATATATGAAGACAAGAGTCCACGGTAAAAAGGGTTTAAGTGTCATCGACAACTCCTCTACTGCTGCCGACACAAACGCACCCCTATATGTGTTTGTGTCAAGTGAATGTGCACCGTCCTCATCCTGCTGTGTCAGGTTGTTAAAGGGGCCAAAGGTCACAGGGGCTCGCTTTAATCTTATTTAAGTCGAGTCTCTTTCTCTGTGTTACGTTTATGCCACTGATTGACTTTTAGCTTGCCAAACCATCATTAATTGGCATCACACGCACGCACACACACACACACTTACACAATCACATTATACATACACGCGCGTTGATGCATGCACGCACACAAACACGGAGCATCTAATCCAGCTAATCCACCCTGCCAGTTGAACAACTGGTAACATGGTTAATCACCCATGTAAAAATAAAGACAAGACCAAATTGACTGATAGAATTATTCCATTTACCCGTCTGATTAAAACATGTCACCACTGCCATGGTTCACTGGAGATCATCTCAAAAGAATGAAAACAACACATGAAAATTAATTAAAAGTCAGTGGTGTAAACGGCTTCATTCAATATTGGTGCAAATAACAAGCTTCGTGGCATGATAACCGCCACGTACAGACACATCAAATTAGCTCGCAAGAAAAATAGGTAATCAGGGAGCCACTTTGAAACTCTTTAAAAAGGCCAGGACAGACTTGAAACAGGAGACACTTTCTCCAAACAAGGGAAGCACTCTCCTGAAAGAAAAGAATGAGCATTTTACGACACCCGTCCCAAACGCAGAAGGAAAAAAAAAAAAATCTCTCGCTGGACACGAGGCTCGTTTCGACCTCGGGTCACTTCCCAACAGCCCTTGCTTCTGGCGTGACATCATAGGCCGCGCGGGTCAAAAGCGAAGCGTGCTGAGACGGTGGGGTGCGGGCCGAACTACGAGCCGGGGCAGAGGCAGAAAAGACAGGCAAAGTGAGACAAAGGAAAAGTGTGGTGGCTGAGAGAGGGCTCTCTGATTCGTTTCCTTGGCAGGATGACAAAACTGTGCGGAATGCAGTGGAGAGGGGAAAGAGAAGTGATCAAGAGCTCAAGAACGAAAAGAGGGGGGAAAAAATAGACGACAGACGAGGGGAGAGAGGCCTTCTGAATAAGCCAGGATGGCAGGGCCTTCCATTGATTCATTTCCCCTTTCCCACCCTATTACCATTCTCTCCCCTGCCGTCGTCCTCTGCACACCCATTAGCGACATGCCGGCTGCTCCTGTCAGGATTTAAAGGGCATCTTTGTGGCCTGATGGAAGGAACGAAAATGAAGGTGAGCGCTCGATCCCAGCGTTATGCTCTCTGTGCACCGAAGACACAAGCGATGTGTACGCTCCAACTTATTCAATATAACCTACAATTAATCGAGACTTGACATACAAAACATGCACGCTCATGCACAGACACAACAGACTACACATACACACACACAAAAATTACAGTGCAGCAGGCAACGGGCTGCCTGTCAGCCACATTTCACAGTGGCCTATCATGGCCTGGTGTACCCGGCCTGCGGCCAACCGCTGCTTATGCACTGGGTAAACACTACCACCTCGTCCACATGGAGTCTCACACACTCTCACAGAGTGCCATCCAACACACAACCTCAGTCACACATACAGGCTGTGATTAATGGGGTGTGAGCATTAGATATGACAGCATTACTACGCTCTCTGTGATAAAGAGCCACACACACACACACACACACACAGCCACTGTTTTCGCTCAGCTGTTTTTTTTTTTTTTGTGGGTCCATCGCCTGTGTCCATCCTTTGTCCACCGACTCTGGACTCCTGTCAAGCCAGCTCGGGACATTTCGCCCACGAAACACTACCTTGGCATAATTTTTCGTTTTTAATTTGATAGTGATGAAATGCTTCTGCCTCGGTAAAAGTATTTTTAATACCTCCATTATATTTTACAGGCTCCATAGTGAATACTGGCAACAGATCCAAGCTTTGAGGGCACACACACGCGCACACAGAGAGAGCGAGAGAGAGAGTATCAAAGGACAGTGATAACATTAGCAAGTCCAAAAAGTCTCCAAAGTCCATGGCTCCCGGTGGGCATTAGATTTTTCATGGTATAAATGTGAAACTCACAAATTAATTCCGTTCTCCATGCTGACAGAAGTGTATCCTCCGATATGGCAGTTATAGCAGAAGACTGAACAGAAGCCCCATGTTTACACAAGGATAATTCAGGTCATGAGTCATTTGTGCAGTTATTCAACAGTTCGAATGTAGTTTGGCTTCATTATATGCCCATCATGTGACAGCAGTCAGCCAGAGTGCCCCCCCTCCGCGGCTCCATAGCTCCTCTCCTCTTCCCTCCTCGGCTGTCATGGTTTTGAATTTCAGTCTGCTTATTCATCCTTTGATTCATTCAGCGCAGTTGTTTGTGCTTACATGTTCTAATTCTGCCGTCATTTCAGACACGTCCCATTCACGGCTTGCCTTTGCATTTCTCACCGGGAGAGTCACCTGACCTCCTCCTCCCCCCTCCTCCTTCCTTCCTCACCTGCTCACCTGTTCCCCATTCACACATTGATGTCATAGTGTATTAACTGGTCCATTTCCACTTTCTCTCTGCCTGTACCGTAGCCGTCCACCACTCTGTTCTCTTTCGATCCTCATTGTGTTTTTCGACCTTGCCTGTGTCTTTTGGACTTTGCCTCAGACCAATCCTTTGTACTTTGTTTTGCCTACTTAAGATTTTTTTTTGTATCCTTGTTTTTTTCCCTAAGTAACGACTCTTTTACTTTTACATCTGCCTTCTGAGTCGTGCTCTCGGGTCCCTTTTCTGAGAACCGTGACATCTGCGTCTTCTCATGCCCGTCTCTTACCCCCACTCCCCCACCTTCTACTGGCGCCTGTACGGTTAGTTAGGGATTGCCACAGGACATCATGTGACAAACAAGCTAACACACACAAACACGATGCCATGTGCACACGCACACAGGCACGCACGCACGCACACACACCAAGCAGACATGTAAGCATGTAAACTAGAAGCACCAACACATTCGTCATTCTCCTTCCATTGACTTCTTTCATGTGGGCGATCTTGAATGAGCAGTCGAGCCCTCCAACAATAGAATCCATTCTACTTTCAGCATCGAGGCTGCGTCCATGTGTATTAGTCCCAGCAGTGGCCAGACACACCTTGAGGCAAAATGTTATCAGTTACTTACTGTAGTTACAGCCTTGCCAAATTTAGGATTTGTTACTTGTTTTTTTATGTGACAAGTTAATTTACGCTGGTTATGAATCAGTGTTTCTAAAGTATTTATATGGTCTGTCCTTGACGACTCCGTTGCCATTAATATTTCTGAGAAAGAAGACAGTTTAAGCTTCGAGCGTTATAATTTATTTGGGGGATTTCTCCATTTTGTGATGTATGGATGTCACAACAACAGGAAATATTAACATCTTGAAAAGAAGCCATTATGAGGATAACACCCCGGTGATCCCTACACTCATTACTCGCCCTCCTTCCTTACCTACGGTATCCAAACCCCCCTCCCCTCCTTCCTCACTTTCTCTCCTTGTCTGGCAGACCTCCAATGTCTGAAACTCTAGACGGCGCTGGTTCTGCCCTTTCTACAAAATTTAGGAAGCCATTAGCAACATCAAATCATTACTTCAGGAAAAGGGAGAGAGCGATGCGTGGGGGTTGGAGTGGTGAAGAACGAGGGAAAGACAAGAGTAAGAACAAGAGACAGAATCACAGAGAGAGACAGGGAGAGATCGGATTTCTCCTGTTTTCAGTCACTCCACTAGAATAATGTGCAGAGACCTATTTTATTAATGCAAACTGGAATGATCCCCTGTAATAATGAGCAAATCTAATAACGGACCGCGCTATCTGACTGTTCTGTTAGTAGGATTTGCAAGTTAAGAAGCAAATAAGTTCATGGATTTTAGAAATTGCGATTGTCATGTGAGACAAACTGGGCAAAACATAAACAACTATCTGTCATGTATGTCTTCATTCGCACTTTGTTTGGTCTTTCCCGCCTTTCTCACCTTCAGGGTTTGTAAAAAGCACGTTTTTAGTGGTGGAAACAGACATTACACAAAGATCGATTTATTTGGCCTTGGGCAAAGGTTTTATAATATGGCTTTTTTTTTATTAACAGGTATTTAGTTGCTGTACCACGGTGTTTTATGATCGCAGCACAAGGTGTGCTCTGTCAATCTTCAGTTTATTATTTAACGTGAGCAGCTCCATTAGCAAGTCAGTCAGAGTGTTTTTACTTTCCCCTTATTGAGAGACGACTGATTTCAGAGCTACTGTTGCTTCAAGCTCTGGTCACACAGTGGCCGAGGAGGTTGCCAGAGTTAAAACAATCCAGTATATTGGAAATGTTGTAACCCCCGGTGGGCGTAACTTCTTTAAATTAACTTTAAACTAACTTTCTTGGCTTATCTTCTAAAGCTCTGCATGGAGCGAACCGTCGGCTTTTATAACCAAAGTCTCAAAGTCCGCCTGAAGGACAGAGCTTTATTGGGATCTATGTGTGCTTAAGCATTGTATTTGTTTATTTTAAATTTTCGGGCCAATTTTTTGATCAGATTTGTGGATTACAAGAGACAGCGGTGCTCTTAAGTAGGTTGGGCGTACTATGAGTTTTATTGTACTTTACCATTACGCTTCCGAAGCGTAGCGCCGTGACCACATTTCGCGACTTAAAAACTGCACGTTTCTCAAAGGGAAGTCCAGATTCCTCTTTTCATGACCCCCAATACTTCTGCTTTCCCCCGACTCTTACTTTCAGTCACTCTCTCTTTCGTTACTGCACTGTCATCCCAACACTAATCCAGTTCAAATGTAAACAGGCTTAGGTCTTCATTCCTCACTTAAACCGTATCAAATGTATCAAAGCGGAGGCTCAGTGGTGTCCCTGGCTACAGAGGGGTCAGCGCGGGGCCACACGGGGCCACACACTCTACTCAATTAGCCAGAGAGCCAGTTAGTCTGTCTGACCAACACCGTGTGCGTTTCTGCTTGTGTGCGTGCCAGACGGAAACAGTCGCCGGGTGTGTACGTGCACGTCCACGGCGTTGTCTGTGTACACAGCGCGCTACATGAGTGTGTAATCATATGTGAGTGTGTGTGAGTGAATGTAAATGGTGCTGTGTACTGGGTTAATAGGTCAGTTCACGGTTATAAGGGGCATGAGTATGTGTATATAACTCTGTTTGTGTGTGTGTGTGTGTGTGTCTGTCTGTGTGTGCGTCTCTGTGTGTGTGTGTGTGTGTGTGTGTGAGACTGTGTGTGTGTGTCTAGCAGAGACATGGAGTCTCAAAGCTCCATCAACCAAAAGGGAAAAAATGTGAAAGGTTGTCTGCAGGCTAAGGACAATAATGCAGTCTGTGTCTGCAGCAACATTATTTCTCTGGTTAAGTCGGTAGCCCTGGAGGAGTCCTCGATGGCCTTGAGAGGGCATTGGCTTTTTTTTTTTTCTTCCCGCAACCCTGAATATCCTCTTTTTTTCCCCCGATATGACACAGAATACAATCCCCCTCTCAGATGAGATGCATTATGAATTTGCAAGATGGTTAAAGCTGCTGCTGCCTTTAATTTCTGAAATATCTGACGTCCAAAGTCATTTAAACTATGAGCAAATTTACCAAACAGAAGCAGTTCACAAAACTGCTTCTGTTTGCTGATCAAAATCTACAATTAGTGCATTTTAAAAAAAAAAGAGAAGATAATTCAGCCATCTCATCTTTTTTTTTTCCACCCCCAAGGGGGGTATTGTCACTGCTCACATGTGGTGGTTTTTCAATAGATAAAATGCTTGAAACCTTTGATCCTTGACATGTTGGTGCATCCATGGTTGGTTTATATGTGGGAATCAACCGTAACTCGAGCTCCCATTATCAAACTATCTTATCGTATCGTGGAACAGGAGGAGGAGGAGGAGGAGGAGGAGGGCGAAGGGTCCCCCGAGACCTTAATTACAATCAGTTTTCTTGTCAAGTTCCAATTTCATCAGCTTCAAATATCTTGTTGCTTTACACACAAGCTTGAGTTGGATACAATCAAACTAATTAGCAAACAAGAAAGAACTCGTAGTTCTCGTTTGGTCCGGATTCCAGTTTAATGTGTCACCAGAGTGTTTTCTCCCTAATTAAGCAATCAGTATCGTTAGGGTAAACATATTTTGAAAGCTCTGGAGGTCCCTCATGGGCCCTTCAGCGTTAAGGGATCCTCCTCCCAATCTCAATCCCAAGCCCATCACTCTTCCTCAGGCACTCAACTGTCAATCTGACCCTGATCTGGGAACCCGGTCTTATCTGATCCCTCAGAGCTCCCTGGAGGACGGAGGGGTAGAGGTGGTGGGGCGTCCCAGCCAAGCCAAGCCAAGCCAAGCCCTGTCTACATACCTCCCCATGAACGATGCAGCCAAACTTTCACCCGGTAGGTGAAACCCAACTGTGAGAATGCTTTAATTGAAATGTGTAAAATGCATTTAAATGAGGATTGGGAATATATTAGACATTGGCAAGTTGTCTGTTAACCATAAAATAAGTTAATTAAGGTATTTTAAGATTGTTTAAACTGTAAGACGAAGAGAAAATTAAATATAATTTCCAATGGTGAATGTATTTAATCCTAAAAGATATTAACTTATCAGAATTAAATCAGTGTTATTAAAATGATAATTATTAGGTCAGTACTGGTCCATGATTATGTAGTCCAGGTCTTACAGACATACAAACAGGCTATTGTTTGGATCTGGTTTATTGGATTCATTGGGCAACAGCCTTTAGTGAGAAGAATTAAAACAGTGGTTCTCAACTTGTGGGTCGAGACCCAAAAGTGGGTCACGGACCTGTTCTGGAAGACAGATTAAAATTTAACATGTGATGTTGGATATGTCTTTTATTTTGAAATATAACTTATTTTGAAAGGCACACGACACTTGCACACATGCAGTTGTAATGGTCTGCCTCAGTTTCTTATTAATGTGGCCTGAATGCAGTGAAAATGCCTTGTTTTGTTTTGTGGGTCTTTATTTTGTGCAATTTGTTATTTATTCACTTTTGTGAACATTGAATAGATGGCATGAATTTTGGTCTCCGTTTTGCAGTTTCATATATTTTTATTCACTTACATGCAGTTGTCATGGTCCTCAGTTTCATTCATGTGCTCTGAAATGCACTTTGATCAATAAATAGCAAAATTAGTTTTTAAAGGCTTTTTAAAAAAATTTAAATCTTGGTCGTGACTTAATGACCATGGGAAAATGTGGGTGCCGGAGTGAGACTAGTTGAGAACCCCTGTATTAAAACATTGTAGTGGTTTATGGGATTGACCAGTATCAGCATTTCAGCTGGTTAGCTAGTGTCGCTTGAACATTGTAGATGGCTTTTGTTGATCACAGTGTAGTGTAGGGATGGGCGATATGGACTAAAAAATGTATCACGATAATTTCTGCCATTTATCCCAGTAACGATAAAAGTATCGAATAAAAATACCAATTCACCTGTACTGCAACACTGTCAAAAAGTAATCAAACGGAAGTAAATATAAAGTAAAAAAAAAAAAAACGAGAAAAAAAGTCATCAACTGGAATTTATCGTTATTACCACATTATGACAAATTCTTATCGTTGGGAAATTTTTTGACGGTAAGCTATATCGCAAACGGTAAAATATCGCCCATTCCAGTGTATCGCCACCAAGGCTTCACCAGGCTTAGGTTAGGTCATGTATGTGTTTATACATGGACCATAGACAATATAAAAAAAACAAGACATACATACATAAATTTGACAAATGCCTTCGGTGCGGCCATCTAAATCCACCAACCCACACACCTGGTTCAGTGAGTCACTAATTATGTCATTGAGTTGGTGAACCTTAAACATGATGTCATAAGTAGCGGTACTTCTAAAATAGTAATGAAAGCTCTGTGTGTACAAACTTCACCGGGAAGCATGGGTGAGCAGACACAAAGTCTAAATGTCAAATTGCATCACATTGTGTTTCTGTCGAGCACTGTGTGAGCTGACACTCTATAATACTTTCAAAATAAAACATATCAGACTTTGCCAGTTAAGGAGAGAACAATTAAGTTTTGGATTTATCTCCATTGTCTGAACAGTAATGTGAGTAGAAATACTTAGACTGAGTCTTTCATCTGTAAACATAGATTTTACCTACATGTCTGTCTGACACTTTTACTGCCAGTACCTGGTGCTTTAAAAGTGTGCATCAGTGACGACAGTTGGGTCAAATTATGAAGACGTGACAGCCTGGAGGAGCCTGGAGAAAACATTTCACCACAGGGTCCACGTAGAGATCTCCAACTTAACAAATCCATGCTGACAAGTATGGCAACATTCAGACATTAGCGCTAATGGTGGTCTAATTTCTGCACCGTCCTGTCAAAATTAACTTTATTCAAATATCCAAAGTGAAACACAACACACCAGCGATCTTCCTCAGCAGAAGGAGCTTATCCTTGGTCGTTACAGAAATGTAAAAAAGCATCTTAGCTGCATGCAGGTTATATACTGTATATTTGCGCTTCATTATTATTTAAATAGCATGAACCAGTGCCGTAAACCAAAGCATTTGTGGACCAAGCTAATTCAATAAGGAATCCATGAAATCATATGTTATACAGATGTGTCTGTTAGAGATCTGATCTGTTTTGATGACGTGTATCTTGACATTTCACTCTCCACACATAAATTGTCTTTCTTAACTATGACGAAAATGCACAAATGTTCTAAGGCAAAGAGTGAAAATAGATACTTCCTTATGTCCTCAAAAATATCTAATGATGACATACACAATATCATAAGACCTCAGCATTCACCTGAGAGTGCTTTGTCAGTGTTGTTCGTCCACCTCTCTGTGTTTATGACGATGTATTTATGTGTTGACTCGTCTCCTTCCCTTTATCGACAGATTCCATCATGCAGAAATAAGCTCTGCCAGGTCTTGTAGCTAATCGTCCCGAGGCTCGTCCATCAGACACAGATTCAATTGGAGCCTTTTAATTAATAATGCCGTTTATCGGGGGGGACATCAGGCGCTTTGGGGAGGGGGGACATTGGGAGCTTGTCTGTGTAATTGGGACGCCTGATTAGGCTCCGGAGGAAGCTTTTAAGTCAGCAAGGTTATCAGTGCTCCTCCCTCTGCCTGTCATCATCTTCTCAATGTGGGCTCCCGTTTTTCCTTCGCCCCTGTGATCATTTGTATTTTATTTTATCATCTTTCCCTGCTGGTCCCTTTGTCTTTTTCCTGTTCTAATCTGCTCTTTGCTGCCTTCAACAGGTGTCGGACATGAGATTCCTTCAGAGAGCGGCCTGTAACAGCGTATTAAATATACTTTACTCATTTTACCATCTCCCTGGTGTCTCAGCCTGAGTCTGATTCAATGCAGCAGACACTGAGGCTCAGCACTCAGAGAGCTGGACAGCTCCTGTCCAGCCTGATGTGAATGGAGCCTTATTGATCCCAGCAGGCTGTGGTCAGGGGGCCCTAATGCATTTACACCCGGCTGTACTCCCTCTTCACATTCGGTTTGTTCCTCTTAATTACAACTACACCATAACGGATCCATGCAATTCCCCTGATACTCAATGACTTTCTCTGCCCTGTTTTTTTTTGTTTTTTTAACCCATCCTATTCCTCCCCATTTCCCCCCTTCTTTTCCCATTTGTCCTCCCACCCTCTGCCTCTCTGTCCCTCTGGGATCCCTGGGGTATTATCTCTAACGGCAGCATTTGTAAGACCAGTCTTGTGTTGACATGGCTGATGTATTTTTTGCTGTGCGATGATGGTATCTTTCGAAATGATTCAAATTAACCAATAGTGCATGACATGCAATATGGAAACACCCACAACTGTCAAACTAAGGTTTGCTGTTGTGGGCTACACATCGCTTTTTACATGGAAATCATTTCACAACATTAGATAACATAACTCGGATGTACAGAATGAGCTGGCATTTTATATTGCAGTCGAATATCACGCATACTCTTTTGATTTTTAATCCTCCATTACTGTAGCTATATCGCTTATCCCTTTGGGTCACAAGATGCCGACATCCTAATTCACACTCACTTTTTACACTCATGAGCAACTTTAGCGTCACCAATTAAAAACTGAATGTGGACGACAAGAGGAAGCCAGACGACCCAGAGGAAACCTGCACAAGCAGAAGAAGAACATGCAAACTCTACCCAAAACAGCCTCCGATAGAAACTTCTTGCTTGCTGTGAGGTGACAGTACTTTTTCCTCACAGATTCATTCCGGGACTTTACTGTTAATAAATATTTACAGGCTGTTGACTTCTTAAAAAACTACGCTGGAGCTCAACGAGGAAATAGGGGAGATTGATTTAGGAATTACGCTAAAAGCTGGAGGAGATGAAACAGCGTTTAATTTTATTGTTGTGAATTACTGCATGTGACAGATCAAACAACATTTCTGTTAGTGCAGGACCAAAATGTGTCTTCCTTCTCCCTCCCTCAATCCCTGTCTTCCTCTCTCTTGGTATGCTGTGATCTCAGAGGAACGTCCCACCCTGTCTCTGTCTCAGACGCTTACCCCCACCTTTACCTCCTTAAAAACTTCAGCTTAAATTATATTCTTAAATTTCAGCGCTGCCCTGACCTTGTGTTAACTCCCGACCCGTCATTCTTTAAAAAAAGGCCAATCGCATAGTGGTTTTCACCGCAGCTAACTCAGCAAAAGGAAAACATCAGGTACAATGTAAAGATTATTAAAAAAAAAAAAAAGCCTGATAGTTTAATTTTGCTCTGCTTATGAAAGCAATAGCACACATTCAGATGACTAAGAGCAATAACAAATGAATCATTGTGGATAAAAACAAACCAAGTTTCTTTCCATGTAATAAAACACATTAATGTCCCATGTGACTAATATCTAACAGGGAGATAATGGTGTTACGGGATGTGCCGGGTAGATCTGTGGTCTTTGTCTCCCTGTTTAGAAAAGACATGTAAATCATCAGAGAACAGTCTTAAAATGTGACACAAGAGAGAGACAGATAAGCAAAGCGAGGAGGGAGGGAGGGGGGGGAGCGCTCACATACCGCACCGTTTATGACAGTGATCATTCAAACACTTAATCTGACACGTTTTTTTATTCTTGTAGTAAATATATGATTGTGTTGGTACTAAATAATAAAGTTTTTGTAATAACCAAAAGTAAAAAAGTTGTGTGTTTTTTCCACCACATGGAAACTAACTAAACTAACATAAACAAATAGAACAATCATGGTTGCTCTGAAATGTAAACACAACGCTAAAGTACAAAGCTCATCTCAAAATAATCTTGTGTGTTTCATTAACTAAAAATGTTATTGGCTATGTTCAAATGACTATAAATTTTGTTATATTTTTATTTAGTTTTTTTTTGTCAATGAGGAGGAACAATGTGGGCCAGGTGTTCTTCTCTGTGAGGATATTACACTGTGTTTTCCAGTAATCTGCTGCCATTAAATCAGTGTGTCATAACCTTTTTTTTTAATTTTATTTTTGTTTTTAGTTTTTGGCGCCACAGTCAGCAGATGAATACATCACATACACACAAAATTAGTTTTCAGTGCTCTTACAACCTGTTCCTGCTCCACGTTTCTCTTAAATGACAAATGAGGAATAAAAATCCTCCATTAGTGTTCAATGTTCAGCCAGATTGAGAAAAGTTTTGTTTATTTCATGTTAAAAATGTCTAGACTTTTTCCTCCAATGCTCTTCTCATTGTTTTGAATTAGGGAATTATTTCATACACTTAAAATGCACCAATAGTCAGGATTTAGAATTGAACATGTGGTGGTCTTTTTGTGGTTTATGTTGCTTGCTTATGTCAGATATTATCATTAGGTTATTAAACATTTAACCCAACCCTCACCCTGAATTCTTATAATTAATTAGGATTATTCCTCATAACTCAACCTTTCACTTCATTGAGTCATGAATTTTGTTGTTTAGAAGAAACACTGACCGAGTTTTAAGACAATGTTAGGTCCTCCCTCTACTTATCAGTATTGGTGCACAATCACACACAAAAAATCTCAGAAGATTAAAAAACTAAACAAAAAAGAAAACAATAAAAAATCTAGCAACTTTTACTTGAGTTGAGTTTTACCAAAAGTCCCGAGCGATATCAAGTATTTCTATGAACTCCGGGGAGATGTATGAGTTGGCGATGACTCATAGTACAATATTGATTCACTTTCTTTTAAGCAAACGCCTACTGCCTACTGGTTTCCTCACATCCAGCCCGGGTCTGTTTTGGTTTGGTGTGGTCTAAAGTGGTTGTACCAGGGGGTTCTGTCCCGCGGCCCATCCGTCGGCCGGTTCCTAATCCAGTTAGGGCTGAGAGGGTCTGGCGTTTCCCGTCTTGGCCGAGCATGGCTGTGCTAAATGAGGTTTTTACTTGCCCTGGGGAACCCAACTTTAATGGACCCTTTCAAATGAATACATAAAGAAGAGAGGCAGACCAGTGCGGGGAAGGCTGGGCGCATCAGCGGAGAAGGAAGGACAATGACAGTAATTAAACAGGTGAAGTAATCAATCAGTCAATCAAATGATCAATCAATAGAAATCCATCTCTTCTCTGATAATCAATGACACAGCTGCGTCTTAAGGTCACATAACAAACAAATTGTTAATGTCTACTGGCAGCCATGACATTAAATAAGTTAAATAAGACTATTATAATGCTGTAAAGCTCTTAGTGAGTCAACATGAAGGCGACAGAGGTCTATACACTGGTCAGTGCACTTCCTCTCTCCCACTATTGCCAGAACACTATTGTGCGTATGAATGTATTTATAAGCTGCTGCTGCTGCTGCTGCTGCCACCGCTCCGAGCCCTTTGCTACAGTCAGAAAATAGCTCCATCTATATCGTTGCTGCTGCGCTTTCTTTCCCCTCACACATGCATAGAGGCTCACAAACAAACAGCCCCTCCACTCCACACCGCTCCACCCTTTCCCACTGGGTCCATGGGATGGGCAGTGGGCTCAGGGGAAATGAGGTAACACACCCACACCCATACACACTCACACACACACACACACATATGCACACATACATACACATACACATAGAAAACACAGTGGCAGTGTAGCACCATTCAGGCCTCTGTTCTCCTCTGTCCATCAAAGCTGTCAATCTTAGGGGCATGTCTCATTACTCCCCCCCACCCACGCCCCCCACCCCCTCCCTCCCTACCAACTCCCCACCCCTCCCCGCCTCAGACCTCGACCTGCACCTTTTAAGGCCTGGAATATTTGGTCCTGCCGGTTGCCACGGTAACCATCCAGATGTTGGACTCTGATTAGCTGGCGACGGTCAAATGAAATCAGAAGAGGTGTGATAAGATCGCGGGGCGACAGAGACTGGGAGAGTGGTGGCCGCGAGCAGGAGGAGGAGGAGGAGGGGAGGCGATGGGGAGGAGGAGGGGGGGGGGTCATAGGAAGTCATAGAAAAGGGGGAAGGTGGGCTTTTGCAAGAGGTTTTTGCACACACACACATTCAAACACTTGAATGCAATTCACCGGGGAGTGCTATTTTTCGCCCCAAACATTTCCATTTTCAGTCTGTGTGTAATCTTTGTCTTTCTGTTGCGGCCTGTAAAAGAAAAAAAAAAAAAAAAGCAGTTTTCACTCACTCAAAACCAAACAATCACGCTCACTGTTTGTTTTCTGAATGAGAGTGTGTCCCGAACATTCACACTGAGTGACAACAGCGCACCTTTGACTCTTCTCCCCCCCTCCACCCCAATCTTCTGGGAGAGTCGAAATAGAAACAAACGGATGTCGCGGCGCAGCCTGTTAATCCCACAGAGAGGTGGATGTTAAGTGACCTATATGCAACTCTGAATTTTTTTCACTCCCGATCACATAAACGATTAGCCTACCGGGAGGCTACAGGCTACACATTCACATGGCTTTTAAACAAACTCCAAACAGCACTTCTCTCCTCCCCTACCTGTCCCGCAAGTACCTAATCGCATCCAAAGTCCAATTTCCTGTCAATGAAATTACATTAAACATCTCCCTTTAGGTCCTTGTCCAAAGTGACCCCAAACTCACAGTGACTGATAAGGGTGCTAACTAGGTAAAGGCTGAAGCACTTCCCAGTGTTCGCTCAATGAAAAAAAGCTGTAGCGAAGGAGATGCTGGGGGGGAGGAGGTGGTGGCGGTGGTGGTGGTGGTGGTGGGGGCTCGGCCGGCCCTGCCCCTGCTCGCTCCATTTTTCCATTTTCCAATAAACTCCAGCA
This sequence comes from Decapterus maruadsi, assembly GCA_030347415.2. Lineage (NCBI taxonomy): Eukaryota > Metazoa > Chordata > Actinopteri > Carangiformes > Carangidae > Decapterus > Decapterus maruadsi. The sequence goes on along the minus strand of CM064896.1, from coordinate 9,114,852 downwards.
ATCAGATCAGCGCTGCTTTAAATGGACGACTTGATGGCAGCAGGCTGCATTAGCCGCTGGTGTTCTCCCAATCCGATTAGACAGAGACAGTGACAGTTTCCAGCCAAAAGAGGCAGGTAACACACACACACACACACACAAACACAAGATTTAATTTACCAGAGTTAAAATATACAGAAGGTCACACACACACAATAACAGGTCTAATCTCAAGTTTGCAAAAGGCAACAACTATAAAAAAGTATAAAATGAATGAGTACGACGGCGACACGTGGAGGCAGCACCTCTCGCTAATTGGACGTTGGGAGGCAGATGTCATCATTATTGTTGCACAGTCAGTTGTTGGGGCAGTCATTTGGGTGTATTAGCAGCTCCGTCAGGGCAGAGGTCATACCCCCCAAGGTATGTGCGTGTGTGCAACTGTGTATGGTTGTTTGTGTGTGTGATTTATGCATGTAAAAACGACTCTCTCCCTCTAATGGCTCCCCCCCCCCTCCGCTTTGAGGAACGGCCTTTTACGGTCATATAATTACCCCTGATTGTTTTTATGCACACAATGGGGTACTTTTTCTTTTCTTTTTTTCACCATGTGTGTGTGTGTCTGACATGTGAACCTGGCAACAAGCTGCTAAGTGCAACAGGCAGTGTCATAAAAATGGTTGCCATACCTCAGATAGCTAAAGGGGGGGGCAGTGTCTCTCCTAAACAGGACTCGCAGCAGAGAGAGAGAAAGGCCCCTCAGTGCGGCGCTTATCAGGTAAAATAAACCTCAATGATGCAAAGTAAATGGCTGGGTTATATGAGAATGCACGTGTGAGGTAGAGACTGGAGACTCTGCTCCTTATCACGGGGGCTAGACGGAGAGGAGTGAGACTGTACTTAACAGATTTAGACGGTCAGTGAAGCCCAGCACCTGGACAGAGTGAAAAAGGGGAGGAGAGCCGGTATCTCAGGTTACGGTGGAGCCAGCCCAGCCTAAATACAGAGGATACAGGAGAAAAAAAAAACCTCGACGACAGGTCGACGCTGGTAAAACTTCCAGAGACAAGGCAGACTGACCTGAGACGTTGTTGATTGTAATTTCAGCGATTCCTTTGCAATTAAATAACTTCAGCAGTTCCACAGTTTAGTCAAATGAAGTTTTTTTTTGGAGCATATGAGCATAGAGTTCAAAAAAAGCCTAGATGTAGATGGAAAAGATTTAAAATGAGTTTACTCCTGCATAACTCTGCGAGCTGATAAAAGCAGACCACCGGCTGTTTTTTAGTGTTTTATGTTGGAAACACATTTGCGCAGCGCTGCGCTACCTGACGCCTTCTGATCCTGTGGCTGATGATGGACTGCGGATCAGCCAGTTAATTTAGGCCAGATAAAAGCCTCTCATCTCCGCCGAGGTAGATTACTGTAATAGCAGCCTTTCTCATCTTTTGATCTTTTTTACTGCTGCGTCGGTTCATTTGCATGTGTCAGAGATACAGCTTTATTTAGGGCGCTTATTAATGGGAACAGGAGGGATTCTAGATACTAAAACCTGAAGCAGATTAGCGCTGACCCCCCTGGATCTTGCATCTGTTTCTTCACATACATTTACGAGGAATATTATCTACGCGTGCAGGTGTGCACTCGCACCCTATAACACTGAAAACACACAAACACACACACGTATGCGTGAGCAAGGTGTACAAAAACACGAATCTAATAACGCTGCATGCACGCAAACGCCACACAGAGAAGAAGAACACAAACTTGCGAGGTGACGCTCAAACGCAAACACGGGGGGAATATTTAGAGATGCACGGATGCAGACGCACAACAACTCACACACTTAAGACAAACACAAACATTCCTTCATCCCTGCCCTCACTGACAGCACGTTGGACTTCTAAGCGTTCTCTCAGGCCTCGGCCTGTCATCCTCCTGTCTCTCCCCGGCTGCTTCACTGCGGCAGATATGGTCGATGTGGACGTGTACTTTGTCCAGATCATCCGTGAGATGAGATGAGAGGAAGTGGGAGGTATTGTTCTTCCTGTGGCGCTAAGCCCCTGGGCGATTACCCTGTCAGGAGGGAAAACTCAGCGCCGGCGCCGACTGCCACAAACCAGCGCTAAATCCCAACTGATCGCAAAAGAGGCCGATTTTACACTTTAGATTCCTCCCATCTCTTAATGCGGCCGATGAGGCAGAGGATCTTCGCCTCTCCCTCATCTTATCCGCTGCTGCTATCCTCCTCAGCCGGTGGCGTCAACCCCTAAGCTTGCGCTGCGGGGATAAGACTCAACGCCTTGTCAGGCCAGATCAATGTGATTTTACAATGCAGTCCGAGGGAGAGGCCCGTATAGCCGAGCGTGGCTAAACAACGGCGCACAGGGCCTTCCACATGCCCAGCCACCGCTCAGAAGTGACTCTTGCCACCTCCGTGTATCTAGCGCGCTCAAATGAGATACCGTAATCTAACAACAATCTTGTACACAAAACCTGCCAACTGCATCTCCTAAATCTGACTACCTCACACATACCTGTACTATCTCTCCCCTTTCCTCCTTTGGTTTATCAGCGAGGTTGATCTCTCTGAATACCTCATTGAACTCCTCCATCGCTTTATCTTATCTGTTTTCTCAGAAACACTCCTCGGGACAGTTCTTAAAATTCCTCCTCAAGTCATCAAAGCATTTCTTCTTCTTTTTTTCTCCCCTCGCAAGATCACCCAAGGATACATCCCCTGAAGATGACACTGTCGCCATGTGTGTGTATGTGACAGAGGATGTTTATGTTATAGGGAATTAACAATTATACAGCAATTATGGTTATTGCATAATGCAGTCAGTCATACAGTCAGTCTCCCTATCATTAGGGCTTTTTATTGCACCCCCCCCTCCTCTGTGGAGGCTGAGGTGCTGTTGGCTCCGACGCTCCGGGACAGATTGAGTGAAGGTGAAATGAGAAATAACAGAAATATCGTCGCCCATCAGAGCATCCAGCTGCATGATGACATCCCTCTCCCTGCCAAGTCCTCCGACTTATTTCCTGTTTGGGTTTGATTATCATATAGGGCCACACTAGTATATCATCTCCTCCCTCTGCTCCTCTCTCCTCTCCCCTTTAGTTTTACGAGTGACAGTTGGGAATAAAGAAGAGCGTAAATCTCTGGCAGTAATAAAGCTGCTCAGGCCAATGTTCCTTGCTAATGCTGGTTCGTCTCTCCCTCATCACAAATTTGTGCGTTTTTTTCTCTTTTTACAAGACAAGCCCTGACTGCCTTTCAATGGTCCCACTAAGTCATCCTCAAGTGTCAGCTCTCAATCCAGGTTTTAAGAGTATTGGGAGATCAACGGTTTTGACACAAATACATCCCCGAGTGTTGCAACAACTTGTTACGAACACAAATATAAATTCAAAGCGCGCACAGACTGACACGCAGAAGTACCTCCGACAACTTTTAACCACACACGCAGCGTTCCCTCTGCCTGACCACATTCCTGTAAAGGCCGATCATGAATCTTCGGCAGGAATCTGAGTCCTGTGCTGGTAAAGCGGCCCGTGGCAGGGCAGCACTCCTCCGATCCCCCAATAAAGTCATCCCTCGGTCGGTGGGCAGGAGAACCCCGCACCTCCCTGACCTCCTCCATCCATCAGCCAGAGGGGAGTACTGCTCGCCTCTGCTTACTGACTATAGGTCCCTAATCCATCTGCCGGCCTGCTGCACCAGCCTTCACACACACTACAAAACCACACACACAACACACAACTCACAATGAACGGCATCTAACTTGTTCAAGGCCCACAGGTGTCAAAACATGCACTTAAAGCTGCGAGCATACGGCCTGCAACCATCTAATCAGTCAACTGTTAGATAATGCTGTCAAGTGGTGAGCTATTCAACCTCCTGACTTATCACTTAAAAGTCCGTTTTCTGCTCCTCATCTATATTCGTGCAAAGGGGAAGGTTGCCTTTAGTTTAGGGGGAAAAAACCTGAAGATGATCACAAGAACGGCCTGTGAGTCGACTCAAAAACAATTATATTTAGCTCAGAACGTGCTGCTTCTTGACCCTTGGTGCCCCAGCATGTCTGTGCAGGCAGAGGCAGCGACCTCTGGTCGACAGGTGGAGGGTCTGGGTGAGCGCCCCGCAGGTAGATCTAGGGGAACTGAAACAGGTCCCTAGATTTTCTCAAACTGAAATTCATAGAAAACCACAGTCAGATGTGGTTTCACTTTATTCATACTTGTCACAAACACCGTCTCGGACCAGTGTTTGGTACTGCAGTGTTTCTATGAAAATCAAGGATGACACATAATGTTCTTTTGTAATCTTCAAGTTTTGTGTCACTACGAAAAAGGGCACAACAGCGTATCAGTAACCATGAGACAATTTTCTGTTGCATCTTGTGTCATTAGCACAGGAATGACTTTGCCTCTGAACAGCAGGTAGCATTTATGAGTCGCTATCCAATCAAATTTCTCAAAACATCTGATTAATGTGCCTCTTTCACATTTATCTGAGGTTAAATCAAAAAGTGTGTAATCATCAACCTGGTAACTTTTACATAAAACTTATGGAGGTGATGGCATTTATGAATCACTGTCAACAGATATTGAATGTTGACAGATTACTGTAGCGTGGTAGAGGTTTCCTCAACACAAGAATAAGAGAGATTAAATGCTGATCTTGCAACATCAACACCTTAAGCGTTACGTAATAAATATCGTATTTTATCTTAATCTTTATCTAAAATAAATCTACAAAAACGCATTTTGTACGAGCACAGTGACGAGGTGACCCACGGCCAACTGTGTCGACGAATAAATTAATGAATCAGCAAAACACTTCACTTACATACAGCATGCAGATAGGATTTAAACGCCCTGTCACCCAATACTGTGATGTCAGATATTATAAAAAGGTTTAATGAAACTGTATCTGTCAGTGGATTTACTATAAAGAAGCCGGGATGAGCATCTCTTTCACTGACCACAGTCATCAGTTTGGGCTTTAACGGAAAAATATGTTTTAAAATCAATCAGTTTGAAACAGCCTTTGTATTTTCTGTCACAACAAATTAGATTATATTCTCAAAATGATTCTTTCCCTTATGCAAAGTCTCTAAAAGACCGCTCACGCTTCACAAAACTGTGATAGCAGTTATACTGTGATTGATACTACCGCATCAATCACGTGACCCGACAGGAGTCTTTCAGTAAAAAATGGTTCCCTGGAGCATATATTAAAAAAACTAACAAAAAAAAGAAGTCATATGGTCATTTGTCCCGTTAGAACATGTTAGGTCAGACAAACACAGACCCAGAGGCTGCCACGGTGTCAAAGGCCAAAGCACGAGAGCCTCAGCAGCGTTCAGGAAAACCCTCCCACACGTAGTAAAAACACAGTCTGTAAACAACAGAGCAACATACAAACATGGTTTTTCAATCAAATGTAGTAACGTTGATGCCTCACGCACACACGCACACACACACACACACACACAGCGATGTCATCAGTCCCCCGGAGTCTGTTACTCACAGGGGTGGGTGTGTGGGAACCATGCTGTCACTTCCTGTGCCCGCGGGCCTCAGCCAATCGTCATCAGATAAGAGCCGGGGCTCTGCCAATCAGAGCCGGTCCTCGGCTTCACACGAGGGCAGAGGGAACCCGATAAGGACATAACTTGCCAGGGAAAACGTCTTGATCTCAATTGTATCCCCCTTCAACCCGACCCCACCTCCTCCCCTCCCCCCCCTCCTCCTCCCACCAAAATAGTTATTTGGAGACAAGGTTTCTTTTTGTCTTTTGCCCATAATTACGCTCCCTTTCATCTGCCCCCCTGTTCCCCTTGACCCCCCTACTCTGGGGTCAGTGGCCAGGATATCCCACTCTCCTCGGGCCGATAATGTGCCTTTTAGGGTGGATGAAGAGGGGCATTCATGCCAGGGCAGACAGGAGAGCAGCGAGGAGAGTAATCACTCCATCACACTCTGCCCCCATCTGTCCCAGCTCCTGCCCAAACACCCAAACATCTCGCCTCGCTCCTCACATCAAAGGGCCCGGACCCAGACGACGGCCTCGGCTTCAGCTCCATGCGCCACAGAGGGCAACTGTGTCACCCATAAGAGGGGGGAAAAAAAGCACAGTAGTGATTCACCAATACAGTTGTGTCACCGACATGGAAAACCCCATGAGATTTTTTTTTTGTTAACAACCACATCTGGTGGAGATTCATAGAATTCAACTCCCAGGGAAGCACATGCATATTAGACGGACAAACACACACTGTCATCAAACAGGGCTCTAATAAATAGACCTGCACAATGAGTCATTAAGGAAGTGTGTGAATCGTGGGGGAATTTTCCATTAGCTAGACCTTGAGCCGTCGCACACAGACCTTACATACATTAGTATTGTTCCTGAGCCACGATCGCAGGTGGTGGTCCGGCTTATGAACTAGTCCCTGGACGCTGTCTGAGCTACACTAACCGTTGTCAGGTTATGTCAACAACATGAATGTATTTTAAAGTGCTGCACGCCAGAGGAGTGTCACAGCATATCTACAGCATGTCTGCGTGTGTGTTTCTGTCTGTGTGTGTGCGCGTGTGCGTTTCTGCGTGTATCTGTCTGGTTTTACTTTACTATAAATGTCGGCGGGCCTCTCCTGACCCTGCAAAGAACAATAAGCCAAGTGTGGAGCAGTATCTTAAAACATTCCTCAAAAAGAGTTGAAGACTAACTGGAGCTCGGCCAAAAGTCTCCCACTCTGTCAAACGTCCCGTGCCCTCGTTCGTACGCACGGAGCTAAATGTGCTGCAGCGGTGCAGCATAAACTCAACTATCAGCTCTCGCACATGAAAGCGGTGGAAGCAAAAACAATATCCGACTCTGCTATTCTACTGGAAGTTTTCAATTCAGGAGCTTTATTTATAAAAGACACTTAGAGGTTGTTGTTGTTTTTTTTACGTTTGCGGTGTTGTTAAGAAAAGACATTTAAGTCCAAACTTTGAATTAAATACAAACAAAGAACCACAAACAGCGAGCGAGGGGCGAGGGGCGAGATGCTCGGGCTTCATCAGCGTAGCCCTCGTGCAGCCATCGGCCTGAATAGACCTCAACCAGCCTCCCAGCCTTTAGAGTTTCACTGTGATCAATAGCTGGATTAATTACTGAAAGGGCGGTGGGGGAGGAGGGAGGGGGGGAGGAGGAGGAGGAGGAGAGCGAGGAGAAGGAGGAGGTAGGAGGTCGTCAGAGCCCCAGGCAGGGGTGGGTTTTAGAAGGTGGGGGTTAAGATGGTGCTGACAGGCAGGGAAAGCTGAGGGGATTTAAAAGGCGAGCGGAGAGAGGAGCTGGAGTTTGGAGCTGTAAGAGCTGGAGAGGGAGCAGCTTCTATACCTCCCTCCCCTCCCTCCCTTTCTCCCCTCCCCTCCTTCCACCCTACCCCACCCCAGGTCACCTGGCAGCGTGCAGGGCGGCGGGCCGTCAGATTAGGATCTGAGAGGGGTAGATAACGAGTTTATTGCCCCCTGGACAGGGGCTGCTGGAGCCACAGAAGGAGGAGGGCAGGCCAAGCAGGCCGGGGATGGGGACGGGGACGGGGAGGGGGAGGCTGAATGGAGGTGGTGGTTTGTGTTTGTTTTAACCTGGGGAGATAGATGCAGCCAGGCAGGGTCTTTATGAAGGAGCAGCCCAGCAGGGCAGTAAAACACATAGGCAGCATGGTTAGAATACCAGCTCCAGGAACAGAGGCTCATCCATCACTGCCGCCGCCACACTAACACAAACTTGCATATGCGCATGAGCTTGCAGACACACACATACACAGACACACACACATGCACAACTTCATAATCTCTGCACACGTGTCGAGAAAGTAGCTGCACAAATTGACTGTCAAGTGCTCAGTGAGTAACTGATACTGCAAATAATTGTAACGGTCGCCGTTTCCAGCACAACCCCCCCCCCCCTCTAATTTGTGAGAGCTGAGCAAATTCATGTCTGCGGCCGGAGCATGTTAGGAATTCCACTTTCTCATTGATCAACATTGATGTGTACTTTCATGTTATCTCCTGAGTTATTGGAAATGGGATAAGCCCGACTCTATTACAAGCAAACACAGAATAACGTATGAAATCTATATGTATTTCATACCGCTGTGATCTTTGTTCACTGAATTCTGCGCACGTATCGGGAGCCTGTATTAGCTTTGCGTGTCTGGCCCAGGCACTGGAGGAGAGATAAGGGGAGCGGATATGAGAAATATGAAAAATAGCACTGTGATAGGATGATCAGTGAGAATGAGCAACACGGGGCTGCGGTGACAAATGGGACAGAGAGCCAAAGAGGAGAGCGATGCAAAACGGCTTCAGAGCCAAGGACAGAATGATTTTTTTTCTTTTTTTTCCAGGAGGAGTGGAAATGAAGCATACCTTCTTAGAACAAACAGGTCAATAATAACCCCCTGATATCAGTCATTTAGTCACTTTCTATTTCATATTTTTTCAGGTACCAGTCATCTGTGAGGTGTTGTTTCCCACAGAAACTGAAATTCGTCCAACAGCTGCGTGTAACACTGTGTGAACAACAGTCCATAACATAACAAGAGTTAGACGTATACGAGCTAAACTACTAGTTGCAACAGAAAATAACTCGTGCTAGTTTATTATTATAGCTCATCTTACAAAGATAAGATTAGATTAACACGATAGGTTTTTTTGGTTTTAGCGAACAATCCAACCGCACAATTGAGAAAATGAACAGACATCCGCAGCATCAAGGGGAAAGGAAGAAAAACGGGATGAATAGCACGGATCCTTCTCAAACACACAAACCCCCCACTTTCTCCTCGACACTCACACACTCAAAAAAAAGGATTTTGGGGGCCCTGTGGAGCGGCACGTGAGCGGCCCTCTGTCAGCTGTGTTTGCAGTGAGGCAGGCGAGGGGCGCCCCTGCACCTCCGAAAAGAGAGTAGCGACCCAGCGAAATGTGCAGAAAGAGGAGGAGGAGGAGGGGGGGGGGGGCTGCTCTGTTGGAAAAGGCCAAGGCCCAGGGAGAAGAAGAGAAAGGAGCAGGCACAAAACAGCTTTCCTCCAGAGAGAGAGAGACACACACAGACACACACACACTGAGGGAGAAAGAGAGAGAGAGGGTGAGGAGGGGGCTCTTGGAACAATGCCCCTTCAGCTGCAGGTGCAGTGGCTAAGGCCGTGTGTGTGTAGTGAGCACTTTCTTTTTTGTGTTAATTGAGCTGATCTGTTGTCTTTTCTCTGCTGCAAGTTTAACTCACAGCTGATTAACATGTGGCCTTTTGCAGCTCCTGTGTGTGTGTGTGTGTGTAGAATAACAGAGCGAGCCCCACTGCCAGTGCAAGCAGAGAAATGACACACACACAGGCAGGCGCAGGGTGTGTGCAGACACTGGCTAACAGAGAGTGTTAACTCGATTTGCACTTGTATGGAACAGAGAGCAATGGTTAACACATCTGAATAAAGGCTTTATGTGCGACATGTCGTACAATAGGAAGTGCACAGAGGCGTCACTCAGCCACTAGGTTAAATAGCATACTCAGAGGATTACAGGCTTTACACCTAAGAACAGTAACAACCTAGGCTTTCAGCTCGCTTACAGTATCTACTACCAGAGTCGTATTTCTTTAAAAAAAAAAAAAAAAACGACACAGAGTCACTTCCAACGCGGACAAAAGTTCACGATGCAGTGACTTGGCTTTTCTTTACACAACAGATCTTACCCAACGCGTTATTGTGTCACTGCAGGTTAAACAGAGAGCAACTTTAATAATGTTGAGTTTCACATCAAACGCTTTGGTGTCGAAACTTAATGAGACCCGGGGTCCTGACGCCGAGGGTCTGTCCCTGACAGCTGCCCCCATGGCGAGAGATCCTGATATTCAGACCGCGCCAGACTGGACGACCCTTGTTTGGACAACTGGTTCCTATCCTACAGTCGCAAGAGAGAGGACGAAAAACGGACCACAAGGAGGAAGGACAGCGCAGCCGCGGCCCGAGGGCAAAGCCGGGGCCGGGAGAGGTGCCCGGCGAGTACCACCCACCCGCCCGCCAGCTGCAAGAGGCGGCGGTGGTGGTGGGCTTCTTCTTCTTCAGGAGCGCAAACAGTGCATACACGCCATGTATACACATCGAAGGCACCTCAAAGTAAGAGCCCGAGGGCCGTCGGCGGGGTGCTCAGACGGCCCCAGTGAGGCAGAAACACAGAAACATGTGTAAGGCCTTAAAGAGAAGACACTCACTTCACAGAGGAGTGTGTCCCCCCCCCCCCCTTATTCCACACCTCGGCCCATCCCTTTCATAGGAGATTATTGGGAGAGAGAGAGAGGAGCAGAGGGTAAAGATGGGGAACGGTGATATGGAGGAGAGCGAGCGAGGAAGATGAAGACAGAAACAGAGAGAGTTTGCTCTCCACCCCTCTCTGCAGATATTACTGCTTAATTAAAAGGGCAGCATGTGCTAAGTATTATTCCAGCTGAGATCTCTATCTTCAGCCTATGTAATAAGATCTTCAGCAGGCTTACAGCTAAATTTTCGAGCAAATTTCCTTCCTATTCTTTGCCCTTATTTCCTCATGGCCTATGTCTGTTTTGTGCTGTCGCTGCAATCTTTTTGCATGCCTGCATTGTGAGTGAGTGTGAACATGAATGTGTGTGTGTGTGCATGAGCCGAGCGGGACTGTTTTGCATGTTAATTAATGTAATATTTTGTACACCACTCGGGAGCGTGTAAGTGTTCTCTTGAATGTGTTCCAATTAAGAAACATCCCTCGGGCACAAATTGGTTTGGACACACTGAAAATGTTCTCGTATTTTCCTTTTTTTTTTTTACATATTTGGGAGAACACGAAGAACGTGAACAAAATGCAGAGTTTTACACGCCGTGCAAGACGTTTGGTTTCTCCGTGGAGTCTTTACAGAGTAGCCTCCTTCTCCCCTAACTGTCATTCCCCAAAGCCGTCTCTCTTCTTCTCTCTCTCTCTCCTTGTCTCCATCTGCTCTTATATCCCAACGATGATTCACGTCTGCTGCTAATGCTGCAAATCCAGAGATGGTGGCTGGGGTTGAGGGTGTCAGGCTGCCTGCTTTTAACTCAACATCTCCAAAAAACATTAACAGTGCAACAGCATTTTTTTTTTAAAGCGCCATTAAAACATGTATTTCTCCTTCGGTTCATCTCATATAGGTGAAGACGGTCTGCAGATGCAATGCACATTCACTACTCTGTGTTGTGTTGTGTGCAACTGTACACACAGTAAAGCATGATTGCCAATGCCAAGTCATTCATGTATCATGTCTTCTGGAGGTGGGGGGGTGTGGGGTGGCCATGAGCACCCCTTTTTTTTGCATTTTTTTCCAAAAGAGTGGCTTTGGACTCACATTCAATCATCTGGTAAATTAGTTTAATCCTGCAGCAAATCTGTCCCTCTCCTGGGACATTTCCAGAGGTGTCAATCGGAGATAAGGCCTGTGTGACAATAAAGCCACCAAACCACAGGGGGGGGTGGGTGGTGGTGTTGGTGATGGGGGGGGGCACTGCTCTTTAACTCTCCCATACATTCGGAGCTATTTGATTTGATTTACGGGAACAGAGGGACAAGACAGCCATTTTCTCTTCCATTAAACTGTTAAGAAAAGAAAGACATGATGATGGGGACACTCAATGTGCTTGGGCGGAGGTGTTTAACGTTTAACGCAGCTTCTGAATGCAAGATTTCAGAGAGAATAACATAGATTATAGTAATAATACGCCTTAATTAAATAACACTTCATTAATATCACTCCTATTAACGGCTGATGAAACTTTACTGTCCAGTATGAAAAGCTTTACCGGCGGTGATGCAGGCATTAATCATAGATATGATGAACACATACCGAAACCTGAACACACAGCAGGATGATGAGCACACACTCCTACACACCTACACCTACACACACAAACACACTTTTAACCCACACATTTGTAGACATAAACATGCAGTTTCTGAATATCTCTCTCAGTCTCCCTTCATGTGCACACGCAGGCCTCTGCAGACCACTTCTGCCCTCTATTGACTCTGGGTGGGACTGCAGCAGCTGCAGCACCAGCAGCACATATGAAGTTACAGGACAGAATTAAAGATGGAAAGATTAACTCACCATTTAGCGCGGCTGTGTACAGACGATTCACCGAGGTAAAGTACAAAGTCCTCGGCAGCTTTATTAGTGGATGGACAACTGGTCGTGGGGAAAATGCTGAAAGAGGAACAGAGAGAGAAAAATTTACATGATCCGAGTCATAACGATGACTTACACCTTACAGTCTATTTTTAGAAAATTAGGGCACTTGAGATAAACTCTTATCACCTTTATTTGGATTTAAGATTCCCACGTTAACATAACCGACCGCCTCCAAAGAAATTAAACTATAAGACGACGATAAAATAAAATAATTAACGTGAGAAAAATAAAATAAGGATAATGATGATAATAACATTCAGGTAATAGCGAAAATAAATTAAAATGAAATTATTTTAGACACTGTGTTTATTAATCATCACCAATTTCACAAAATTTTGTATTTAAAATTGCTACTCTAAAACCCTCCAGGTATTACATTTTTTTAATTGGGTGAACTTAATTATAAAGTGAAAAATAATACCAGGTTAAAAAATATTTAAGTTCTTTATCAGCCGCTGTATTTGTGTCCTGTATTAAAAATTAATTTATGTATCTGTTTCTGTGCTATTGCTTTCAAATAAAAGGTGAATGCCTCTTCCTCCGTTACATTAAACTTTCTACTTTACACACACGGGCCCACCTACACAACTGATATAGAGATTTTAAAACGTACTCTCTTGACCTATAAAAGTTTCCACAAACAGTGAGCAGGAGAGCTAATGTGTTGCAGAGTGGCATTAGTGAGCGGGGGAGACCCGGGTGATTTAATGTGAGTCATTTTAACATTAAAACAAGTGGGAGACAGAGGAAACAAAAAGAGCAAAAGAGGAAAGGAAACTTCAAAATGCTCTTTGAGGAAAATGAGATCACAGGCTGCAATTATATAATTCTTGTCAAGTGATGGTGGCGATAGCATGAGGAATGCGCACGCACACACACACACACACACACACACATATACACACATAAACACACGTGCATGTGCTCACACAGTGGGATTAACTCCAATGGGAGAATAGGCTCCTTGACTGCATTTTAAAAATGTTGGAAAGTTATAGGGGTCACACGGGGGTCAGGTACAGGAAGAGTATGCGAAGAGTGTGCGTCGGTCGGTCGGTCTGAGTGTGTACATGAGTGTGTGTGTGTGTGTGTGTGTGTGTGTGTGTGTGTGTGTGTGTGTGTGTGTGTGTGTGTGTCAGTGCCCCTGAACACTGGGCCCCTGATAAAAGCACTTCTTCTGATTTCCTCCTTCGGTTTTTGTTTTTGTCCATTTGGTCGCTCTCTTTCTAGTTATGATGAAAGTCAAAAAGCCAAGCGTTCCCAAGTGTTCCCTGATGCCGAGCGCAGATTTGAGGAGGGAGCATGACTTATGATGTGTGTGTATTGCATACGTACGTGTACATGTGTGTATATGTGTGTGTGTGTTTCAGTGTCTCCACCAGCAGTCAATCTTGATATGGCTCCTACACATGGACTACAACACAACCGCATGAATAAAAACATATATGATGATGGTGATGATGATGATGATGATGATGATGATGATGATGAATAAGTTACGGTTCGGAGCTGCTGCTGCTTCCAAGTCCAACGTTCAACAGAATAAACCGGGCATTCATTCATACCGTGGCCTACATATCATGGAGGACGCTGCTACACATCTCCACATCTCCCAGTTTACAAAACCCATTTACAACACAGGGACTGGAACACAAAAGGTTTCAGTCTGAGCTCTCGTCATCCATCCAAACACACACACACACACACACACATACACACACACACACACACACAGGCTGGTGGTGGGGCCAGGGGGTCTGCTGCTAGGTTCCCAGGGAGCCTCACTGGTCTGATGGAGGCACTTTGTCTGAAGCCGGGGCAGACTACAGCAGACTCCAGAGGAGATGCCTATCAGCTACTGGCTATGCTACGGCCTGAAGGAGAGAGGGAGGGAGCCAGTGATATAAAGAGAGAAAGAGAAAGAGTGTGTGTGTGTTGGAGTAGGGGGTGAGGAAGGGGGGGGGGCTACAATACAAGATGCTTAATGAAAATATGGTCAACATCAACATGGAAATCTGAAAAAGTAAATCGCTCACTAAAGACGGAAACAAAAACAAACAACTAAACTAAAAAAGAAAAGAGAAACCACCCCGGCCTGAAATGCTGAAGGGCCGCATCAGGTTAAGACAACCCCACAGGAAATAAACATTTCCTGTGGGGTTGCCAGATATTGACAACAGCAGTTTTTTTTTTTTTGTTTTTTTTTACAGCATCAGTCAAAAGATTGGGATAAATCCCTCAACGGGCGAATCAAGTTAAAGAGCCCGACTGCGCTGAGTCGCCACTGACAAAACTCTCCCTCTGGCATGTTACACACTGCAGATAACGGTAGCAGCGGAGGCCATATGCAAGTGTTGACAGGCAGAGTGATGTATAGTGAAGCTGAGGGAGAGTCAGGTCAGCGACACACCAAAGATCAACAAGGAGCGTGACCCCTCCAGGTGTGGCCTCCTCCTCCTCCTCCTCCTCTCAGCTCCGACACAAGCTCAGCCACCTTTTACACTTTCTTCATCCACTCCCTTTTTCTTTTTTTTTTCCTATCCTGGTAAATGATCTCTGACAGTTTAAAATTATATGCAATATACAGTTCATCTTTCACTCTGACAGCGACTCTGACAGGTATTGTAAGGTGCTGAGCAATGATAGGAACAACAAAAAGCGGATACGAGGATAAATGCAATTCCTTTCTGCCGTCTCCTTTCCTCTAATCTCTCTCTCTGATTACCGAGGCAGCGGTGCGGCGGGGTTATGGGCTGGGTGGGTTAGCCGCCGCCGCCGCCCCTGCCCGGCGCTCTGGTATAGACAGATCTAATGTGTGCTGTCTGCTGCATGGCGACTTCTTAGTTACAGCGTGGAGGGCACAGGGTAGGATGGAGGGGGGAGGGAGGGTTTGGGCTGGAGGGACTCGCACCATGACCCAAGGATCTCCACGGCCTCTGTCAGCGGAAAATTAGATTACAACAGTCGGACCAGGAGGAGGGAGGGAGGGGGGGGGGTTGTGACTGAGGAGGGGGCGTCAAGAAGTCTAAATATGGAGGGCTCAGTATGTCCATAATCACTTTATACAAGTTAGATGAACAAAAAAGACTTATCTCCTGCTCGCTGTCCAGATTGCGTATACTACGCTCGCTGGTGTCAAGCGTTATGTGTGTGCGTGTGCATGTGTTGTGAAACCTCCCTGACACAAATCCTAGTCTGCAGTCATCGTGTAGTGTAGTACCTCTGCTGCGGTGTCTTTTTACAGCGAACTGAACAAAACAAAAAGAAGAAGAAGAAGAAGGAGAAGGAAGAAAAAAAAACTACAGTGGAGTATAAATGTTAGTGATATGTTTGAATGGGGGGTTGGTTTTGACATAGTAGCAGCCAAAACAGAGAAATTCAGATGGTGCCATTCAGAATGTAGCTGTTCGCCGAAAACAGGGGCCGAAAAACATCCAGTGGTAGGCGACGTCCGCTTGGATTAACATTCAAATAAATGGACTGATCAACCCAAGGTGGAAAATCAATTTAGCTTCTTTTTTTTTTCTTTCTCAAAAGCCTCAGAAACTTTTCCTTTTTTTTTTCCCCCTCCTGCCTCTTAGTCAAAGCATAGGATACATACAATTATGTGGCTACTTACAGGAAGAAAGATTACAAACTTTTAATTTGATAGACATCAGTCAGCGCTCTCAGAGAAAGAGGATTTAAAAAAAAAAAAAAAAAAAGCCTGGTGGACTGACAGTGGCAGCAGCGACTGTGGATGAACCGTGGCAGCAGCAGCAGACGGCGGCGGTGACGAGAAGGGAAGGGGTGGGGTGGTGGTGGTGGTGGTGGTGGTGGAGAGGGGGAGGTGGGGGTGATGGTCAGAGACAGAGCAGAAAATTGAAGTACATGTAACATGACACAAATGGACAAAAGTATTTAGCTAATGATTTATTATTAAACAGAGCAGGCAGCCCTCCCCAGCCTGATCCCCCAGCCATAGCCCAGGCCCCGGCCCTATTGTAGGGAGATGGAGAGGCAGATAAGCGGGACTGTAATGGTAGTCAGATGGCAGGTGGGCCGGCCGAATCCGGGGTTAATCACTGCTAAGTGCTGTGGAGAGGGGAGGACACAGGGGCCTGGCTGAAACACTGTATCCTGCGGGGCATTGGGAGGCCAGGTAAGTCAGCCCAGGTAACTCACCTTGACGGCTTCAGGGAGAGACAGCTGGGCTCTCGCAAACTGTTGTGGCTAATGGTGTTAACTCAGGAGAGTCGCCACAATGATACGTTACATCAACACAATCCTCCCTCGCCGTCTCACTCTCTTGTCTAGTGCTTTCAAACCATGTTAGGTTCTTTTGTGCGCGCTCCATCCTGCCTTATTGCTTGGAGCATTTCCGAGTCACACCAGTGATTTAATCTGTCTGAGAGGAAGGAGAGAGAGAACACGGTGTAACAGAGCGGCTTGTGGGCCCTTTTCAACCGAGCTCATCTGAAGCAAAACAAAACAGCTTAGTAATTCTGTAATTTCTCCTTTCAAAGACGCATGAAATAAAAGGGGATCATTACGCCTATTATTTTCCATCTAAAACACAACGATGATAACAAAAAGATTTCACATTCTGTGTGCAGACCAAGAACAACACCACAACCAACATGAATGAAAATTTTGTTTTTTTCCCTTTCTTCTTTCTATTCACTTTTTTTTTTTAGAGAGAGCCCCCTATTGGCGGCTGTTTCCGCACTGCACAGCTTTAGCTTCCTGCCGATGCATGGAAAAAAATGTAAAAAAACCCAACATGCGGCCTCTCCTGCACCAGCATGAAAATCGGGCTGCTGCGCGTCTAAACAGCGGATGACAAACCCATAATGAAGGCGGTAATTGGAACAACATTTTCAGGTCCACTGTGCATGTCTCGCTCTGGTATCCCTGCCGCCATCAGGCCCTTCTCCCCAAATCATTCCCAAACGTCCGGCAAATCAAAACAAAACACGGGGGAAAGGAAGACAACTTTACAGAGCAGTGACTTCTGATGGGCCATTTCTGTGCTGGAGACTCCAGTCTGCATGGAGGTGGGCCTTTTACTGAGCCCCCCCCTAACGTGAAACAGGCTGTTACTCTGGGCTACGTTCTTTGCCAGAGCCTGCAAAGGTGCAGTGTATTGGTGTATCAGTGAATTATTACCGCAACACACATGAGCTGTTGTGTTTGGAAAATAAAAATTTGCACAAAAAGGAGAAGAAGGTGGGGTGGGGGGGTGAACTGCACACAATCTGCTCTGTGATAACAACGATGGACGTCCACTGTGACACACATACACAAAAACACCTTCATCTTAAAGCAGGCGTGCTGGAGACCTATCCCATCAGCCATAGTAGCCGGCTTATTCCCCTGCCTGATCCCATAAAATGGAGTCGTCGTAAACAACTGATGAAGTCATCTTGTTTTAGAAGAAGAAAAGAGGAGAGGTCAAGTTGAACAGAAAGCCTTAGTTAAATCATCTGCTTGTAGTAAACAGTTGAGAGGAACATCTATCAGCCCGGCACGTGCCACTGACAGTATAATAATAAGGTAGCGAGAGCCGGAGCGTGCGCTGAAAACAGATGAAGAGAGCCACTTCTCTCTCTCCAGAGACGGAGCGGGACGAGCGAAAAAAGAGAGGACAAATAGAAAAGAGAGAAAAGTAGCTCATCACCTTTTCCATCAGCGTGGACGAGCGAGCGGCGCGGCGCTGCTGGTGTGACTGAACACAGTAACACTGCGCAGCCTGTTCATAATCACAAGGTTACTGTTCTTTGTTCAACGTGACCTGGAGGACATGAGTGACAAGGTGGGCAGCCGGCGCGGTGCTACTGTGCGGATAATTACCTCATGACGACAAAGTGAACTTTGATGTACAGTCTCCTGCGGTAATGCCTTAATGACCTTAGCTGGGATTTGTGCACATCGGTGTATATGTTTGTGTAGAAAATGCCCGCACGCGTACACAGACACTCATGCACGAGCACACTCTCACACAGAGACACACACACACAAGGCTTCAGCCAGCCAGTAGGCTTGATGTCAATCAAGTGGGTGTCTAATTAAAAGTAACAGGAGGAAGCTGCTGGGGACAGCAATCGCTATCAGACTCCCATTTTCATATGAATGGCCTTTTTTAATTAAACTCAACAGCTAATAAGCCTCAGTATCCAGACCATGTAGCAGTTTAACAGACAAAGAGCCACAAAGAAAACACACACACACACATATACACACACACACACAAGCATAGAGGAGAATGAGGGATGAAAAGTAAAGACAGAGGGATGAATAATGAAGAGTCAGAAGCAGAGTGATGCATTGCCTTTGAACCTGTTGGCTCTCCTTTGTTTGTGCAGGCGCTTTGCCAGTAGCTATTGTTGTCAACAAAGTTTATGTAGCGTTGACGCTATTAAAGAGCAGCACAGTCCCACAGAATTTGCCTTTGCCATGAGACAGAGAGAAATGAAAGAGAAGTGAAAGAAAGAAAAGCACACACGGAGCATTATCTCCTCCTCAGATGAAAAGGAGAGTCTAAAAAAAAAACAATTTGGGCACGTGTGTGTGTGTGTGTGTGTGTGTGTGTGTTGTTCTGTCCCACAGCTAAAGGCTAATTATACATTTATTTGAGTTAGGGTGACTGGATCAAACATTAAAAAAAGCAATAAAATGAAAGCAGCTGTCTTTATTTAAGGCAAGAAAAGAGAAAACAATAAGAGTTTTTTCATCTTTTATAACCAAATGATTTGGGATATCGTAAAATGAAATAATTAGTAAAAAAGTAAAATGTCACTGTAAAATCCAATCTCATTTCCATCAATGGATTTAGCAGCTACTGAAATAAAGTAAACAAAGCGTGACGGCATAATTCAGTGACATGAATTTAATGCTTAGCGGCGGCATGGTTATATGATGTTCAGACTTGTACTGCCAAGCTCTAACAATGACATTTAGCAGCTCCAAAAAAAATGCTTTGTTCGTGAGCCAGACATAATTAATGTGTTGATCCTCCTCTATATGAAATTAGCAAGACACTCAAATCTGGTATTTTTTTCTTTTTTTGTTTTTAGGGGCGGAAAAAACAAAACTAAACACAACAGATTTTCTTCCTCCCTGTCATATCAACAGTGTGAAAACATAACGTAATCACACCGCCAGGTTGCCAAGATGTGTGTGGAGAGAGAATGGGGGACAAAAGGCTAAATAAACGGGACGTTATGATTCCCATACTGCTAAGATTTCTCTGTGGAAGAGATTATGCCTCCGTTCTAACAAACACGACAAATCTCCATTTTCCCCAACCTTTTACAGCAGATAAAGGGCCTTGGATCCCTTTTCCACACTAAATCCCAGATCATCTTCTCCTTAGCTATTCAAACCACCCAGCAGGTTGTTTCTAAAAGGCTTGAAAGTGAGCAGAGAGAGATAGCCAGCTCCGGCATCTCAAATGAGCTCTCCACGCCGCTGTGACACACGCTCGACTCGCTAATTCTCCCTCTTTCTCACTTCTTCAGAAACTTTTAACATCATGACCCCGAGAAACATTTGCAAACTATAACAATAAAATTAACTTGTAATGAGCAAAATAATTGCACATCAAACGCTGCTCGATGGTGGAGCGCAAGCTCGGAAGAAAGGGCCCAATTTACAGATTACATGGCTCATGACTACCGAAGTTCAAAACACAGAGAAATTGGTTGTGAAGTGAGAAAAAAGAGCCCTTCCAAAACGACTCTGAAGCATTCTTTAAACTTGTGTAATGGATACGCTGCGGGCAACTGGGCGAATTTACCATGCAAAGAATCTTCATTCTGCACGCAGCACTTCAAAGGCGAAAGGAACTGAGTTTCAGGGAGCCAGTGGGCACGGGGAAGAGGGGGGAATGAACTCAGTGATGCACATTTGTCTCCCGGAGTGACAGAAATTGGCGGGGGGTGTTCAAAATGAGAGATTTAGCTGATCTAGGGCAGAGCAGTCGTTCAGTCAACACCACAGTGCTTCCTCAATCTTCAAAAACAGAGGAAAATCATAATACAGAAAGGAGAAATGCTGAGAAAGTTAAAATGGAAGACGACACACACACACACACGCACATCAAAACTGAAGAGGAGACTGGAAACATTTTTTCTCTCCTCTGCTGTGAAGTAAAATAGAGTAAGTTAAAGACAGATAGAGAGATAGAAGATAGGGAGATAGATGGCTGCAAAAGACTAGGCCAAGTTGTGTTATATTTTTCTCCATCCAGCAGCAGCAGTCCCTTTATTTATGTTGTGTTGTGTAGAGGAAGTACAGGGGCAGCCAGAGATTACATTAGCAATGATAAAGTGACCAATGCCATGCTGGTCTCCTGCCATCAGATACACACACACTCAAACACACACCATAGCAGATTATGTCAAAAAAAAAAAACACCTAAAACCCAGCTCCACTGTCCGTGCACTGCAATGGACAGCTGATATCACCACTGCAGCTCGGCATGCTGGGAAAACGTGGGATTTTACAGAATGAGAACCAGTGTGAAAGGCTACAGCTACACGACAAGGAGGGGGGAAAAAAAGTAAAATTGTTGTTGACATGTTGCCTATTTGTGCTTTTTTTTTTTTTTTAAGTTGCTATCAGCTGTAAAACACCAGAACAAGGTAACAGAAATTTGATGCTAAAAAAAAAGAAAAGTCAGATAAAAAAATGCTCCTCTACCAAATGTGTGGCTATTTATTTAGCTGTCTCAAAACATTCAAAAAGAGACGTTTTCTTGGCCACGATGTTTTGTGCTCGTTTCTCACATTGCCTCCGCTTTCACCCCCTCACTCATTCTGTCTCTCCTCCGCCCCTCTCTGCCTCACAAGACCGTCTCCTTCTCCTGTTCTGGAGCCTTATCTGATGGGAGCGCTGCCACTGTTTGCATAAAACACTGTTTATAAGGGGTTGCATATGTTAAAACATTAAAACACACATTAAGAGTGCATGCACACACATGCACATGCTGCACACAGATGTGCACAAACTGACAAGTTGAGCTGTTCTGACCTTACTAAAAAGCTTTGCAACTGACATGCAGTGGATTTGTTTAAATAAGGCTTCTCCTTTTATATTATCAAGGAAACAAGAAGGAGTACACTAAACACACGCACATATAAGTTATTTGTGGTTTAATAACATGACGTGCACATTAATAATATGATTTACAAAGCGTTCGCGTTTAAATGAATGGTTTAACTTTCAGAAAGAATAAAACTGCACTGTAACATTTAACTTTCTAGTAAATGAGAATGTTGGTATTAATACGGGCATGATGTAACTTTACAATTAAAATGACAAGATAAGAGACAGAGCAAATTAAGTGTTGGTACAATTACAGAAGCACCTACTCAGGTCAGCTGAATACTAATGATGATTTATGAGTCAGCTCATATGTGAGTCTCATTATAAACAAGCCAAACAATTAATGCAGCTAAAGGAGAGAGACTGAAACTGACAACTTTCATCACTGATCGACTATTTAAAATATTTTAATTTCTCTTATTTATTTTCTGATGATTTACTTATAGTTTCAGTAAAAAGTAAAATAAAGTTTTTATTCATGTTGTGCAGTACAAGTAGTTGTTTTTGCAGATTCAGCCAAAACACAAGTGGAAAATGGTTTTGTTGATGACCTCATTAAGTTAAAGAACCAATCTTATTCAGGACCTGCAATACTCTGAGAAAGGCTCAATGTGCTCTCAAGGCCCTGTGTATTATCAGGTATTTATTCATATTTTGTGTATTTATTTTAATATACCAACAGCTTTGTCAAAATGCAAACTAAAATGACAAAAAAAAACTGAGCCTGAACTATTAACTATATATATATAAAAAAACTTTTTTCCACAATGCGTCCACCAGACGACAAACCGATAGACGATAATCACTTGTATAGGTGCAGTTTTGGGTGCATATTTGGAGCGCCGGTGCTGCAGCGATGGGTTAACTGCAGCTACAATCTTGTGCCATGAACTGACTTCAGTTGCGAAGTCTCTGCCGTCATTATCACATTATCTTTGTTTTGCTTGTTTCAACTTGATTAACTGCATTTCAGTTACTATCACTTTCATCGGTGAGAGTGAAGTGTGACTCCTGTCAGTCACGCGGTGACGTCAGTGCAGCGAACCACGTCGGAGCGAAAACTCACAAGAGAAACTATCAACGATGCAGCGTTTGTTTTTCCTCAACAATTGAATGTGATTATAATTCCTTATTATCTATTGTGCTATGTCCTTTAACTCACATTACCTACAAAGTACGGGGCCGTGGTAATTCCTGCAGCAGCAGCAGCAGCAGCAGCAGCAGCGGCAGCAGCAGCTACACAAACCATTAGTCTTTCCATCATCTCGCTTCATTCCTCCCCTCCTGCCTGGTGAGTTGACCACTATTGTGTTCAATTAAAATTCCACCATTTGTTTTCTCTTAAAATTAAGTTACTTCTGCAAATTTACACTAATTTACTTAACTTGCGCCAACCTCGGGCTCCAGCCATTCAAAAGGCCCTGCTGTTTGTTTAACATGCAACTTGAACTCTGTGACTTTTATGTCAACCCTTCCTCCACCCATCGCCCCCCCCCCCAAATCCCCCCACCCCTCTCTCTCTCCATCCATCTCTATTCTTAGATCCCCAGACATTGATCAACGTGGTCCACGTGGTTCAAGCCAGGGACACCTTTCCCTGTCTGGGATTAAAATTGTAAACCTAAGGGGCTTTAATCAGTGAGGTACATCAAGATGTGGTTTCGATTAGTCCACCACAGCACTTCCTGGGGGAAGTTTCCCCCCCCTCAGCTGAGCTTGCACCCCTAGAGAACGGCTCCTTGATATCCCAACTGCCAACAATGGCTCTCTATGCTGCGGTCAGTCACGTCAACGTGTCTCTTCCTGTGTGGACAGAGCGCTTTAAAGCGAGCGGGCCAAGGAGCGCCGGTTCCCAGGAGGTTGTGGAGTGAGAGTTGTGTATAGATTGGAAAGGGTGCTGTCAACAGAGACGAGCCTTTTGCCCTGACACATGACCTGACTTCTTCCGGGTCGTGTCGTGATAGGCTTCCTGAAGGTTGCTCAGAGTGCCGGTGGTGTTTCACATGACCTCCAACACATCGCATTCCTCAGCACTAATATCATGAAGCGCTTTTCCTCTCCGTCTCTTTCTCACACACACACTCACACTGAGACACACTCACACTTTGCCGACTCAGACTGCTTGCATCATATCCGATCCTGTCAGTCCAACCGCACAGACAGAGAAGTGTCGCTCGTGGCTGTTTGATGTGTGAACATTACACTGGGGTGGGGTTAGTGTCAACAGCTGAGTCACAGGGGTTAATAGACACGATGCCGAGCTCAGGGGTCTTAAATGCACCGCTCTCTTTTCTTCGGCCACGCGTGACTGAGGATCATCATCATCATTAGGGCTGATGGGATGCAGCTATGAGCTCATCACGAACTGATGATGGTGCTCGTTTGTCATGTCTATGAAAAGAAATAACTCATTCACTCAGAAAAAGTGTCCGCTTGTAAAACAGCGTCTGTGTAGAGGAGCCTGATATTCATCGAGGGGAGAAAAGGGTAGTTTGCTTTTTACGCTCTGGGTTTGGACAATACGTGCAAAATCTTAATCATGTTATAAAACAAAAGCTACCTTCATTTTTCTGGAGATATCAATAATAATCATGAATTTTTACTGTGTCCTTTACTTCATATCCAAGTAAATAGTAATATTTTTGTGTTTTTGAACTGCTGATCAGATATAAAAGTTGTGATGGACACTTACTTTTGCAGACAAAATGATTAATTGTTTTATTGCAAATTAAAAAAAAGGATAATTAAAACTACTTTTAATTGTGGCCTTGTTTAAAAAACAAAAAATGTAATAAGAGTAAATAAATGCAAATATGATTTTTGTGAGGGTTTAGATTGTTAAAAATTGTTTTCTCTGTATTCACTGACATCTCACATCTACACAATATTTGCAAAATGAAATACAGAAATCACAGTAACACATGTGAAAGGCCTTATTTCTAACCAGATTAACAGTATAGTCTACTATCATATCACACAACCACTGGTTAGGCTACATCCTATAATTTTGCGTTACATTAAAACTAATCAAACACACATCATGCGACTATAATTTATGTCAATATGTGGCCTTCGTTCTTTCGTATTATTTCAACCACTTGGTGTTTTAGTCTGACTCCAGACTTGCGCTGGGCCTTTGAACCTCTCAGTGAACCCCGACTCGGTGCTCAACTCTCAGCGGATACACTGGGAGTTGTGTGTCGGCCCATTAGGGCAGACTGGGGGTATTCAGAGGGTGGACTGAGGTCACGTGATGGGTTCCCACAGCTCCGAAAAAACTCTTGCTTCCCTAAAGCTACGGCAGGAAGCAGAGTTTAGGGACAGACTAATGGACAATCATTATGCTTTCTGGCTCCGTTTACTCTCATTTGTTCCACTAGTGTGAGAACATGGAGCCTCGAGCCCCCCGGCGCAGAAGGACAGTGATATCTGCACTTTGTACATTATGGTGCACAAGTGATAGGCTATTTTCCCATTTCTTGGCTTTTATTCATTTTAATTCATCCTCTGGTTGAGCCATTTCCCCAGCTGCCCTGCTCTGCTCAGTCTCCAGGTCTCTATCTCTTAATTCCCCTCTGTTCAGAGGAACTGAATGAAGCACACAGGAATTAAAAAAGAAGAAAAAAAAAAACTCCCATCTATAAACTTTCCCCTGCACCAAACCATCATTAAAATATCCGCGTCTGTGAGGCAAAAAAAAAAAAAAAAATGGTATTCATTCTGCACTGCAGTAGGATGATGTTTAAAATGCATACCGTGGCGGTGGCACTGATGAAAGCAGCTAATCAAAGCATGTTTTTCTTCAAACTCAAGACAACTTTTACCTCCTCTGTTCCCTTTCTCCTTGAATTAGATAACCCAATATTGTTTGTTACAATGGCTGACAGCGTTCTGTCTTCCTGTCTTCGCACCTGTCCAGTCCGACTTAAATGGGCCAGAACGGATAGAAGAAAGAATGGGACACAAGCAATATGGCTGCGATTGTTAAAGTGTGCTTGAGAGACAGCCAAAAGAGACAGAGCCACCAAACTGGGCCAAAAGAGAGCTCTCTCTGAATGGTGTGTGCATGATGTGTGTGTATTTAGGGGGCAGCAAGGATGGGAGATGTCAACATTTTTCCTTCAGTCTGCCCATCTCCATTTGCATAATTTCCATTCGCCACGAGCAACAAAGAAAAGGAACGAGATGCTCATACAAAAAACCCAAATTGATGAGGGAACAATGTGGCCTGAAGGGTCATTTTGAGGGGGGTTTAAATTTCCTAAATCATCATTTAATATTTTGTCAGGCCAGTTTTGGAAAATACTATTTTGCCAAAGCTCAGTCACACCGCGGCTTTGTCTGATTTGACGAGCAAAATACATAAAAATGTGAACGGTAATCAAAAAACAAACACAATGCCTTTCATTTTACTCGTCAGTGTCGCCGTGAGCCAAAAGTCAGCAGCAGCAGCAGATAACGGCACAGAGGATGGTTTCCATATCAATGATTAATGTTCATCCTCCAGAAGTTGAGTTTGAGATGCATCATTTACTAAAGAGCACAACCCGACAACACAAGAGTGGACAAGAAACTACTAACTGGCTCAGAAGCACCTATATGTGCATGGTCTGAGTTGAGTGGGAAAGGTTCACGCACTATAGGCCGAAGCATGAGGAGGGATGGTGGAAAACAGAAATGCAGATTGCTGTGGTTGTTGTAGTTAAAGTTTTGTGGAAGGTCTGACGGTAACCGGGCACACGGCTGGCAGAGGGGGCAGGTGTAGGGAGTGAGAGGGCGGGTGTGAGGGCGAACGAGCGTGCAGGCAGGCAGGCAGGCAGTGCAGGCAAAGATGGATGATGGATGGTGTTGATACAGGAGGCAGCAGCCCTGCTTTATCTAGGCAGCACAAGCCAGACCTGCCCGGGTGATGGGTGGGCTGTCAGCCCTTTGTTTATGGACCACCACCCATCTCCCATCTCCTATATGCCCCAAAAGCGTAGATCACTCAAAAATAGCTACTACTTCACTGCTCTTTGTCCCTCCATCTCTGAATCTCTTCCTTTTTCATTTTCCTCTCTTACAAATGGGCATTGCGTCTCCCCAAGTTTGTCTTTGAGCTGTACAGTAGGAGAAGGAAGAGCTGTCTCATCTGTCTCTCTACGCTGGATAGATACTCAAACAAATTGTGGAAAAACAAATGTTACATTAACTGTAATAATTTCAACTGTTGAGAATTTAACGTGTCTCCCAGACATTAACGTCCAGGGAGGAGGAGGAGAGAGAAGAAAGAGGAGGGGAAGAGAGCAAAGGGAAGAAGTGAACCTAATCCAACCATATCCCCACGAGTTGCACGCTTCCAATTAACGACTGGTTGGTTTATCAGTCTCCGACGGATGATTGCTGTTTTTAATCATTTTCTTTCTCTACACGGTTTCTTCCACTCTATCAGTTCTTCCCACTCTTATCATCTAACCCCCTCCTTGCGCTGTCTCGCTTTCCTCCCCATCTCTGTTCCAACGCTGCCTCCGTTTCATCATGTTTCCCACGCAGCCGCACTCTCACGCTGTGTCCAGCATTACAGCCTGGTCTGTATGTATGTATGTATGGAAAAATAAAAATAAAAACTTTGATGTGTGAGTTAAAAGATGTGTCTGTGGTTCTGCGTCGACCACTGACACAGCACCTTCTGCAATGAATCATCTGACAATGCATTAAATCTCTAGTACAATACAGACTAATAACTGATTAATAGAGACGCTGCAGTCAAACCTAATCAAGAGACCAAGGTGAAATCTGCACAGGAAGTTTTACAGTATAAAGTTTGAGTCTTTGGTTTCAAGGCATCAGAGGGTAACGTCCAGGGCCTTTTCTCCTGACTCATCCAGAAACACAGCTGTAGTCCTCTGGAAAAAAACAAAACAAACAGCACTTCTTTCACCTGCCTTTGTTAGCGTGATTGATTTGGAGACCTGAAATGCGCCTGTCACATTGATCGATCTGTCCACTTGATGCGGGAGGAGGGGCTTTATCCATCCGCCTGTTGGCATGGTAATAAATGAGGGGTGACGGGCTGTTGACGGAGCAGCAGTTATGGCTTCTTTAATTTACCCAACGTCTCACACTGACAGAGACTCATAACAAGGTGACACGGTGCTATAATGGTTACGCTCAGTCACCTCTTGTCGGGCGGGGAGAGAGAGAGAGGGAGAGAGAGAGAGAGGGAGTGGGGGTGGAGTTGTATGATATGTGTGGATTTTAGTGTGTGTGTGTGTGTGTATGTGTTTACAGGCTCACTGATTCGATGTTGCCTCTCCTCCCTCTGGTCAAGGTGTTATTGAGAGTGGGACTGTTATCTCTGTCCATGAGGTCACCCGCTGCCTCACTAACGGGGAGTATACGCCGGCCTCCACCAATCCCAGGGAGCCGAGCGGCGCGTCCGGGTGGATCGTTTCTAGCCACATCCTCCTGGGTGGGCTATAACTCATCTCCAGATGGGGGGGGGGGAGAAAGGGCCTTATCTCAGTCCCCCTCCGCAGGCCTGCCCCTCGCCTGCTCTGTCTTAGGGAAAAGATTTTCTGGTGCCCCGGTGTGTGAGTTATGGTTGGGGTTAAGGGGACTGAATCCGCCTTGTCTGTTTGGGTTGTCTTCGATAATCTATGTCTGTGCGGGCGGAGGAATGTGAGGATGCATATGTGTGCATTTATACAGCATGTGCGTTGTCTGTGTAACTGAGATTTATTTAGCATGCAAAAAAAAACAAAAGTAGTGTATACGCTCATCTTAATGTATCACATCCGCATAAGGTGAAACGCTATTGTCGTAAGTTATTTAATCATGTGAAGGGCATCGTTACAGTTGCATCTGAGCATTGCCCCCCCCTCCTTCCTTCACTTCTATGCACACGTACACACGCCCCCTCCACCCACCTACCCCATCCACGCCGCCTCTCTCTGTCATCTCAGCCTATCAATCAAAAATGTATTAAGTCCGGAGTCGGGCCGATCAAAGGCAGAATTCCTGGGAGGAGAGCAGATAAGCCCTATCTCATTAATAAGTGCTTTACCATTGCAGGGGCCCGCGCGCCTCGCCACACCCTGCCTGCCTCCCTTTGATATCTAATTATCCATCCGTTTCATTCTGTCAGAAGAGGGAGGAGAGGGACGACTCACAGTGTCATCACAAGCAAATACTCTTGCGTGTGTGCGTGTCTATGTGTATCAGGATCTGGGCAAGGGGCTGCATGAAAAAAAAACAACCAAAAAAAAAAACACATCATGACATGCAGCACATCCAAATGTGCAGAGAGTGGCACATGTAAACAAATGCAAATAAGACGTTCTTTGCAAAAGGCAACTGGGCCCACGTTTGCACGGCGCCCCCTCCTGAAAAGCTGTCATGCAGATACAGCGTTGAGTCTGAGATGGAGAGAGGGGGATCTATTTTACAGAGTGTAACAGCCAACTGCAGCTTAGACTCTGAGGTGGCTTTCAAATCAACCTTTTAACAATCTGTAGGGCCAATGAGCGCCAAGAGAGAGAGAGCTGAATACGGATAAGATAGTAGCGAGGAGAGAAACAAGATATTAAAACATCAAGGTAAGATACTGAGGAGAGGGGGACAATGGAAGGAGAGCAAGGGGTTAAGAGGATTTTTTTTAAAAAGAAAACGCCGGGTAAAGACTGATGGACAAAAGGAGAAGAAGAAATGAAGAAGGAAGGGAGAGACAGACAGGAGAAATGAGAGAATGGGAAAAAGGAGGGAGAGAAAGAGCAGGGCATTCTTTTCCCTCCTCTCCTTGGTTTTCTGTAAGAGTAGCTCAGGAAGATAAGGCTAAAAGGTCCGTCAGTCTGTTGTGGAACAATCCGTTCTGTGTCTCTCCCCTTCCCCTCGCTCTCCCTCTCTCTCTCAAGATACTGCCTTTCTCTCTGTCTAATGGCACAACTCAGATTTCTAGTGATGCCTCTTGTGATATGGCTCATCTCTGGTGGCATGGTTTACTGACATCAGTTGTCCAATACAATATACTCACATCCCATAAAGAGAGAGCGAGCGAGCGAACACATAGCAGCCTCAAGTCCGACGTGACAGAAACATTTTTCAAACACTTTGGGCTATTTCTCTTGAAAGCGCGAACCTTCAATACATCTAATATTCAAACCAGTGTCATTTATTGATATAAAAAGGCGACTATTCAAAGCTACAATAAAGGGCTGAAATTATGTCTTCATTTAACCAAGCTGTTCAAACCCTCGTCCCCTAATCGCTCAAAGCAGAGCTCGGAAACAAACACAAACCAAGGAGGATTTGGAAGAACAAAACCGACACAAAACACAGGCCCACATGCCTCACAAAGACTCCAAAGTCTGCCTCCCAATCCCATGTCCTCTTTTAAAAAGAGACCTTCATCTCTTGGCGTTCCTGTTATGAAGAGACTTTCTTCAAGAGGAGAAAGGAAGCATGTCAAAGACATGGGTCACAATGTTTACAAAGACGACTTTTAATCCAACCACAGCATCCCCCTGCTTTTATTTCCTGTTTCATGGGATTAAAATGAAATAAAACATAATAAAAAGCTAAATTAATTTATGGCTGAATAACTTATTTTCCTGTTTTAAAAGGGATGGGTTTAAAGACTGAGGGGGGAATCTACAAAGGGAAATAATAGTAGTCAAAGAACCAAATTAGTTTCTTAGACTTTTAAAATATATTTTGTGTTTTCTAAAGGAAATTTTTTTGATGCAAATCCAGCAAACAATGCCCAACAATCATTGAATATTATCCAAAAAGACTTCATAAAGTCTCAGTTCTTACTATTCAAAAGCAGTAGCCCACCACATCCCACAATCTGTAGTTAAGACAGCATTAATCAGTAAATAATCAGCTGCTCTCTCTCTCTCTCTGCCTCTCTTTCACTACCTCTCTCTTCAGCTTTCTCTGTTTCTGTCTCTGACCTGTTGTGAAGCTGCCTGAGGGTTTGAATAACTGTCTGGTGCCAGGCTGCCTCACCCCAAGGCCTTGTGGGAGATGAAGAAGAGGTCAGTAGAGGGTGGGGGTAGGGGGGCGCGTGTGTGTGTGTGTGTATGAGTGTGTGTGTGTGTGTGTGTGTGTTCAGTTCTACGCCCTTGGCTGATGCTGTTCGTCAGCCTTAACAGACGGTTACATGGAAAAAGAGGAGAAATTGGAAAAGTGCGTCTATGGAAAAACGTGGGAATAGGTGGAAAAAAAGACGAGTGTTTTTTTGCAGTCATGAGACCCTGAAGACTCCACAATGGAGCGCAAACAGTAGCAGAGAAATCATGTGAAAAAGACGCCATGTTGGCTGCAGGATCCAGTTTAGACTCCATGCATCATTCAAATTTAAAGCTATTTTTGCCACAAAAGCAGTTCTGACGGTTATCTAACACAACGCAAACGAAGAACAAGCAGTTGCAGCAGCCGTCAGGCAGCCAACCTCTTCACCTTGTTAATACCTTGGCCTTGCAGCGCTACTGGGTGTGAGAGAACAACCTCAGGAACACAAGCAGATGAAAGAGAGGTCAACCTGCAGGAATGAACCTCTTCTAGGCGGCTGACCAGGGGGCTGGAGGGGGCTGCCTGCCTGCCTGGGTGGCACTGCCTGCCTACATCCCCCCCCACGCCCCCTCCCCAGATGAAGAAGGGGGTCTGGATGTGATTTGGTTCAGTAGACGGACGCTAAGACACAGAAGGCTCTTCCTTCGTTTTCTCTTTTGTTCCCAGGATGCCTTGGCTAACGTGGGCTGGGACGGGGTGACGGAGAGGTCAGGGGGGCTCCAGTTGACTGTGCCCTGAGGGGGAATCCTGGGGAGGGATACTAGAGTGGTAGTTGAGACAGAGAAAGAAGAGAGAGAGGAGGGGAGGAGGCAGGGAGGGGGGTATCCCTCAGGAGCTTGGCCCCTCCCAAATCAAAACAAACAAACAGAGTGGTCCTCTGATCTAATCTGGCTGCACTAAAGCCCTCCAAACAGACCGCTTCAAGCAGCTTCTACACTGAACTTTTATTTTTCCTTCAAAGAAACTCTGAGTAACTGTAACTACAATAACTACATTTGATTTTACAGTATTAGGGATGCATCATGCACAGATTGATTTGCTGGTGGATCAGTATTAATGCCTCTAGTCTCCGATCACCTGTGTGCAAGACTCACTGCTGAGACGTTTTCACCTCACATCCAAATCACTCAATAGTTTTCAAGCAGTGAAAATGGAGACTCAGGAAACCCTGTTTTACTTTGAAAACTCCAGAGACCTTTGGAGATGATGATGTGGACACTCATCGTCCTTGATTGGGTCTAATCCAGGGGTGACAAACGCGTGGGCCGCGGGCCAAAACCAGCCCAGCAGAGGGTTCAATTCGGCCCTCAGGATGAATCTGCCAAGTTTGACAATCACAAAGGACAGAAGAGGAAGACTAATATTGTTGAAATTACACAACAAGAAATTTCGAGTTGTTCATATTATGTTTTGTACTAAAACAAAGGGAAAAACTCTTTTTACTTATAGGTTATCATGCCATTATTTTACTGGTCAGGCCGACTTAACAGAGCCACTGGGAGCTACAACAAGGCTAAAAACAGATCAAATTATTTTTTTACCAACAACTTTTTCATGTGGCGGCTTCAGGACACTTGGGTCAGTACGGACGAGCAGTATGGAGGTATCTGGATGTTTCATAGTGTGTGTTTTGGACGATTCAAAAGTGAGCTCTGTCCGCCGCCATTATATGAAAATCTGTTGCCACCCCCGGAACTCCAAAAGCGTTTTGATGACTCCGAATGTTCTCCAAACCCTTCTTTGGCATCACGGTAAGTAGAAAATTATCGGTTTTGGGTGAAGTATCCCTTTAAGATCAAATTGTGCTGTTTGTGGCCCCTGAACTCTTGTTGCTTCCAAACTTTCCTCAGTGTACGTGATTGCTCAGGTGTGTGAGGAGGAGATAAATCAGTTGTCTGATTGGACGGAAGCTCTGTGTGCAGCGTGTGCAGCGTGTAAAGTAAAGTAAAATACCTGCTTTACTGCGCCTGCCTCCGTGCAACAGGTCAACAAAACAAAACAACGTTTTTACAAAGTGTAACGTACACCATCTGCAAAGCACGCCAACAATGATCGGTATCAACCGTGTATCGGCCGATCTCGTGATTATATCGGCATCCGCAGCAAAAATGATCGGGGCATCCCTATTATCTATGTGTTGCTGTGAGTCAGCAGCACGGGTACAATCAGATGAAACCCATTTACATGAATACAGAGAAAGCACTCTCTTCAGACTGGATGAAGACACAGTCAGAAGGACACCATGGCTGTAAAAACAGATATGATATGTTATATATTTCCTGACATCCAGTCATGCTTGTGCACAGCGGAGGGGAACAGTACCAGGATTATTCTCGCGCTGGGCCCGGGGCAGCGAAACTTGTTTGGCTCTTTGAATTCGCACCCTAAACATTCCTTCTGTTTCTGTACTCTGTGGCTTTGCTATGGCTTAAACAGTAGACTAAACTTCTCACTGGCTAACTGCTACCCCAACACAATGCTAAACAAATTCCTCTTCCTCAGCGGTGCACCCACCAATTGTAGTGCAGCCCGCTGTCAGCTGACCAGCGAGAGAAGATGAGGGTGAGATTAGACCAATCAGGGGTCAGGCTGAGGTTATCACAACCACTCCAAAACTAAAACAGATGGAGAGTGGAGTGCAGCACGACTCAACATCTACTGTTGGACTCATATCTCTAGGCCATGTATTCTCCTGCTCCACTGGACTGGAAGAATGTCAGACTTAGTTTTGGTTTTGAATTCTGGGTCATGTTGCTTTAACAAAATAGTGCGAGGATCAGTGAGTCCGAGGCGCATGATACGACACATGATAAGATGTGTAAATCTTACACAGGGGTTAAAGCTCTCTGTCCCTTAAGGGGGTGAATGTGACAGAGACAACAAAAGATGCTAAATTAAGCCCTCTGACACACACACACAGACACACACACACACGCCCTGTTCAAATGTTCAAATCCTTGCCAGTCATCGATATCACACAGACGCATTATCAAATAATTATAATCAGACACTTCAACTATTCTACTGTTCTAGGGACCAAGATCTCCAACTTTTCTTTCTTGTCTTTTTCTTACATTGATATCAATATAATATAATAAAATACTGCACACACACAGTACCAAGGAACAAGAGTTTTTATAGATTAGAGATTTGGTCCCTTTTAACTGAATGACATCACTGGTATTGCATTGTATAATAATTGTTTAACTATTGTAAAGCGCATTGAGTTTGCCCTGTGCATGAAATGCGCTTTATAAATAAAACTGAATTGAATAGTCACAACTCTTTAAAAATGCATGTAAATGACAGTCTCAGCATCTTTGTTGCTACAGTAGATGAAGCAACTTTCTAGCAGCTAGTGATGTGTAAATGAAGAAAAACTGCATATGTAGTAGGTACAGTGAGTACAGGAAGAGATAAAGGGCTTCACTGCAAACAGATCCAGCCATATACTAGTTTTTATATAACCAAATATAACCAAAATACAAAGCCCTTCCTTAAACTGGCCTTTTGGGAGTACAAATAAAAACTTGTCGAGTTTGCCCCAAATATCATTCCTGTCGTCTGTCAGTCTGCTCTCTCTTTTCCCCCCACTTTGTCTATTTTTGTATAATTGTTTGCTTGTTTTCTTCATTATCTCTCCATCTGGAATTCAACTCCCTGCTGTGATAAACATTTAGGCCCCTCTCCGTCTCTTTCTCCTTCATACTCTCTCCAACTCCTTGCACCTAGACGAGATGTAATTGTGATTAACAGCGCCGTGACAGGAGGACACAAGACTTTCGTCATGATGGAAAAACAAACAAACAATAACGACAAGATAAAATGTTGGAAATATGCACAACGTCTTATCACAGATGTTAATTGTTTCCGTGTGGGAGGGGAGGGTGGCGGAGGGGAGGAGCGGTTCACGTGAGGGAGGGAAAGAGGAACTTGAGAATATCCTCCTTCTGACTCTGGCCTGTGCCTGACTTTAGAGCTAAGCCCTCTCTCAAGAGAAGGTCAACACCAGGTTCAACTTTTCACCTCAGCTGCCTGAGAGAACACACTAAATACCGAGGATTACACCATGGTGCGCTGCAATATCTCATAGCCTCCCTCTGCATTTCAGAGCGGACCTACACAGCAGCACGTTTCAAAACCACAAAATTCAATAAAGCACTTTTAATAGAAAGTAAATGCCACAACAGTGTGTCCGTTGCCATAGAGTTCAACACACTTGGTATAAATTCAAATGTGAGTGCATGTGCTTGGAAAGCAAATGCATAAATTTGCCTTAATTTCATTACAAATAATTTGCAACAGCAGTAATTAAAAATTTCTGCAGGTTGCATTTTTTTCAAGTCAGATTACGTGCAAAATACATTTTGATTCAATTCTGGTAATATCCATGAATTCACAGCGAGTAAGCAGAACATCAAAGGCAGCAGTAAAGCCTCCTATACTGAAGAGACAAGAGCGGAGAACATAGTGGAAGGAGTTGGTGACCCTTAAATTGACACTAGGTACCATGTTGGGTCTTGTCTGGTCTTTAATTGTGTGTTTGATTCGTCAAGGAGTGCATATATTTCTATTTGTGTGCCTGTGTGTGTGTGGGCATGGCGGTGTCAGCGCTGGTCAGGTGTAACTGAACAGACAGACAGACAGACAGGCAGGCGGCCGGCTGGCGTCAGCAGCCACACGCCTGTCACGACACACCACACGCCGAGGAGCCACATACCGCAGCACCCACACTGCGTACGCACAATGAGCGCTCAGTCCCCCGCATCACGCACCAGCGGCAGCAGCAATGTGAAATATTCACACAGGGACAAAAGGTAGAGAGACGTGCGGGGGAGGAGGGAGACCTGGGAGGTGAAGATGGAGGAAAGGGTTCAAGAAAGTGAAGCTGAGAAGGGGAAGTAATGACATGAAATCATTACTTCTGATCAACTGGAGAGTTCAAGCAAACGTCCCACTGCACAGCTGACTGAGAGCACAGAGAATCATTCAGCACAGCTGTTTCAAAATGCAACTTTCATTTTGAGATTTTCTTAGATGAAATAAATATTGAATTATCAGTGAAATGTAATCAGCCATAAACACACATCCTCTAAAGAAATTACAATTACTTTGAATTTCTACTCATCTATTGCAAGAATTGAAACCAGAAAAGAAACAGTTGATTAGCTGAAAGAGAAAATTAACTGTCACATTTCTTTATGCCTGAGAAACTATTTTTAAGTTGCATATAAAGAAAAGTTTCTTGCATCTCAATTACGATGATTTGCTGCTTCTGTGTCTCTGCAAAACAAATTGCTGACAAGGCTGGACTGAGTCACTTTAGTTACGGACCCAGGTGTTTTACACTATTTTTAAGGGGTTTTTTTTGTAAATAATTAAATGGATTAATCACGGTAAATTAAAATAAAAGGTTGTATATAATCAATAATCAGATTAATGCTAAGTAGCAGAACTAATCACAACTTAAATTCAGTCACTTCCTCAAAATATTGCAGCATTTTCTATGTAACTTTTTTAGGTAAACAACCTTCTTTTAAAATGTAATTTAATACTTTTATACAGAAGAAACATGTACAATGTTTTTGTGTTTTAATCAACTGGAAAACTTGCACTGATTCTCGGAAAAAAAACTATTAACTTACAGTAGTGACTCCTGACTGGGGGACCTGAGCTCAGGGATACTCTTGCAGATGTTTTACAGCTCTCTCACGCCCTCTGGTGGCGTTCAGGGAGACCTGCATTAACTCAACGCTTCTCTGCATGAACTCCTTATTAAACTTCCTTCGGCTCAGACTGACCTGATGTTTCAAACCATGTGGGGATCTGGGGAATGAGCAGCAGAGATATTACTCTCAGCCATGTGTGAAGAAGTTGCTTGAGCATTTTCTACAAGCAGGGGCCGAATGGAGTACAGTGGGGCCCTCTCTCAAGTTTTTTTTGCCGACACCCTGAGCCGCGCACATCTGGTGTTAATCAGCAAAGCTTACACAAACACACCATACACACACATACAAAGAGGCAGACACACACAGGCAAACACTTCTGCAAAGATCCCCTTAAGAAAATCCCTCTCAACTCCTGAACTTCCGACATGACTGGGGTCAACTCTCTTGCCCTGGATCTATTAGTACACATGCCACGGCCATGTAATAAGAGCCGCTGAGTTGTTACAGTACAAGGAGTTCTCACACACACACACACACACACACACACACACACACACACACACACACACACACACACACACACACACACACACACACACACACACACACACACACACACACACACACACACACACACACACACACACTGCATTTTAGGTTCACTGCATGGGGGCAAATACAGCACAGAACCACCCATGTGCACGCATTTAAATGAGAGTATAACAAGGGCAGAGAAAATGAAACAATGTGTTCAAATATCTGTTCATAATAAGAAGAATAAATATATCATACTGACTGAAAGACTCAACACTCCCAAAGGGTTGAGCAAGCGCTTTGACTTTGACTTAATAAGAAAAACTTCATGGACTTCAACAAAAGAATAAACTAAAAACAAATGACTGTGAATGTCTCTTAGCATAACAGTCATATGGCAGTGACATAATTAGTCGGGAACCCTCAGGTGGATTTAATGACTAAATTAAAATGAGGACTCCCATGTCTTGATCTTTCGCAGTGATTATATGTTATTGTAATTTCATACTTTTGTATTATTCTGGTCTGTTGAATCTATACACTATAAATGTGTATATGGTGTGTTTAATACTGGCTGAGCTTTAATTTATTCAGTGTCTGGCTAATTAGGCTTCAGCTCAGCTTGGAGTTTTAATAGAGCTGAGGTGAATTATAATATGACACCATGCTCTTTTTATGTACAAGAATGACAAAGGTGTATTTCATTCAATATCTAGGTGAAACAAAGTAAATGAGAAAAGTGGGGAGGGGTCTATATGCATTTTTTCACTGAAGACATTATGGTATGTCACAGTAGAGAGAATTTGAAAAACATTAACGATTGTGACTCCATTGAGCAGCCCCACTTTTGGTGTCTTACTATAATTAATGGTGACTCACTGTCATGATTCACTAAGGATACTAGAACAGGACGGAGCCAACAGTAACATTATTAATAACACATGTGAACTTCCTACTATGACAAGTTGAAACGCCTGTTGTGAAAAATGTCTATCAACCACAGCCTGCGCAGGCCAACAGAGTCCAGACATGTAATCATCCAGTCAAGTGAAATCACCTGTGTGGACGGGTGAACCATATGTGTTTTTAGAGGTTTTTAACGAAAGCCTTCAATTAAATTACACTAGCAGATTCGCTGCTTTCTGAGGATAAAATAACCACAAGTACAAATTCATACAGATTCATCCTTTCTATTCTGTCTACTGGCTTTTAAATCATTTTTGCTTAAACTATTAGGCTAATATCACAGATTACATTATTTGAAATAGAACAACTTAATATCTCTATGACTGGTGAGTCTTCAGATGCATAGGGTTTCACTTTGGATAATGTCTCAATAAGGATTGCTCCATCTTCATTGACAGGGAAAGAGCCTACACGACTGCACAACACACTTATGTATAATGTATTATGATAGAGCTACGGTTCTTATATAAATATAGCTACCTATAATTACAACCGCTTTCTCTAGGTTAAACCTTTGTACCTCTTATAGCCTATACTTTAATTTATTTTCATCTAGATATATTTCTACATCATTTTATTGTACGTATGCTACATGTCTGTTTTGTGATCTTTGCACTGTCCACAGTGGCCGTCCAACCTCGGTGCACTTAATGTAGTGTGTGACAGTGAAGGCATTTGTATTGTGTATTTACCTTAACGCAGCTTTGACACCTGGAGATATGACATACGTCTGTCCACTCGTTTACGACTGATGCACTGGCTCCATTACATGTCCTCGTGCGGCTCGAGCTGAGGAGAACGTGCCTCTGGTTCAATGGGCGGTGACCTGTAAACAAACACTTGACTGACCCATGAGGACGCCTATGCACATCTGTCTGACACTGTACATCAGTGATGGCGTGTACAGATACATATGAAGTTATACCACCATTACCACCACTATGAAGTATCGCGGTATCTTCATTTTTAGATTAGGCCTTGTTTCCCCGTTGAACTTTCAAACGTTAGCTAGTTTGCGTATTTAGCGTCAGGCTAGTTTTGGTTCGTGTTGCTTTTTTCGTAGAAGTTTGAGGAAGTCCTGGCGGTTATTCCGCTTGTAAAGGTGAAACTTAGGAGAGGCGACAAAAAAATGAATTAAAGCATAGGCTAAATCTTACCTTTCTTTCTATATCTTATCAAAGTATTTTTCCGACGACCGCAGCGGCGTCTTCTTTACTTCTGGTTATGCGCGCAACAGACGGCGAGCTCAGTGCTGCCCCCTCTGGTGGAAAACTACCATCAGGTTCCTCTCCGCACAAACGGTAGCCTAAATCCATGCTTTGCACCCATAGCAAAGTTACAGCTCAACTAATCTAAATATAGCTAGTCAAATAGCCTTCTATTAAAATATTGCAACAATAAGTATATTAGGCTACACACAGTCCATCCTCTTATGGCACTATTTCTCATTATGATTAATGATGGTAGGGCCTACGCTGATAGGCCTAATTGTGACAGTTGTGTTTTGGCCTTTCCAGCATTAACAATGACTGCACCAGCTGGATTTTCTCATAAGTGGACCACCTCCAAACTCAGCCTCATCCCCAGTGCTCCACAGCTTCAAGAAGAAAAAGAGACATCTGGCAACTACCATAATGTCTGAGAAACAGAGATTTACTACTGGTATCCAGAAAGAGGCGAGGCTGTGAGCTCTGTTTTTTTTTCTTTTCTTTTCCTTTTTTGCCTCATGCCCTGAATGGCTGAATTACCTGTCTGTAAGCTTGTGGCAAACTGACTGCTCCACACCCTGCTTGATGAATCTTTTCCTACACAACCTATTATTAACTTATTCAAAAGTCACATGAAGAACCAGTGTCGGGTATTTTTTTATTTGGCAATAGCCTATCTAAAATTAATATACTAAAATGATTGCTTTGCTGTCAGCTTTGGCTCTTTAGCCTCCTGTTAACAATGTCTAATGTAGTGGCTAGTATTCGTGACTCAATTTGCTCTTGCCAAGACCTGCTGTGAAGGAGACTATGTTATGCATTCATTCAACTTTTCTTTCTGACATAAACTAATTTTGAAACTGCCATTTAAAATATGTAAAATCTCACGAGACTCGGATGGACCAGGAAGAGGAGCTTCCGCTGCAAACAAACTTGAAATATGGACTTATTTAAATTTTTTCTGGACATTTTCGCATTTCTCCACTGCAGTAAATACTGATACCTAAACAGAATTGATACATGTGTACAGGGTCTTTCTTTCAAGGAAAAGATGCAAACATTATTTACACCAAAATATTTATTTTTAATGTAAGGACATGTAAAGAAGTCCATTTGCCATGTGATGCACCATGACTACCAAATATCTGAAGCTTTATTGATCTTTTTATTATATCATCAGTAAGTAAACTACTTGAAATGTATTATAGTATTCCAACTTTCACACATTGTCATTGTTATTTCATTGAATTATGGGTAATGGCAAGGTGGGAATTTTAAAGAGAAGTACAGTAGTGCTCTGACATAACCATACAGTTATCACAATATAATACATTTAAAGTGGCATTTTGTATTGTCCTCGGGTAAAAAATGTCAGTTGTTTTTATTTGTGTTTATTTGGTGACACAGTGTAACTCGTTTTCTTCCAATATACCAGACCGTCAGCATAATGATGGACCCAGTGGCCCCAGTGCAAAGAAACATGTAGTTTTCCAGATTCAAATTGTTTCAAAAAGCCCAGACACAATGTAGTCTGAGGCTCTCCCATCAATGAGGCCTGATCCATCGTTGTCAACAAACCAGCAGGGAATGTTTTCTCCATCCTTTGGGTTTCTGCTGAAGTCCTTCTGCCAGTGTCTGTCAGGTAGAGAAGACCAGTGATGAGCTGTGTATGTGTACACAAGCAACACACTTAACTCTTACATGCAGTAAATTCACGATCATGTGCACCTGGTCACGTTGACTGTTTGTCCCTTCACATACATGGTGGCATCCAACTCCTCCTGGACTTCGCCTGGGCGAAAATCTGCCACCTCATAGTGAACCCCACGGTAGAACTGACCTGGAGTAAGAAAAAATAAAAAGCTCATCTAATATCTTTTTGATTTATTTAAAAAAAAGAAACATCAAATAACATAAAACAGTGTCATAAGATGTTAATTTGTTTTTTCTGCTCCTACCCAACAGGCCATGAACTGAAGCAGACAGGTGGTGGCCGTCCAGGGTGTAGAAGCCAAGGTAGTCTTGTTGATCGTGGTACTTCTTCCACATCTTTGTGTGTTTAATGACCATAAATTTGATGGAGTGCCTCAGTGTCACTGTTAAGCTGCAGTTCTTTGTTAACTTGAGGTCCAAACTTGGGGAGAGAGAACAGAACAAACAAGAATTTCATTTGGAAAAACTGAGCAAAGTTATTTCATTGTGATTCACAGAAGCTAAATGGAGATTTTCAGTGTGGGTTTCAATGGTTACACTTGTTGTAAGGTATTGATTGTGTCATTTCATTCATTTTTGTTGAATACATGATGCTGTCTATACTAATTCAAGGTTATATTTACACAGCAGTGTTACTCACTTGGTTTCTTTGATAGAGGCTGTATCGGACCACAGCAGCTTGGCCTCTCTGCCGTTGTAGAGGACTGAGATGTCCTGAGTGCTCACATCCAGCCTCACACCCAGCTTCTCATGGATGATACCAAAACGCCCAAAGTAGGTCTTGACCTTACCCTCTGGAGCAAATTTCTTCTTGCCAATAATTTGGCCATTTACGACAAAGCCTGGAAATAATGATATATTAGTTTTATTGTGCTTTCTTTCCCCCTCTTTTAACGAGTGCGTCAGACTTTGGACTGACCTGATCGTGGGTCTCTGACCAGAGCGAAAATGGTTCCTTGTTTGCCGTTGATGTTGAAGCACAGAGCGTCGTCTCTGTCTGGCAGCTCTATCATGAAATGAGGATCTCCATCCACTGCAAGAGCATCATCAAAGTATTATGTGATGTAGAGAGCTCCAAATAATCAGACTCAAGTATAACGGCTGTATTATGATTATGATATAAACAGATTAGATTTCTTAGGCATATGGTGAATCAAATAAGAACTGCAGTGACAGAAAATAAATAAAACTAGGCAATTAGATAGGCATCACTGTAAAACAGGTTATGACGACTGGTCACTGCAATAATTTCATTCTTGTTTTTTAAAAAATTACACATTCATTGTAAATTATTGAGTGAATTACTTTGTGCACCAAAAAGGCAAAAATCAATTCAATAGAAAAGGGCAAAGCAGAATAAACGTAAAACAGAATAAACATGACAAAAATACATAATGGTGAAACTGCTGTATGAACATCTTACCATCTGCTTGGCTGTGGGAACCTCGAGCTTGGCTTGGACTTCGAGCTGGGCTGGCACGGCTGGAACCTCGGCTAGCACCTCGGCTAGTGCTGCGTGCTATGTTACCAATAATAAAATGACACATCATCAAAGTTGTTCAGCCAGAAAAAGGTTGTAAAATATGTTATACAATGAAGGTAAAAGAGATTTGGTACCATTGTTTCTCTCTGCTTTCTGTCGCTGATCTGCAAAACAACAGTTACGAAAACATAACACAGAAAATCAGTTGGATGCCTTCAGGATATTCACATATTCAAGAGTTTTTTTTTTAATATTCAAAGAATGAGATGTAAATTTGCAAATAAAGAATACACTAGTTAACCAGATAACCTATTCTCTTTTAATTTTATCTATTTGTGTGATAAAAAAAATCTATTGAATTAAAGAAATTAAGGATTAAACAGTGATCCTTCACCCTCAGTCAGCTTGTCTGCAATGAGCGGGCTGTCTGGTCCGTCCTCAGTCTCAGGTTTGGTGACCACCATGGAGGTGAGGGGGGTGACGAAGCTGTACCGCAGAGACATGTCCAGTGCTCTGGCTGCCATGCTGTCTTTATCTTGTTGACTACCAATGTCACTAACAGAAGAAAGACGCCGTTAGTTAGTATGATGCACATGTTATCAAATCCTTATCCTTATAAAAGCTGATGAACAAACCTGTTGTCCAGTAGCTGCTGGGTGGTGAGGTAGGCCCATAAACGCTCTGTGAAATTCCCAAAGATGTACTCCTGTTCAGGGTAGATCGCCTTCCAGTTTACCACCTGGGGCTTTTTCTGCACTTGGAAGTCTCTCTCCGGCTGCAGAAAGGGGAGAGATTCAATGACTGATGCAGGGAGAGGATATGATAACTCAGAGGCAGCAGAATAAATTTAAATTGTGATGCATCTTGAGGAAAAGTTGAAGGTTTGATTTATCCTGAGGGCGACTGTGTTTCTGATCTGAACTTGTTTTTGAACAGATTCAGCGCTGGACTGACCATTGGTTCAAAAGAAGGGAAAAGAAGGGATAAATGATAGAAATTTAATTTAATGGATGTCTTATTGACAGCTGCTAAACTGAAGGACTTTGTGAATGTTTTTATGTTGTCTGATGTCTTGTCCTAATGCTGCTCCTTATGCCTTTTAAATTGCCCCTTGGGGACAAATAAAGTTTTTGATTGATTGATTGATTGATTGATTATCTCTCACCCCCTGCCCGAAGACTTCCACCAAGAAGTTGTCCAGATCAACATCATTCAGTCGACCAGCCACCACAATCTCTGAGCCATTAAACAATTGGCTGAAGTGTTTTTTGGTCACAAAGTCCACGGCATTGTCCGGGTAACGCAGGTCGACCTCCAAGAGCAAAGGGCTGGCCACTTCATTATAGAACCCCTGGAACAGAGACAGATACACAACCAAATGATATAATCATCTGTTGAACAGTTGCACAGACCTTTAGTGTTTTCTCGTTTCACTCCACCTGTAGTTGAAGAGCTGCATCTGAAGCTTCATAGATTCTGCGGGCCAGTCCCTTGTTTTGTCTGCTCATCACATCCAGGAAGGAGTAATCCACATCGTTGCCAAATCCCAGACAGAACAGAGACATGTTTCCTCCAATGGCAGACTGCGCATTTTGCTGGATCTTTGGGAGACTGGACACTCCTACATGCGTGCACACACATGATCACATGATGCTCTTGCTCTTCTTAAATGGAGACTTCATATACTTTATGGTCATCAAGACCTTGTCAGCCATTTAAAACTTTCAAAGTATTAACATTTTCCAAATCAAGACATCTCACCAGAGTTTGGCATCCCATCAGTCAGTAAAATAATCATATCCACACTCCTCTCTGGGACCCTTTTATCTTTTCTTTCTTTCTCCAGCATACTCACTGCCTTCAGCACGGCGCTGTTGATGTTGGTGGCTAAAAAGCAACAACACAGTCAGAAGATTAACATGCAAATATCATGAGATTACATTCATCAGACAGAAAAGGAAGTTGCAGTTACATAAAGGGATAGTTCAACATTTTGGCAAATGGCCCATTGCCATATATCCCTATAGTTTTAGGAGTAGGTTCGTTACCTTTATTCGTCAGTGTAAGACAGCTGCTCAGAGCTATACGCTACAGAGGCTAATGGGATTTCATATAGCAATTGTCCAATTTGCCAAAAGTATCCCTTTAATATCTTTGTTTCTTTAGGAAGGAACTGTTCAGCATTTTGCAGAATATTAGCATCTTTCTTTACAACTGCAACTATGAGCGAAATCGTTTTTTGTTTGTTTTGTTTTGACGTGATACATTTAAACAATATTTCCAGTCATCTAAATAAGGCGATAAACAAAACATTTGGCACTGAAGTCGCACATCCTTTGTCTTTTAGTTTTCTGATGTAGGTGATGGCTTTGGCCACATTTTCCTTCGTTGCTTTGGTGAGATCGTCCTTCCAGGTGACGATGTCAGAATCAAACAGGATGAGGGCAAAGTGGTCGTCCTTATGGAGGTCTTTCAGAATGGCAACCATTGCCTCCCGGGTCTGCAAAGGTTCACAGTGAATGAAGATGTTTATGTACATACAGTACATCAGTCCAGGAATGGTGGAGCTCACAGCAAACAAGGAGTCTGTTACCTGTGCAATCTTTTTTCCTGCCATTGATCCACTCCTGTCAATGACAAACACCACATTCT
Source organism: Decapterus maruadsi (assembly GCA_030347415.2). NCBI lineage: Eukaryota > Metazoa > Chordata > Actinopteri > Carangiformes > Carangidae > Decapterus > Decapterus maruadsi. The sequence continues at coordinate 9,070,260 of CM064896.1, read as the reverse complement.
TTGGGACTCTTTGCAGGTCAGGAGGAGCGAAGAAGTGCACAAAGTATCCATTCACAATCTGAGGATGGGCAAATAATTTAATTTAGAGTAACGTATGATTCATATTTGTTGCTGTCAAGTGTTGGCTGGCAACTGACCTGAATTTCCCCTGGGCCCTCTTCTCGTTTCACATCGTATTTGATGATGAAATCTCCATCAATGATGGAAGCGTCACATCCTGGACACTTCCTCTGCTGCTCCAGAGTTGGTGAGAAGGAGATGTGTGCCTATAAGGGGCAGATAGATCCATTTTAGTGGACAGTGGACAGTATAGGACACATTCCTTGTGATAAATGATGATCCAAAAGCTTTTATGAGCCTGTGAACAGAGGCGTGGGAGTCTTTGTAAACCTTTACCTCTGTGTCAGTGAACGATTTCTCCACCAGGGGGAGCAGGTCATTGGTGAGAAAGGTTGCAGTGGCATCAACAAAGTCAATGCCCTGAGGTTCATAGATATCTGCCACAATCTGTCTCCACCCACACACACACACACACACACACACATGAGCACAATCACTGAGGCAGATCAAGAGATTGCAAGGATTTAAAAAATATGGATGCAAATATCCTCATACTTGTGTGTTATTTAAAAAAAAGTAAAGAGGAGAATTAGTATAACCTGAAACTCCTGCACTGGTGTTTTGGGTTTAACTCGGGTTAAAATCTCATATTGGCCCATTTTCCTCTGAAGGAGCTCCTCGTACGTCAGAACGAAAGTCACGTTGCTTTTGGCTGCGATGTTGACAGACACTGAAAACTTCTCCATCTTCCTCCCAGAGGCCCTGAAATTAAATAGAGACATAACTGATGATTTCTATTGTTAAAACTATCAATTTATAGGATCTTTATCAAATCAAAATGTGGAAGCTGATCTCAACATGTGTTTTTGTTATTTTTCATACTGAGTGACTCACTTGACCAGTCCAGCTGTTTGTCCAGAGGAAACAGCCTTCTCATATTGTTTCTTGGCTTTATCTTTCTCCTTCACGTCCCCAACATAAACCTGACCTTCAATTTCCCTGTGACGTAAAGCACAAAGATGGAAAACAACATGATGCTTCGTAACAAAACAAAAACAATATTGTTGATTTGAAGCACAACTGTGGAAGGAAGCAGGGATTAATGTTGTCACGCACGCAGATGGTCATAACACGTGCAGGAATGCGTCCAGAAAAACGAAAGTGAAGGAGGAAGACTGACATGCTGAAGTTGGTGATGAAGGCCGTCTTGGGCAGCTCCACCTCAAAGAAGATTTCCTGGGAGACGTTTGCTGCATTCAGGGCCTTGGAGGTCATGACCGTGTGGGCGAAACGAGACGTCACCGTGCAGCTCACTCTGACGCTGTGCACCTCCACCATCTGAAAAGATGCTTGTAATGTAAGATGTTTGGTTCACAGACGGTCGGCATCGGTGAACCAACCACACAATTTGCAACATGCCGTGATACTGCAAACAAGCAAGATCAGAGGTCAGGGGGACTTGTGGCCTCTCTAATGAAGCCCACCGGTATCTCAGGTGTCAGTAGGAGACATGTCACCATAAATATGATGTTAGATGAAACTTTTTCTCATTAAAACACAGAAGTCTGATTCACTTCCAGTTTCCAAAAAGAAAACAGCAAAGAAAAAATAAATTCATGCCAGTGGACACCATGGGGGGAGGTGGAATCTGGAAGTCATGAGTTTAATGGGAAACATAGGCTTAATTTCGCAACCAGCAACAATACCCCTACTGTGAGATAGAAGCTAAGAGTAGAGGTATCATAACCAAAACCTCATGTGTAGTGAATTGTCATTCAGGTTTGAGTTGATTTGTCAATGCCACATTAACATGTAAATGTTTTGCTGTTATTCATACCACAGTTAACATCATGAAACAGTTCCTTACATTTGTCGAGACTGCGCTTCTTTTCTGCAGGGGAAGAAAAGAAAAAATATTTTCACAATCAACATTGTCTCGGTATAACGTTCTGCAAAATGGTGGTCTAAAGTTTTGCCTTAATTTTGTCTTTAGTTTACCTTCATTGACCTGGCACCCATGGCTGCTTCAGAGTCCTGGAAAAGAACATAATTTTTTTATTTTACTATTTAAAAAATTTTTTTTTTAGCACAATCAATATCATATAAAAAAACCAACATGAACAATCAACATGACTGGGATGTGCAAAGGGGAGGTATGAAACCCAAAAGGGCTTACATGAAAACCTCACCCACATATTCAAAGATCAAATTTGTTACATAGGAAAAATAATTAGACAATTATGAAAAATAAGTATAAAAGTAAATGATTAAACAGTATATATAAGGACGTAAGGAAAAAATATATACATACATGAATAATACAAAACAATAATAATGAATGAGATGAAAATAAACATGATTGCATGATTTTAGATGAAGGAAAAACATTCCTAACATAGAGTACACTGAAGGTGTTTCCCAAACTGTCAAAGAAGAAGTTTTGGATCAGTATGTGTGGTAAACAAAGGTGTGACCAATTAAGTGGCAAGTGTGGGAAAAGACTCTGATATAAATGTCATAGAAAACAGGCTGGCAGTGGCAAGTTCAGACAAGCAGATATAGAGGATGTTTTGTTAATGTTGCTGTGTCTGTGTCAGTTCTCTCTGGGTTCTCAGCCTCCTCCCACAGTCCAGAGACATGCACATTATTACGTTATTTAGCAACAATAAACTGGCTGAAGGTGGGAGGTGTGTTAACCAGGAAAAAAAAACACTGTCTCACAATTTAGAGCCAAAATTATCACAATGTGGAAAAAAAAAGTTTTACAATATTGTAGATATTTTCAGAGCCAAACCCAGAAATTCAAAATTAATGTCACACCTCTCACCTGGGACATTGAGATTTGACTCAAACATCCATCAAAACATTCAAACATAGTTCTGCTTAGACCCCAAGCATCTAATTTATCAGTCTGTTGAGTTTTGCATTTAAAAAAAGTTTAATTGGCTTTAAAATGCAGCAGTCATCCCTGCTATGTAGCTGCTCTAAATGACTTTTAATTATATTTCCAGTGAGATGTCATTGCTGTAGTGTTCCTGGAGATGAGATGAGTCTCTTTTCTATCCTTTTCTATCTTTTTTATTTGATTTTCTGTGGCGCCCTTCTGTTTTGGAGCATAGCTTTGGTAATTGTGTCCTCTAAACAGAGCTTCTTTTATTCTTTTTTTTTTTCTTTTTCAGAAAACAAAAACAACATGCAGGGCTCATCACTTCCTGCATGCCTGAGAATTATCCATGGGAAAGATTTCCTCTTACTTCTGCAGATACAAGCTTTCATAAACAGTGTAGACAGAGACTCATCACCAATGGCAGATCAGCTGATGTATATCATAAGAAATCATGCATTGGTGTTCATGCATCTGTTGCACACATAGTTTCTGTTAAATACCTGCGACACAGCATCTCTCCTGGAAATGACCAGAGCTCCACGGGCCTGTGCTGGAAGCCAGATGCAGAGACAAGCCCCCAGCAGCAGGGCTCTCCACGCCACTGTCAGTCCTGTGAAACAGAGCGGCCTCTCCTCCGGCATGACTGAAAACAAGTGTGTAAGGAATTCAAGGCATGTGGGGATAAATCTTCGGTAAGAGTTACACTCCGCCCACTCTCTGCCCTGCAGGAGGATGGACCCTCCTTGTCACCGCCTCTTCTAGTATATTTCAGTCAGGCACTGTACGTGATTTCCCATAAACTGGTCTGAATGTGTATGTGCGGGGGCAGCCACCGAGTCCAAACATGTCTCTCCTTTACTTCTGGTGTGTATTTGTATGTTTAGAGTTCAGCTTTTAGGTTCTATAAACATGATTTCCAACCAATCATCAGTGAATGTTGCTTGTGGATATTTCCTGCAGGAGGATAACAGTGTTGTACAGAGAAACAATGAAGAAATGTTTCTAACCTATTTGTTCCCACCAAGATTAAATTTATTAGGCCTCCTGTTGTTACAGTGAAGCTCACACGAACGGTAAGAACTTCATCATCACTGTAGCACTGCTTAGAAGTTTAAGTTTATTTATTTAAAGTAGAGACAATACATATCAATGGACATATACATGTAAATATGCAACATTACAGCCAACGGCTAATTTCCATCTTTAGTCCCCTCGGCAGGTTGATGTTAACATAAGATTAAGACAACAGTGACAGCAAGTAAGGAAACAAGGAAAGACATGTACTAAACACTAAACAGACTTTTCTGTCCCAGTAGCACTATTGGATTAAATGTGCTCATGATGAGGCCGATTCGCTTTTGGGTATGATCTTAGATTACTCATGGTGTAAATACAGACATATTCGAATGGTTATTCTATGATTCTGATTATTCTTTTGCAGTAGACACTGATGTGAGTGTGTTTTCAAACAGTTTTAAAAAGTCCTGACACGACGTAATCCCTTTCATTTCCGTCAATGAGGCCTGCCCCATTACTGTGAACAAACCAACAGGGGACGTTTTCTCCGTTCTTCACGTCCCTCCTGAAGTCTCTCTGCCAGCCCCTATGGACCGAGACACAAACGTCAGGTAAAGACCAAATGACACTTTAAGAGCACACACAAAGCGACAGTGACACGTGTGACACCTCCACTCTGGTTTTCTGAGAAATATGTTGTACCTGGTCACATTGAGCTGCTTTCCTTTCACAAACATGGTGGCGTCTGGTTTCTCCAGGACTTCTCCTGGACGCAGGTCCGTCACCTCATACTCAATCCCATGGTAGAACTGACCTATAGCAATGAAATATTATTATTTTTAATCATATAATGAGTCTGACTGTCTATCTCATCTCTTCACCATCTTTGTTTGTCTGATATGTGCCTGACATATGGTACCTAGCAGGCCGTGAACCGAGGAGGAGAGGAGGTGGCTGTCCAGGGTGTAGAAACCCAAGTAGTCCCGGTGATACGGATGCTTCTCCCACACTTTGTGAAGCAGGATCACAAACTTGACCGAATCTTTAAGAGTTACCATCAGGCTGCGATCTTTAGTCACTTGAAGATCCATACTGAAGGAGAAAGAAGAGGAGGAAGATGATGATTCAGTCATTCATTCACAACTGGACTTTACATGTTCTATGATTCATATTCTTTCACTGAGGGTGATGAGGTGCAGACACTCACTTGCGTCCTTTGAGAGAGGCCGTATCCGCCCACAGCAGTTTGATCCTTTGGCCGTCCTGGAACACTACAATGTCCTGAGTGCTCACCTCCAACCTCACACCCAGAGTCTTGTGGGTGATGCCAAACCGCCAGAAGTAGGTGTTGATTTTCCCATCGGGGGGAATTTTCTTGTCTCCGATTATCTGGCCATTGACCAAAATACCTGAGGAACCAGTTGGATTCAGTCATTGTTGCAGCTGGTAAGAAAGACTGTGATCAGGGCATGGGACAGACCTGATTCTGGGTCTTTGACCAGATTGAAAATGGTTCCTGGTTCGTCATTGATGTTGAAGCACAGAGCGTCGTCTCTGTCAGGAAGCTCTAGCATGAAATGAGGATCTCCATCCACTGTAAGGTGACGAGAGAGAAAAATGTCAGAAATTACTAGGATTTTATTTCTGATGCTGATGTGAACCTTTTTCACATTTTTGTGTGTATTAATATAGATTTTTAAAGGCAGTTAAGAGGAGTTAAGGGACTATGTATCTGGGGAAATACTGGCACATCACTTAAAACTAAAGATGTGAAAAAGTCATGTCCATTGGTTTAATCTGTAGGAGAAGGTTTTGACCTGGTGCTGTCAGTGTTTGTACAAATGATCTGATAGTTAATACTAATAGTATTCAAAAGAGAACTTACCGAAATATGTGGGTGATGAATACCGGGGATATGAGTACAGTGCAGGGTTTGTATATCGTGCTGAACAGGAACAATGAAATCCAAACAAATCAATACTTAAACCTATACAAATCTTGTTTATGCTTGATCATTCGAACGACAGTCTTACCCATTATTTCCGCCTGTTGTCTTTGCTCTTTAAAAAGAAAAAGAAAGAAGAAAGAAGAAAGAAAAAATTAATACACATTTCACAGTTCAGACTGAAGCACTGGCCTCTGCTGGTGTTGTTCAGTAAAGAAGAAACAAAATGCTCATGTTTTGAACCCTCTCTCTTCCCTTACCTTCAGTCAGCTTGTCCGCAATGAGTGGGCTCTCTGTACCGTCCTCAGTCTCAGGCTTGGTCACCACCATGGAGGTGAGCGGGGTTACAAAGCTGTACTTCAGAGACAGGTCCAAGGCCTTGGCTGTGGCATAGCTTTTCTCCTCTGAAGAACCAATCTTACTGCAAGAAGAAGATACTCATATGTATACCATTCAGATCACATCCAGAAAATCACAATGGAAGCTATGAATGGATACTACGGCATTCATCACAGGCTCTCCGTTGATAGCTAATGAGGATCATTAGATAGGATTATCCCAAGACCAGCAGGAAATTAATATTTTTTAAACCAAGTCAATCCAGGTCCAAACTGACCTCTTCTCCAGGAGCTGCTTGATGGTGAGATAGGCCCAGAGACGCTCTGTGTAATCCCCAAAGATGTACTCCTCATCTGGGTATATGACGTCCCAGTTAAGAGTGCTGGCCTGGCCTTGCACGTTGAAGTCATTCTCAGGCTACAGGGAAGAGGGAATAAGAGGATATGCAGTCTAATTAACCCCGTCGTAGAGTGACGATCTTCTCTTTACCTCAGCGTTGTCTACGATGTCCTCGAGTTCCTCCTCCTTACCCCCTCCCCATACACCTCCACCAGGAAGTTGTCCAGGTCGTTGTCTATCAGCCGACCAGCCACCACGATCTCTGAGCCGTCATACAACTGGCTGAAGTGGTTGGTGGTCAGGAGGTTAACTGCACTGTCATTGTAACGCAGATCCACCTCTGACAGCAGGGGGCTGGCCACCTCGTTATAGAAACCCTGGAACACATGCAGGCACACTGTGTTGCTAAAAGTGAAAATGTGCTATGAAAACAGGTTGTATTGTGTTATTTCATTTTTATTTGCAAAAGTGTCATCGTGGTCTAAATCTATCACCTGGAGTTGAAGAGTTGCATCTGAGGCTTCGTATATTCTGCGGGCCACTCCACGGTTTTCTTTGCTCAACACATCCAGGAAGGAGTAATCCACGTTATTTCCAAATCCCAAACTGAAGAGAGACATTTTTCCTCCAATAGCTTCACGCACATTCTTCTGGATTTGTGCGAGGTTGGTCACTCCTTCAAGCATACATACACAACATTTTCATATTCAATGCAACACAGAATACATTTTGTAAAATAGAAACAGTAGATTCTAACAGCGTGCACTGTCACCTATTTCTGGTAATCCATCAGTCAATAAGATAATCATATCAATGTTCCTCTCTGGGACCCTGTTCTCCCGCTTGTCTGTGACCAGCATCTTCACACCTCTCAACACAGCATCATTAATATTGGTCCCTAGAAGAGAAGGGTATTCATCACAGGGTATTTCTATTGTTGAAGGAGTAAAGAGTAAAAAGTTTTGACACAGAGGTTTGAATCACTAGTTTTCTCCTAACCTCCCCTGTCATATATCTGTGTCACGTAGATCATGGCTGCAGCCACATTTTCCTTGGTTGCTTTGGTCAGTGTTTCCCTCCATGCGTTGATCCGGTCATCAAACGTGACAAGGGCGAAGTAGTCCTCCTCATACATGTCTTTGAGGATCTCCAGCAATGCCTCTCGCGTCTACAAGAATTACAAGTTCAGAGAGTTGTCTGTGCAAATTCTCATTTGTCCAGGTCAAAGGCACCTCTTAGTCAACTGGACTTTATTTGTTTTGCTGACGTTTTGACTCTTATCCAAGTGGCTTCATCAGTTCATGTAGAGACTGGCTAGTCTGAAAAAATGGTGGATGACTCAGGTATTTAAGCTCTGTGAGGGTGACATCCAAGTTTGCTGTGAGACTTGGGCTAAGGGTGAAACCTCTTCTAAACAAAAACTAAATCCAACTGACTTGATTCAATTGCCTAGAAAAAGGTCAGAGGTCAGATTTTGTGTATCTTGTCCCCTTACACATGCACTGACTCATTAGTACCAAGTGTCTAACCTGTGCCATCTTGGTTCCATACATTGAGCCACTCCTGTCAATTACAAATACCACATTTTTGGGGACTCTCGGCAGGTCAGAGGGGGCGAAGAAGTGCACAAAGTATCCATTCACAATCTGAGGAGAAAGAAATTACAAATACTGAATACTTCAATAAGATGAATGATGAAATACATATTGACAGTGTATACTTTTGTATTGAAGTATGACATGATTGTGAATCAGACCTGAATGTCCCCGAGGCCCTTTGCTCGGTTTACATCATAATTGATGATAAAATCTCCATCAATGATGGAAGCGTCACATCCTGGACACTTCCTTTGCTGCTCCAGTGTTGGTGAGAAAGAGATGTGTGCCTAAACCAGAGGATAAAAAAACATTAAATTCAGCTTATTCTTAATTACTGGGCTCAAACTGAATTTTGAAAGACCCAGTGCGACATGTACAGTAGCCTACCTTGTTGTCAGTGACAGTTTTCTCCACCAGGGGGAGCAGGTCATTACTGAGGAAGGTTGCGTGGGCATCAGCAAAAGTAATGCCCTGAGGTTCATAGATGTTTGCAACAATCTGTTTCCACCCACACACACAAACACATACACATGCAGTTAGGGTAAATGACATTCAACGTTTATCACAATGCAATCATGAGGGTGAGGGTTCACCTGAAACTCCTGCACTGGTGTTTTGGGTTTAACTCGGGTTAAGATCTCATATTGGCCCATTTTCCTCTGAAGGAGCTCCTCGTACGTCAGAACGAAAGTCACGTTGCTTTTGGCTGCGATGTTGACTGACACTGAAAACTTCTCCATCTTCCTCCCAGAGGCCCTGAAATAAAATAGAGACATAACTGATGGTTTCTATATGATCCCTTTGTGATGTTTTATCAAATCAAAATGTGGAAGCTGCTCTCAACATGTGTTTTTGTTATATTTCATACTGAATGACTCACTTGACCAGTCCAGCTGTCTGTCCAGAGGAAACAGCCTTCTCATATTGTTTCTTAGCTTTTTTTTTCTCCTTCACGTCCCCAACATAAACCTGACCATCAATTTCCCTGTGACATGAAGCACAAAGATGGAAAACAACATGATGCCTCTTAAGTAAAAAACAAAATAAAAACAATATCATTGATTTGAAGCACAACTGTGGAAGGAAGCAGAGATTAATGTTGTCCCGCCCACAGATGGTCATAACACATGCAGGAATGTGTCCAGAGTGGAAATGAAAGTGAAGGAGGAAGACTGACATGCTGAAGTTGGTGATGAAGGCTGTCTTGGGCAGTTCCACCTCGAAGAAGATTTCCTGGGTGACGTTTGCTGCGTTCAGGGCCTTGGAGGTCATGACGGTGTGGGCGAAACGAGACGTCACCGTGCACTCCACCGTCACACTGTACAGCTCCACCTGAGGCAGAAACAGAGGATCAGATGGAACCACAGAGACACCATAAGGGAAACCCATCCCATAGAATATTATAATTGATAATAATCTTATATCTTTGTTTTTCTGGTAACGCTTTACAATAAGGATCCCTTAATTAATGTTAGTTAGTACATTTTTAAGCGATAATATATAAACCAATGTGTTAATACTACTACTATTAGTAGTAAGCATTAATTAACTGCTTACTAATAGGCTACAATAATTAATGTATTTCCTAATCCTAAGTAATACATAATAATGATTGTTAAAATATCTGTAAACAGTTTATGAATGCTTAATAATGTACTAACTAACGTTAATTAAGGGACCCTCATTGTAAAATGTTACCGTTTTTCACGCATTGCTAAGTCCAGCTGACATTAAACTGAGCGCCAAATTATAACAGCTTGAAAAAAATTTTTTTTAAAGACATTAGGTCATTGATTCCACTCTGGGAGGATTGTGATGAGGAGAAACAAGTCTTAGCTTGTTGAACTTTTCTTTTGTTTCTGTCAGTAAATGGAAAAACCAAAACAGAGTTGTTTTGATTTCTGGATTATTATTTCTGAAGTCACTGAGATTTTTGTAATCAATAAACATATTGAACCTACTTGAGCACATCTCGTGTGAAGTCGCCTATAACATTAAAGTTGTGGTTCAGTTCAGTCATATGACCTAGACCTTATGACCTTATTAATCTACTGTGTATTTATCAGCACTCCTAAATGCGGTATTCAAAATAGCAAATTTGTGATGAACAATGTTTTCTTCTTTCTTCTGCTACCTCTTGTGTGTGTGTCTGTTGATCTTCAATCTGCTCACATGACAGCCCTACAAAATCAATAAAGTTTTGATGATAACCATGAGTGTGTACAACTTGATAATTTTCTTACCGTGACATCATTCGTGCTTCTTTTCTGTGACAAAAAGAACAAAGAAAAAAAATCAATGATGTTGTTTTGAAACAATTAAATTTAAAACTGACCACAAAAAGTTGTGACCAATATTTAGTTATGTAATTTATTTTAGGTTGAGGTTGAAACAATGACTTTATACGTTTATATATATTATCTTATTGACATTTTAACTTCATGAAGTGTTTCTGTTTCTGCTGAATACCTGCATTGATCTAGTAGCTCCTCTTGTCTCCTGAAATACAAATACAGCAGGGTGAACGAACATGGTGCCAGGTATTAAAAACAAATAGTGGAATGTTAACATATAAAAAAAGGTGTTAGAGCAAGTAAAATATATAAAACTGAAAAGGATTGAAGCACCAAAGAAGCCCATGTCAAAGAGATTATTCTTAAGCGAAGTGGTTATAACTACCAAATAAAATAAATAAACACTGGGAAATTAAAATTCAGAGCACATTCAAAATAATTAAAATGTTGAAATTTACCTGTGGTGCTTCATGGTCTTTGGAGATGAACAGAGCCCCCGAGGCCACAGCAGGCAGCCAGAGGCAGGCACAGCCCCAAAGCAGCAGCAGTCGAACACCCAACAGCCCAGACATGACCGAACTTCCACTGAACAATGGCTGGTTGGACTGCTGAGAAAAAGCAGTGAGCCCAGGGAGGAGGGACAAACTGTGTGTGTAGCCTACGTATGTTTTCCTGCAATTGACCAACAGACCCGAGAGAGCAGGAGACCTGTGGCCTGATTCTGATATTTAAAAAATGAAAGAAAATGTCTGTGGCAACGTTCCAAGAACACTGAATCAAAATCAAGCATTAAAGCAAAATTAGAAGCTACCAAGTCCTGATGATGAATGTTTATTGGTTTTCTCCTCAATCAGAGACTGGACTCTCTCACTCAACATCTTGTGCTGCTTCACTTGAATTGTGTGTGTTTACATCATTTCCCTTGACTGAACAGTGGACCAGTAAGACTCCATGCTTTCTGGGAAATTATCAAACAGGGAACATGGTTCCTGGTTCCACACATAGACTTGGCTGTAAAGTGTCTATGAAAGTTGATTGTCAATTATTTTACAAAAATGTTGTTGTAACAAGCAGAGAAGAAAATAAAACTTGTCTTCCAATTCATTGCATTTTCCCTAATTAGTGTGGATGCTTTCAGCATCCACAGTATTGTTCTTCGGGTCGGCCATTTTGTTTCTTTATAATTAGTGTGGATTTTGCATGCATTGTTCTTTCAGCATCCACAGTACTTTGTGCTGTTTTGTTCTTCTTGAATACGGCCATTTTGTTTCTTTATACTATTTTATTCTTACTTCTTCCGTTTTTGTTAATATAAGTCCTAAATAGTCCTATTTTCCATCAGCAATAACTACTCCTTCATACTTTTTCCTTGTGGGATACATTTAAAGCAGATATCAGTGGAATGTTTTTGTTAATATAAGTCCTAAATAGTCCTATTTTCCATCAGCAATCACTTACATGGAGTGTTTCAGCTGAAACACGAGTCTCTCCGTCACTCTGCTCTGCTGTAAACCCAGGAGAAAATTTTCCTTGTGGGATACAAGCGTTATCCAATGAGGAGAGAGAACGGCATGCTGTTTAGCACGAGGACCAATAGATGCCTGATGAGGGCGGGGCTGCTAACTCATGGTGCGTTCAAGAAAACTCGTACTTTGTGTTTTTCCTTTTGTGAACAATTCATATATCAAAATGTGCTTCTTGAATACTTTTATGCTATGACTTTTCTCTTTCATACTATTTATACTTTTTACAATATTTAACTTTTTCTGCAATTCAGCTGAAATCCTACTCTGCTCTGCTCTCCTCTGTGTAGTGCATGAAATTCACCACCTGTCCTCTTTCCAACTCTGTCTGTAGTGTAGGGGTTAAGGTGCCTGCTCTTCAACTCACAGATTCCTGGTTAGAATCCCGGTTGCGTATTGTTGTTATGTTGTGTTGAATTCTGCTCCCCTCCGTCACCTTCAATTGGTTTCAGGTGGTCGTTAAGAGACACAGTGATTACTTGTGCCCTAGTTGTTGTGACTCATTTCTACTCATTTCTCTTTTTTTTTCGAGCATTAAAGCAGATATCAGCGGAATGTTTTTGTTAATATAAGTCCTAAATAGTCCATCAATCATCAATGTCACTCTGCTCTGCTGCAACCCGAGGAGAAAATTTTTCCAAGTGTTATCCCATGAACAGCCCAGTTCTGGCTAACTCTGTTTTTCCTTCCTGTGGTCATACCAGTTTGATGTGGTACGAGCTGATGGATAAGGTGACTTTCACAGGCTTCATGGAAGGCTACAAAAGTTGTGTCCCGGTTTGGTTTGAATCTTGAACCGCTGATATCTGCTTTAATGAAAAATCAAACATCCATCAATGTCACAACCTCCACCCACACCAGTTCTGGCTGTGGCGCTGTGGATAAGGTGACTGCTTCATGATGCAAAGGTCCCTGGTTCGAATCTTGCTATTGTTATGTTGTGTTGAATTCTGCTCCCCTTCGCTACTTTCAATTGGTTTCAGGTGTTTTTTATCACATTGATTACGCCAACCACAGTTTGCCAAATATTATCACATTAGAATAGATGTTCATGAGGTCAAGGGTTCAATACCAACCTCTGTCATGTTGTTTCAAACTTTCTTTGATTCTCTCTTTCTTTCAACAATGTCTTCAGCTAATCCAGCATTGTTTCAACAATTTCTTCAGTTCATTCAGCATTGCTTTCAGCATCCACACCATTTCCATTCTTGGAAATGCTTTTTCTAGTCTTTTGTGTTGTGGTAGAAGGATCGTCATCGGTACTCTGTATCGGCAAGTACTCAGATCCAAGTATCCCTAAATCATCAGTAACTGTTAGGCTACTTGTGGATATTTCCTGCGGGAGGATAACAGTGTTGTACAGAGAAACAATGAAGAAATGTTTCACCTATTTGTTCCCACCAAAATGAAATTTATTATTTATTGTTGCTATAGTGAAACTCACACGAATGGTACTGTAAGAACTTCATCATCACTGTAACACTGCTTAGAAACAGTATACATCCCACTTTACATCGCGTCATGCACAGATATTAACATTAATTAGACAATCTCAAAGTCAGTAATGTGTTGAGGGAAAACAGGGGAAAGACGTGCACTAAATACTAAACAGACTTTTCTGTCCCAGTAGCATAACAATATTGGAAACAATGAAGAACTGAAATAAAGTAAGTAAATCTGTCCATTTATTTCAATACAAATAAAGAGCTGAGTCTGTCTCCCAGTGCTTCTCATTATATTGGATTATTGGATCGCCTTTGGGTATGTGATCTTAGATTGCTCATGGTGTAAGTACAGATAGATTTTAATCGTTATTCTGTGATTCTGATGATTCTTCTGCAGTAGACACTGATATGAGTGTGTTTTCAAACAGTTTTAAAAAGTCCTGACACGACGTAATCCCTTTCATTTCCGTCAACGAGGCCTGTCCCATTACTGTGAACGAACCAACAGGGGACATTTTCTCCGTTCTTCACATCCCTCCTGAAGTCTCTCTGCCAGCCCCTATGGACCGAAACACAAACGTCAGGTAAAGACCAAGGGATAGTTCACCCTAGAATGAAGTTTCGCTCATTATCTACTCACCCTCATGTCGACTAAGGGCTGGGAGAGTCCTCCGTCCCTTACCTGAGTTACAGGGGGTCTTGGCGTAGCAGTGCATTTCAATGTAACAGTTGCAAGATGACACCAGCGGTCTTCATAAATAAAAAAAACACCAAAAAACATCCAAATACCTCCATGCTGTTCAAAAGGAATGTCCGTCTTGTACTGAAGCCCGGAGATGCGGAATTGTCCTGAAAAAAAAGTTCACATTTCAAGCTTGTTTGTAGCATTAGCTCTCAGTGTCTGTTGTCCAGCTCTTCCGCTGCCAGTGCGCATGCACAAGGTTAAGATGGACGGTAACCATTGCGTCTCACAGGGGGAGGGGAGGAGAGGGCGGGGGCTTGCGCATGCGGACTGGCAGCAGCACAACAGACACTGGGAGCTAATGCTATACACAAGCTTGAAATGTGAACTTTTTTTTTTTTTCGGGACATATCCACATCTCTGGGCTTCAGTACAAGACCGCTGGTGTCCACTTGCAACCGTTACATTGAAATGCACTGCTACGCCAAGACCCCCTGTAACTCAGAGAAGGGACGGAGGACTCTGAAACTTCTCCCAGCCCTTAGTCGACATGAGGGTGAGTAGATAATGAGCGAAACTTCCTTCTAGGGTGAACTATCCCTTTAAGAGCACACACAAAGCGACAGTGACACGTGTGACACCTCCACGCTAGTTTTCTGAGAAATGTGTTGTACCTGGTCACATTGAGCTGCTTCCCTTTCACAAACATGGTGGCATCTGGTTTCTCCAGGACTTCTCCTGGACGCAGGTCTGTCACCTCGTACTCAATCCCATGGTAGAACTGACCTATAGCAATGAAATATTTTAATCATATAATGAGTCTGACTGTCTATCTCTTCTCTTCACCATCTTTGTTTGTCTGATATGCGCCTGACATGTGGTACCTAGAAGACCGTGAACCGAGGAGGAGAGGAGGTGGCTGTCCAGGGTGTAGAAACCCAAGTAGTCCCGGTGATACGGATGCTTCTCCCACACTTTGTGAAGCAGGATCACAAACTTGACCGAATCTTTAAGAGTTACCATCAGGCTGCGATCTTCAGTCACTTGAAGATCCATACTGAAGGAGAAAGAAGAGGAGAAAGATGACGAATCATTCATTCATTCACAACTGGACTTTACATGTTCTATGATTCATATTCTTTCACTGGGGGTGATGAGGTGCAGACACTCACTTGCGTCCTTTGAGAGAGGCCGTATCTGCCCACAGCAGTTTAATCCTTTGGCCGTCCTGGAACACTACGATGTCCTGAGTGCTCACCTCCAACCTCACGCCCAGAGTCTTGTGGGTGATGCCAAACCGCCAGAAGTAGGTGTTGATTTTCCCATCGGGGGGAATTTTCTTGTCTCCGATTATCTGGCCATTGACCAAA
Organism: Decapterus maruadsi; assembly: GCA_030347415.2. Taxonomy (NCBI): domain Eukaryota; kingdom Metazoa; phylum Chordata; class Actinopteri; order Carangiformes; family Carangidae; genus Decapterus; species Decapterus maruadsi. The sequence goes on along the minus strand of CM064896.1, from coordinate 9,054,761 downwards.
ATACCTGAGGAACCAGTTGGATTCAGTCATTGTTGCAGCTGGTAAGAAAGACTGTGATCAGGGCATGGGACAGACCTGATTCTGGGTCTTTGACCAGATTGAAAATGGTTCCTGGTTCGTCATTGATGTTGAAGCACAGAGCGTCGTCTCTGTCAGGAAGCTCTATCATGAAATGAGGATCTCCGTCCACTGTAAGGTGACGAGAGAGAAAAATGTCAGAAATTACTAGGATTTTATTTCTGATGCTGATGTGAACCTTTTTCCACATTTTTGTGTGTATTAATATAGATTTTTAAAGGCAGTTAAGAGGAGTTAAGGGACTATGTATCTGGGGAAATACTGGCACATCACTTAAAACTAAAGATGTGAAAAAGTCATGTCCATTGGTTTAATCTGTAGGAGAAGGTTTTGACCTGGTGCTGTCAGTGTTTGTACAAATGATCTGATAGTTAATACTAATAGTATTCAAAAGAGAACTTAGCGAAATATGTGGGTGATGAATACCGGGGATATGAGTACAGTGCAGGGTTTGTATATCGTGCTGAACAGGAACAATGAAATCCAAACAAATCAATACTTAAACCTATACAAATCTTGTTTATGCTTGATCATTCGAACGACAGTCTTACCCATTATTTCCGCCTGTTGTCTTTGCTCTTTAAAAAGAAAAAGAAAGAAGAAAGAAAAAATTAATACACATTTCACAGTTCAGACTGAAGCACTGGCCTCTGCTGGTGTTGTTCAGTAAAGAAGAAACAAAATGCTCATGTTTTGAACCCTCTCTCTTTCCTTACCTTCAGTCAGCTTGTCCGCAATGAGTGGGCTCTCTGTACCGTCCTCAGTCTCAGGCTTGGTCACCACCATGGAGGTGAGCGGGGTTACAAAGCTGTACTTCAGAGACAGGTCCAAGGCCTTGGCTGTGGCATAGCTTTTCTCCTCTGAAGAACCAATCTTACTGCAAGAAGGAGAAGGTACTCATATGTATACCATTCAGATCACATCCAGAAAATCACAATGGAAGCTATGAATGGATACTACGGCATTCATCACAGGCTCTCCGTTGATAGCTAATGAGGATCATTAGATAGGATTATCCCAAGACCAGCAGGAAATTAATATTTTTTAAACCAAGTCAATCCAGGTCCAAACTGACCTCTTCTCCAGGAGCTGCTGGATGGTGAGATAGGCCCAGAGACGCTCTGTGTAATCCCCAAAGATGTACTCCTCATCTGGGTACATGACGTCCCAGTTAAGAGTGCTGGCTTGGCCTTGCACGTTGAAGTCATTCTCAGGCTACAGGATAGAGGAAATAAGAGGATATACTGTCTAATTAACCCAGTCGTAGAGTGACGATCTTCTCTTTACCTCAGCGTTGTCTACGATGTCCTCGAGTTCCTCCTCCTTACCCCCTCCCCATACACCTCCACCAGGAAGTTGTCCAGGTCGTTGTCTATCAGCCGACCAGCCACCACGATCTCTGAGCCGTTATACAACTGGCTGAAGTGGTTGGTGGTCAGGAGGTTAACTGCACTGTTATTGTAACGCAGATCCACCTCTGACAGCAGGGGGCTGGCCACCTCGTTATAGAAACCCTGGAACACATGCAGGCACACTGTGTTGCTAAAAGTGAAAATGTGCTATGAAAACAGGTTGTATTGTGTTATTTCATTTTTATTTGCAAAAGTGTCATCGTGGTCTAAATCTATCACCTGGAGTTGAAGAGTTGCATCTGAGGCTTCGTATATTCTGCGGGCCACTCCACGGTTTTCTTTGCTCAACACATCCACGAAGGAGTACTGCACGTCATTTCCAAATCCCAAACAGAAGAGAGACATCTTTCCTCCAATAGCTTCACGCACATTCTTCTGGATTTGCATGGGGTCAATCACTCCTTCAAGCATACACACACAACATTTTCATATTCAATGCAACACAGAATACATTTTGTAAAATAGAAACAGTAGATTCAAACAGCGTGCACTGTCACCTGAATTTGGTAATCCATCAGTCAATAAGATAATCATATCAACGTTCTTCTCTGGGACCCTGTTCTCCCGCTTGTCTGTGACCAGCATCTCCACACCTCTCAACACAGCATCATTAATATTGGTCCCTAGAAGAGAAGGGTATTCATCACAGGGTATTTCTATTGTTGAAGGAGTAAAGAGTATAGAGTAAAAAGTTTTGACACAGAGGTTTGAATCACTAGTTTTTTCCTAACCTCCCCAGCCATGTATCTGTTTCACGTAGCCCATGGCTGCAGCCACATTTTCCTTGGTTGCTTTGGTCAGTGTTTCCCTCCATGCACTGATCCGGCTATCATACGTGACAAAGGCGAAGTAATCCTCCTCATACATGTCTTTGAGGATCTCCAGCAATGCCTCTCGTGTCTACAAGAATTACAAGGTCAGAGAGTTGTCTGTGCAAATTCTCATTTGTCCAGGTCAAATGCATCTCTAGTCAACTGGACTTTCTTTGTTTTGTTGACGTTTTCACCCTTATCCAAGTGGCTTCATCAGTTCATGTACAGTAGAGACTGGCTAGTCTGAAAAAATGGTGGATGACTCATGTATTTAAGCTCTGTGAGGGTGACATCGCAGTTTACTGTGAGACTTGGGATAAGGGGTGAAACCTCTTCTAAACAAAAACTAAATCCAACTGACTTGATTCAATTGCCTATGTGGCAAGGTGAAGAGGGACCCGGGCGGGTTCGAACCCAGACTCCCGGGTCGGAGTCGTGCACGCTAACCAGTCGACCAAAGGGACATCCCCTTGGCCAAGTAGCCAGGGCACATGATCAACTGGAGCCATAGTGACAGGAACCTCAACTGTCACATCTCTCCCCCTCTTTTCACAAGCACGTCCTCGTGCTTCCGCGCAGGCTGCCACACAATCGGAATCCATGGACCTGCCACATGGATCCTGCCAACAACGCCAGAATGTGGCAAGGTGAAGAGGGACCCGGGCGGGCTTCGAACCCCAGACTCCCGGGTCGGAGTCATGCGCGCTAACCAGTCGGCCAAAGGGACATCCCTTTGGCCAAGTAGCCAGGGCACATGATCAACTGGAGCCATAGTGACAGGAACCTCAACTGTCACACCTAGAAAAACGTCAGAGGTCAGATTTTGTGTATCTTGTCCCCTTACACATGCACTGACTCATTAGTACCAAGTGTCTAACCTGTGTCATCTTGATTCCAGACATTGATCCACTCCTGTCAATCACAAATACCACATTTTTGGGGACTCTCGGCAGGTCAGCGGGAGCGAAGAAGTGCACAAAGTATCCATTCACAATCTGAGGAGAAGGAAATCACAAATACTGAATACTTCAATAAGACAAATAGATAATAATATTGACAGTGTATAGTTTTGTACTACATAAGTATGACATGATTGTGAATCAGACCTGAATGTCCCCGAGGCCCTTTGCTCGGTTTACATCGTAATTGATGATAAAATCCCCATCAATGATGGAAGCGTCACATCCTGGACACTCCCTTTGCTGCTCCAGTGTTGGTGAGAAAGAGATGTGTGCCTAAACCAGAGGATAAAAAAAACATTAAATTCAGCTTATTCTTAATTACTGGGCTCAAACTGAATTTTGAAAGACCCAGTGCAACATGTACAGTAGCCTACCTTGTTGTCAGTTACAGTTTTCTCCACCAGGGGGAGCAGGTCATTGCTGAGGAAGGTTGCGTGGGCATCAGCAAAAGTAATGCCCTGAGGTTCATAGATGTTTGCAACAATCTGTCTCCACCCACCAACACACACAAACACACACACATGCATGCAGTTAGGGTAAATGACATTCAACGTTTATCACAATCCAATCATGAGGGTGAGGATTCACCTGAAACTCCCGCACTGGTGTTTTGGGTTTAACTCGGGTTAAAATCTCATACTGGCCCATTTTCCTCTGAAGGAGCTCCTCGTAGGTCAGAACGAAAGTCACGTTGCTTTTGGCTGCGATGTTGACAGACACTGAAAACTTCTCCATCTTCCTCCCAGAGGCCCTGAAATAAAATAGAGACATAACTGATGGTTTCTTCTGTATATGATCACTTTGTGATTTTTTTTATCAAATCAAAATGTGGAAGCTTCTCTAAACATGTGTTTTTGTTATTTATCATATTGAGTGACTCACTTGACCAATCCAGCTGTCTGTCCAGAGGAAGCAGCCTTCTCATATTGTTTCTTAGCTTCTTCTTTCTCCTTCACGTCCCCAACATAAACCTGACCTTCAATTTCCCTGTGACATGAAGCACAAAGATGGAAAACAACATGATGCCTCATAAGTAAAAAAACAATATCACTAGATATTGGATATTGGATATATTAGAGATTAATGTTGTCCCGCACAGAGATGGTCATAACACATGCAGGAATGTGTCCATAGTGGAAATGAAAGTGAAGGAGGAAGACTGACATGCTGAAGTTGGTGATGAAGGCTGTCTTGGGCAGCTCCACCTCGAAGAAGATTTCCTGGGAGATGTTTGCTGCGTTCAGGGCCTTGGAGGTCATGACGGTGTGGGCGAAGCGAGACGTCACCGTGCACTCCACCGTCACACTGTACAGCTCCACCTGAGGCAGAAACAAAGGATCAGATGGAACCACAGAGACACCATAAGGGAAACCCATCCCATAGAATATTATAATTGATAATAATCTTATGTCTTTGTTTTTCTGGTAACACTTTACAATAAGGATCCCTTAATTAATGTTAGTTAGTACATTTTTAAGCGATAATATATCAACCAATGTGTTAATTAATGCTGAGTAATGCATACATAATGATAAATTATTCAACTTTTAAATTGATTAGTAAGCATTAATTAACTGCTTACTAATAGGCTACAATAATTAATGTATTTCCTAATCCTAAGTAATACATAATAATGATTGTTAATATATCTGTAAACAGTTTATTAATGCTTAATAATGTACTAACTAATGTTAATTAAGGGACCCTCATTGTAAAGTGTTACCGTTTTTCTCGCATTGCTGAGTCCAGCTGACATTAAACTGAGCGCCAAATTATAACAGCTTGAAAAAAAATTTTTTTTAAAGACAGGTCATTGATTCCACTCTGGGAGGATTGTGATGAGGAGAAACAAGTCTTAGCTTGTTGAACTTTTCTTTTGTTTCTGTCAGTGAAATGGAAAAACCAAAACAGAGTTGTTTTGATTTCTGGATTATTATTTCTGAAGTCACTGAGATTTTTGTAATCAAACTTGAGCACATCTCGTGTGAAGTCGCCTATAACATTAAAGTTGTGGTTCAGTTCAGTCATATGACCTAGACCTTATGACCTTATTAATCTATTGTGTATTTATCAGCACTCCTAAATGCGGTATTCAAAATAGCAAATTTGTGATGAACAATGTTTTCTTCTTTCTTCTGCTACCTCTTGTGTGTGTGTCTGTTGATCTTCAATCTGCTCACATGACAGCCCTACAAAATCAATAAAGTTTTGATCACAGGCGTAACATCATGGTGATAGGCCCCGGTGCAAACATTTTTTTTGTGCCCCTACCCGCCGCCCAGAAGCGCACGTAGGCTACACACGCGCACACACACGCAAACTGGTGCAACTGGTCCACATGGATTTATGGTTCACATGCCGCACTACTGTCAGAGCGTCATGTTTCCATCATGACAACCGAGGGGAGAAAGACACACAACACGTCCTCATGTTTACATGAATTCAAACTCAGCGCGCACTGAGCAGTTGGAGGCTCGAGGTCCGGCCGCGAGCTCGACTGCAGCCGCACGGAGACCACGCGCTGCTCAGACACGTGTATATTCTTTCCGCGTCAGTCCCGACAGCGATCGACACGGTCCGCTGAGAAAAAATTCCTACCAACATATTTTTTACGTGTCAGGATCGACTTGGTACTGACCAGGTATCAGTTCTCTCACCCTGCAAACCAGCGGTTAAGCACCACGGACAGCGGCTCCATATCAACACTAACAGCCTGCCGTGCCCTGACCTGGGCTCAAACCGCCACTCAAAATGACTGACAGACATCAAGGTGATCTTAAATATTATATAGATATATTATATATATTAGCCGCTCAGCGTCACCTTACCGGCCCGCCCCGCGCTATTCTATTTACAAAACAGGGCCTGTGGCAATTCTGGACAGCTGTTATAATTTTTTTTCTTTCTTTCTCTTCCCTCATGGGCCCCTGACGGCGTCTGGGCCCCGGTGCAGCTGCACCGCTTGCACCGCCGATCCTTACGCCACTGGTTTTGATGATAACCATGAGTGTGTATAACTTGATAATTTTCTTACCGTGACATCATTCGTGCTTCTTTTCTGTGACAAAAAGAACAAAGAAAAAAAAATCAATGATGTTGTTTTGAAACAATTAAATTTAAAACTGACCACAAAAAGTTGTGACTGATGTTTAGTTATGTAATTTATTTTAGGTTGAGGTTGAAACAATGACTTTATACCCAAACGTTTTAACTTCATGAAGTGTGAAGTTTCTGTTTCTGCTGAATACCTGCATTGATCTAGTAGCTGCTCTTGTCTCCTGAAATACAAATACAGCAGGGTGAACGAACATGGTGCCAGGTATTAAAAACAAATAGTGGAATGTTAACATGTAAAAAAAGGTGTTAGAGCAAGTAAAATATATAAAACTGAAAAGGATTAAAGCACCAAAGAAGCCCATATCAAAGAGATTATTCTTAAGTGAAGTGGTTATAACTACCAAATAAAATAAATAAACACTGGGAAATTAAAATTCAGAGCACATTCAAAATAATTAAAATGTTGAAATTTACCTGTGGTGCTTCATGGTCTTTGGAGATGAACAGAGCCCCCGAGGCCACAGCAGGCAGCCAGAGGCAGGCACAGCCCCACAGCAGCAGCAGTCGAACACCCAACAGCCCAGACATGACCGAACCTCCACTGAACACTGGCTGGTTGGACTGCTGAGAAAAAGCAGTGAGCCCAGGGAGGAGGGACAAACTGTGTGTGTGTGTGTGTGTGTGTGTGTGTGTGTGTGTGTGTGTGTGTGTGTGTGTGTGTGTGTGTGTGTGTGTGTGTGTGTGTGTGTGTGTGTGTGTGTGTTGTCCTGCAATTGACCAACAGACCCGAGAGAGCAGGAGGCCTGTGGCCTGATTCTGATTCTGAACAGTGGACCAGTAAGACTCTATGCTTTCTGGGAAATTATCAAACAGGGAACATGGTTCCTGGTTCCACACATAGACTTGGCTGTAAAGTGTCTATGAAAGTTGATTGTCAATTATTTTACAAAAATGTTGTTGTAACAAGCAGAGAAGAAAATAAAACGTCTTCCAATTCATTGCATTTTCCCTAATTAGTGTGGATGCTTTCAGCATCCACAGTATTGTTCTTCGGGTCGGCCATTTTGTTTCTTTATTCTTACTTCTTCCGTGCACCTAACTACTCCTTCATACTTTGTGCTGTTTCAACAATTCATATATCAAAATGTGCTTCTTGAATACTTTTATGCTATGACTTTTCTCTTTCATACTATTTATACTTTTTACAATATTTAACTTTTTATGCAATTCAGCTGAAATCCTACTCTGCGCTGCTCTCCTCTGTGTAGTGCATGAAATTCACCACCTGTCCTCTTTCCAACTCTGTCTGTAGTGTAGGGGTTAAGGTGCCTGCTCTTCAACTCAGAGATTCCTGGTTAGAATCCCGGTTGTGTATTGTTGTTATGTTGTGTTGAATTCTGCTCCCCTCCGTCACCTTCAATTGGTTTCAGGTGGTCGTTAAGAGACACAGTGATTACTTGTGCCCTAGTTGTTGTGACTCATTTCTACTCATTTCTCTCTTTTTTCGAGCATTAATGAAAAATCAAATATCCATCAATGTCACAACCTCCACCCACACCAGTTCTGGCTGTGGCGCTGTGGATAAGGTGACTGCTTCATGATGCAAAGGTCCCTGGTTCGAATCTTGGCTTGATATTGTTATGTTGTGTTGAATTCTGCTCCCCTTCGCCACTTTCAATTGGTTTCGGGTGTTTTTTATCACATTGATTACGCCAACCACAGTTTGCCAAATATTATCACATTAGAATAGATGAAAACAGGGTTAGTATCAGTGTGCTCTCTGTGGTGGAGTGGTAGAGTAAATGGTTGGAGTTCATGAGGTCAACGGTTCAATACGAACCTCTGTCATGTTGTTTCAAACTTTCTTTGATTCTCTCTTTCTTTCAACAATGTCTTAAGCTCATCCAGCAGTGTTTCAACAATTTCTTCAGTTCATTCAGCATTGCTTTCAGCATTCACACCATTTCCATTCTTGGAAATGCTTTTTCTAGTATTTTGTGTTGTGGTAGAAGCATCATCATCGGTACTCTGTATCGGCAAGTACTCAGATCCAAGTATCCCTATTTCCAACCAATCATCAGTAACTGTTAGGCTACTTGTGGATATTTCCTGCGGGAGGATAACAGTGTTGTACAGAGAAACAAAGTCAGTAATGTGTTGAGGGAAAACAGGGGAAAGACGTGCACTAAATACTAAACAGACTTTTCTGTCCCAGTAGCATAACAATATTGGAAACAATGAAGAACTGAAGTAAGTAAGTAAATCTGTCCATTTATTTCAATACAAATAAAGAGCTGAGTCTGTCTCCCAGTGCTTCTCACTCTATTGGATTATTGGATCGCCTTTGGGTATGTGATCTTAGATTGCTCATGGTGTAAGTACAGACAGATTTTAATGGTTATTCTGTGATTCTGATGATTCTTCTGCAGTAGACACTGATATGAGTGTGTTTTCAAACAGTTTTAAAAAGTCCTGACACGACGTAATCCCTTTCATTTCCGTCAACGAGGCCTGTCCCATTACTGTGAACGAACCAACAGGGGACATTTTCTCCGTTCTTCACATCCCTCCTGAAGTCTCTCTGCCAGCCCCTATGGACCGAAACACAAACGTCAGGTAAAGACCAAGGGATAGTTCACCCTAGAATGAAGTTTCGCTCATTATCTACTCACCCTCATGTCGACCAAGGGCTGGGAGAAGTTTCAGAGTCCTCCGTCCCTTACCTGAGTTACAGGGGGTCTTGGCGTAGCAGTGCATTTCAATGTAACAGTTGCAAGATGACACCAGCGGTCTTCATAAATTAAAAAAAACACACCAAAAAACATCCAAATACCTCCATGCTGTTCAAAAGGAATGTCCGTCTTGTACTGAAGCCCGGAGATGCGGAATTGTCCTGAAAAAAAAGTTCACATTTCAAGCTTGTTTGTAGCATTAGCTCTCAGTGTCTGTTGTCCAGCTCTTCCGCTGCCAGTGCGCATGCACAAGGTTAAGATGGACGGTAACCATTACGTCTCACAGGGGGAGGGGAGGAGAGGGCGGGGGCTTGCGCATGCGGAGTGGCAGCGGCACAACAGACACTGGGAGCTAATGCTATACACAAGTTTGAAATGTGAACTTTTTTTTTTTTTCGGGACATATCCACATCTCTGAGCGTCAGTACAAGACCGCTGGTGTCCGCTTGCAACCGTTACATTGAATTGCACTGCTACGCCAAGACCCCCTGTAACTCAGAGAAGGGACGGAGGACTCTGAAACAACAGCCCTTAGTCGACATGAGGGTGAGTAGATAATGAGCGAAACTTCCTTCTAGGGTGAACTATCCCTTTAAGAGCACACACAAAGCGACAGTGACACGTGTGACACCTCCACGCTAGTTTTCTGAGAAATGTGTTGTACCTGGTCACATTGAGCTGCTTCCCTTTCACAAACATGGTGGCATCTGGTTTCTCCAGGACTTCTCCTGGACGCAGGTCTGTCACCTCGTACTCAATCCCATGGTAGAACTGACCTATAGCAATGAAATATTTTAATCATATAATGAGTCTGACTGTCTATCTCTTCTCTTCACCATCTTTGTCTGATATGCGCCTGACATGTGGTACCTAGAAGACCGTGAACCGAGGAGGAGAGGAGGTGGCTGTCCAGGGTGTAGAAACCCAAGTAGTCCCGGTGATATGGATGCTTCTCCCACACTTTGTGAAGCAAGATCACAAACTTGACCGAATCTTTAAGAGTTACCATCAGGCTGCGATCTTTCGTCACTTGAAGATCCATACTGGAGGAGAAAGAAGAGGAGGAAGATGATGGATCATTCACTCATTCACAGCTTGACGTTACATGTTCTATGATTCATATTCTTTCACAGAGGGTTATGAGGTGCAGACACTCACTTGCGTCCTTTGAGAGAGGCCGTATCCGCCCACAGCAGTTTAATCCTTTGGCCGTCCTGGAACACTACGATGTCCTGAGTGCTCACCTCCAACCTCACGCCCAGAGTCTTGTGGGTGATGCCAAACCGCCAGAAGTAGGTGTTGATTTTCCCATCGGGGGGAATTTTCTTGTCTCCAATTATCTGGCCATTGACCAAAATACCTGAGGAACCAGTTGGATTCAGTCATTGTTTGACCACAGGACAGGATTAATTGGTAGCAAAAAAATAGATGTTGCCTGTTGGTTCACATGGATCAGCTGGTAAGAAAGCCTGTGATCAGGGCATGGGACAGACCTGATTCTGGGTCTTTGACCAGATTGAAAATGGTTCCTGGTTCGTCATTGATGTTGAAGCACAGAGCGTCGTCTCTGTCAGTAAGCTCGATCATGAAATGAGGATCTCCGTCCACTGTAAGGTGACGAGAGAGAAAAATGTCACAAATTACTAGGATTTTATTTCTGATGCTGATGTGAACCTTCTTCACCATTTTTGTGTGTATTAATATAATTTTTTTAAAGGCAGTTTCAGAGTTAAGGGACTATGTATCTGGTGAAATACTGGCACATCACTTAAAACTAAAGATGTGAATTACAGGAAAAGTCACGTCCATTGGTTTAATCTGAGAAGGTTCTGACCTGGTGCTGTCAGGGGATCAACAACATGAATGTTTGTACAAATGATCTGATAGTTAATACTGATAGTATGCAAAAGAGAACTTACCAAAATATGTGGGTGATGAATACCGGGGATATGAGTGCAGTGCAGGGGTTGCATATCGTGCTGAACAGGAGCAATGAAATCCAAACAAATCAATACACTGACTTAAACCTACAAATCTTGTATATACTTGATCATTCAAACGACAGTCTTACCCATTATTTCCGCCTGTTGTCTTTGCTCTTTTAAAAAAAGAAAGAAGAAGAAAGAAAAAATGATACATATTTCACAGTTCAAACTGGAGCATTGGCCTCTGCTAGTGTTGTTCAGTAAAGAAGAAACAAAATGCTCATGTTTTGAACCCTCTCTCTTCCCTTACCTTCAGTCAGCTTGTCCGCAATGAGTGGGCTCTCTGTACCGTCCTCAGTCTCAGGCTTGGTCACCACCATGGAGGTGAGCGGGGTTACAAAGCTGTACTTCAGAGACATGTCCAAGGCCTTGGCTGTGGCATTGCCTTTCTCCTCTGAAGAACCAATCTTACTGCAAGAAGGAGAAGGTACTCATATACCATTCAGATCACACCCAGAAAATCACAATGGAATGGATACTGCTGCATTCATCACAGGCTCTCCGTTGATCGCCAATGAGGATCATTAGATTGGATGATCCCAAGACCAGCGGGAAATTAATATTTTTCAAACCAAGGCAATCCAAACTGACCTCTTCTCCAGGAGCTGCTGGATGGTGAGATAGGCCCAGAGACGCTCTGTGAAATCCCCAAAGATGTACTCCTCATCTGGGTATATGACGTCCCAGTCAAGAGTGCTGGCCTGGCCTTGCACGTTGAAGTCATTCTCAGGCTACAGGGAAGAGGGAATAAGAGGATATGCTGTCTAATTAACCAGTCGTAGAGTGTCTTCTCTTTACCTCAGCGTTGTCTATGATGTCCCCTAGTTCCTCCTCCTTACCCCCTGCCCATACACCTCCACCAGGAAGTTGTCCAGGTCGTTGTCTATCAGCCGACCAGCCACCACAATCTCTGAGCCGTTATACAACTGGCTGAAGTGGTTGGTGGTCAGGAGGTTAACTGCACTGTCAGGGTAACGCAGATCCACCTCTGACAGCAGGGGGCTGGCCACCTCGTTATAGAAACCCTGGAATACATGCAGGCACACTGTGTTGTATGAATTTGTACAAAATGTGCAATGAAAACGGGTTGTATCATGTTATTTCACTTTTATTTGCAAACGTGTCATCGTGGTCTAAATCTATCACCTGGAGTTGAAGAGTTGCATCTGAGGCTTCGTATATTCTGCGGGCCACTCCACGGTTTTCTTTACTCAACACATCCAGGAAGGAGTAATCCACGTTATTTCCAAATCCCAAACAGAAGAGAGACATGTTTCCTCCAATAGCTTCACGCACATTCTTCTGGATTTGCGGGAGGTTGGTCACTCCTTCAAGCATACACACACAGCATTTTCATATTCAATGCAACACAGAATACATTTTGTAAAATAGAAACAGTAGATTCAAACAGCGTGCACTGTCACCTGCTTCTGGTAATCCATCAGTCAATAAGATAATCATATCAACGTTCCTCTCTGGGACCCTGTTCTCCCGCTTGTCTGTGACCAGCATCTTCACACCTCTCAACACAGCATCATTAATATCGGTCCCTAGAAGAGAAGGGTATTCATCACAAGGTATTTCTATTGGTGAAGGAGTAAAGACGATTTTTGACACAGAGGTTTGAATCACTAGTTTTCTCTTAACCTCCCCGTTCATATAACTGGTTCACATAGACCATGGCTTCAGCCACATTTTCCTTGGTTGCTTTGGTCAGTGTTTCCCTCCATGGACTGTTCTCGTGATCAAACTCGACAAGGGCGAAGTAGTCCTCCTCATACATGTCTTTGAGGATCTCCAGCAATGCCTCTCGCGTCTACAAGAATTACAAGGTCAGAGAGCTGTCTGTGCAAATTCTCATTTGTCCAGGTCAAAGGCACCTCTTAGTCGAACTGACTTGATTCAATTGCCTAGAAAAAGGCTAGAGGTCAGATTTTGTGTATCTTGTCCCCTTACACATGCACTGACTCATTAGTACCAAGTGTCTTACCTGTGCCATCTTGGTTCCAGACATTGATCCACTCCTGTCAATCACAAATACCACATTTTTGGGGACTCTCGGCAGGTCAGCGGGGGCGAAGAAGTGCACAAAGTATCCATTCACAATCTGAGGAGAAGGAAATCACAAATACCGAATACTTCAATAAGACAAATAGATAATATATATTGACAGTGTATAGTTTTGTATTACATAAGTATGACATAATTGTGAATCAGACCTGAATGTCCCCGAGGCCCTTTGCTCGGTTTACATCGTAATTGATGATAAAATCTCCATCAATGATGGAAGCGTCACATCCTGGACACTTCCTTTGCTGCTCCAGTGTTGGTGAGAAAGAGATGTGTGCCTAAACCAGAGGATAAAAAAATATTAAATTCAACTTATTCTTAAATACTGGGCTCAAACTGAATTTTGAAAGACCCAGTGCGGCATGTACAGTAGCCTACCTTGTTGTCAGTTACAGTTTTCTCCACCAGGGGGAGCAGGTCATTGCTGAGGAAGGTTGCGTGGGCATCAGCAAAAGTAATGCCCTGAGGTTCATAGATGTTTGCCACAATCTGTCTCCACCCACACACACAAACACACACGCATTCAGTTAGTGTAAAGGACATTCAACGTTTATCACAATGCAATCATGAGGGTGAAGGTTCACCTGAAAGTCCTGCACTGGTGTTTTGGGTTTAACTCGGGTTAAAATCTCGTATTGGCCCATTTTCCTCTGAAGGAGCTCCTCGTACGTCAGAACGAAAGTCACGTTGCTTTTGGCTGCGATGTTGACAGACACTGAAAACTTCTCCATCTTCCTCCCAGAGGCCCTGAAATAAAATAGAGACATAACTGATGGTTTCTATATGATCCCTTTGTGATTTTTTGTCAAATCAAAATGTGGAAGCTGCTCTCAACATGTGTTTTTGTTATATTTCATATGTGACTCACTTGACCAGTCCAGCTGTCTGTCCAGAGGAAACAGCCTTCTCATATTGTTTCTTGGCTTTTTCTTTCTCCTTCACGTCCCCAACATAAACCTGACCTTCAATTTCCCTGTGACATGAAGCACAAAGATGTAAAACAACATGATGCCTCATAAGTAAAAAACAAAACAAAAACAATATCATTGATTTGAAGCACAACTGTGGAAGGAAGCAGGGATTAATGTTGTCCCGCACACAGATGGTCATAACACGTGCAGGAATGTGTCCAGAGTGGAAATGAAAGTGAAGGAGGAAGACTGACATGCTGAAGTTGGTGATGAAGGCCGTCTTGGGCAGCTCCACCTCGAAGAAGATTTCCTGGGAGACGTTTGCTGCGTTCAGGGCCTTGGAGGTCATGACGGTGTGGGCGAAACGAGACGTCACCGTGCACTCCACCGTCACACTGTACAGCTCCACCTGAGGCAGAAACAAAGGATCAGATGGAACCACAGAGACACCATAAGGGAAACCCATCCCATATAGAATATTATAATTCATAATAATCGTATGTCTTTGTTTTTCCCCATTGCTGAGTCCAGCTGACGTTAAACTGAGCGCCAAATTATAACAGCTTGAAAAAAAAAAGTTTTTAAAGACATTAGGTCATTGATTCCACTCTGGGGGGGTTGTGATGAGGAGAAACAAGTCTTAGCTTGTTTAATTTTTCTTTTGTTTCTGTTTCTTTTGTTGGAGTCACTGAGATTTTTGTATAAACATAATAATAATCAATGAACATATTGAACCTATTTGAGCACATTTTGTGTGAAGTCGCCTATATAACATTAAAGTTGTGGTTCAGTTAAGTCATATGACTTTAGCTTTAGATTGATTTCTTATTATTGTATTAATCTACTGTGCATTTATCAGCACTCCTAAATGTGGTATTCAAAATATCTGATTTGTGATGAACAATATTTTCTTCTTTCTTCAGCTACCTCTTGTGTGTGTGTCTGTTGATCTTCAAGCTGCTCACATGACAGCAGCCCTACAAAATCAATAAAGTTTTGATGATAACCATGCGTGTATACAACCTGATCATTTTCTTACCATGACATCATTTGTGCTTCTTTTCTGTGACAAAAAGAACAAAAAAAATCAATGATGTTCTTTTGAAACAATTCAATTTAAAACTGACCACAAAAAGATGTGAGTGATATTTGGTCATATAGATAATCTACGTAATTTATTTTAGGTTGAGGTTGAGGCCATGATTTTATACCCAAAAGTTTTAACTTCATGAAGTGTTTCTGTATACCTGCACTGATTTGGCAGCTCCTCTTGTCTCCTGAAATACAAATACAGCAGGGTGAACGAACATGGTGCCATGTATTAGAAACAAATAGTGGAACATTAACATACATGTTTTATACGTGTATAAAAAGGGGTTAGAGCGAGTTAAAGATGTTAAAGAGTTCATTTGCAAAAGCAATTTTGAAAAAGATGAGCTGAGGCTTTGTAATTACTCTTTGCATAGTGTTGTTTTGAATAAAACTTTATTTGGGCCAGTGCGCTTTCAGACCACACAGTTATGGCTCCATGGGTGTCTGCGTGCCCTGGCAGCAGGGGAAACAAACATACCCGGAGCCGCATCCTGAGCTCCTTGTTGAACAGGAAGCTGATGATGGGGGATTTTTTTTTAGATATGTCTGTTTTGTTACATCTCAAAGTCACTCAACTTTGGTTTGACTGATATCACCTTACAGTAAGTGAATAAAAAATATTTGATTCTAGAATTTTTCAAAAACTGAGTTATCTGCTTTTGCAAATGAACTCTTCAGATATAAAACTGAACAGGATTAAAGCACCAAAGAATCCCAGTTTGTGTCGAAGAGATTATTACAGTAAGCGAAGTGGCTATACCAAATAAGATAAATAAACACTGGCAAAATAAACATTCAAAATGTTGAAATTTACCTGCGGTGCTTCATGGTCTTTGGAGATGAACAGAGCCCCCCCGGCCACAGCAGGCAGCCAGAGGCAGGCACAGCCCCAAAGCAGCAGCAGTCGAACACCCAACATCCCAGACATGACTGAACTTCCACTGAACACTGGCTGGTTTGACTGCTGCGAAAAAGCAGTGAGCCCAGGGAGGAGGGATGAACTGTGCGTGTGCATGTGTGTGTATGTGTGTGGGTGTGTTGTCCTGCAATTGACCAACAGACCTGACCTGTGGCAGAAATGCTGATGAACTGAAAGAAAATGTCTGTGCCCACGCTCCAAGTACACTGAATCAAAATCAAACATTCACCAAAATTAGAAGCTACCAAGTCCTCTCTATGCTTTCTGGGAAATTATCAAACAGGGAACATGGTTCCCTGTTACACACATAAACTTGGCTGTAAAGTGTCTATGAAAGTTGATTGTCAATTATTATTCAAACATTTTGTTCTAACAAGCAGAGAAGAAAATAAAACTTGTCTTCCAATTCATTGCATTTGCCTAATCGTTTGTTTTTTTGTTGTGGTAGAAGGATCGGCATTGGTACTTGGTTTGAAAAAAAGTGGTATCGTTGCATCCCTATTTCCAACCAATCATCAGTGACTGTTACTTGTGGATATTTCCTGCAGGAGGATAACAGTGTTGTACAGAGAAACAATGAAGAAATGTTTCACCTATTTGTTCCCACCAAGATGAAATTTATTAGGCCTCCTGTTGTTACAGTGAAGCTCACACGAACGGTAAGAACTTCGTCATCACTGTAACACCGCTTAGAAACAGTATACATCCCACTTTACATCACGTCACGTACAGATATTAACATTAATTAGACAATCTCAAAGTCAGTAATGTGCTGAGGGAAAACAAGGGAAAGACGTGCTCTAAACACTAAACAGACTTTTCTGTCCCAGTAGCATAACAATATTGGAAACAATGAAGAACTGAAATAAAGTAAGTAAATCTGTCCATTTATTCCAATGCAAATAAAGAGCTGAGTCAGTCTCCCAGTGCTTCTCACTATATTGGATTTTTTTTTTTTAATCCAGGAAATGTGCTCATGATGAGGCCTATTTGCCTTTGGGTATGTGATCTTAGATTACTCATGGTGTAAGTACAGACAGATTTTAATAGTTTTTCTATGATTCTGATGATTCTTTTGCAGTAGACACTGATGTGAGTGTGTTTTCAAACAGTTTTAAAAAGTCCTGACACGACGTAATCCCTTTCATCTCCGTCAACGAGGCCTGTCCCATTACTGTGAACAAACCAACAAGGGACGTTTTCTCCATTCTTCACGTCCCTCCTGAAGTCTCTCTGCCAGCCCCTATGGACCGAGACACAAACGTCAGGTAAAGACCAAATGACACTTTAAGAGCACACACAAAGCGACAGTGACACGTGTGACACCTCGACTCTGGTTTTCTGAGAAATGTGTTGTACCTGGTCACATTGAGCTGCTTTCCTTTCACAAACATGGTGGCGTCTGGTTTCTCCAGGACTTCTCCTGGACGCAGGTCCGTCACCTCGTACTCAATCCCATGGTAGAACTGACCTATAGCAATGAAATATTATTATTTTTAATCATATAATGAGTCTGACTGTCTATCTCATCTCTTCACCATCTTTGTTTGTCTGATATGTGCCTGACATATGGTACCTAGCAGGCCGTGAACCGAGGAGGAAAGGAGGTGGCTGTCCAGGGTGTAGAAACCCAAGTAGTCCCGGTGATACGGATGCTTCTCCCACACTTTGTGAAGCAGGATCACAAACGTGACCGAATCTTTAAGAGTTACCATCAGGCTGCGATCTTTAGTCACTTGAAGATCCATACTGAAGGAGAAAGAAGAGGAGGAAGATGATGATTCAGTCATTCATTCACAACTGGACTTTACATGTTCTATGATTCATATTCTTTCACTGAGGGTTATGAGGTGCAGACACTCACTTGCGTCCTTTGAGAGAGGCCGTATCCGCCCACAGCAGTTTGATCCTTTGGCCGTCCTGGAACACTACGATGTCCTGAGTGCTCACCTCCAACCTCACGCCCAGAGTCTTGTGGGTGATGCCAAACCGCCAGAAGTAGGTGTTGATTTTCCCATCGGGGGGAATTTTCTTGTCTCCGATTATCTGGCCATTGACCAAAATACCTGAGGAACCAGTTGGATTCAGTCATTGTTTGACCACAGGACAGGATTTATTGGTAGCAAAAAATAGATGTTGCATGTTGGTTCACATGGATCAGCTGGTAAGAAAGACTGTGATCAGGGCATGGGACAGACCTGATTCTGGGTCTTTGACCAGATTGAAAATGGTTCCTGGTTCGTCATTGATGTTGAAGCACAGAGCGTCGTCTCGGTCAGGAAGCTCGATCATGAAATGAGGATCTCCATCCACTGTAAGGTGACGAGAGAGAAAAATGTCACAAATTACTAGGATTTTATTTCTGATGCTGATGTGAACCTTTTTCATCATTTTTGTGTGTATCAATATAGATTTTTTAAAGGCAGTTTCAGAGTTCAGGGACTATGTATCTGGTGAAGTACTGGCACATCACTTAAAACTAAAGATGTGAATTACAGGAAAAGTCACGTCCATTGGTTTAATCCTCTGAGGACCATGAATATGTAAACAAGTATTTGCATCAACCTGTAGAAGATTTTGGATCAGGGGATCCAAAATCAGGGGATCAACAACATGAATGTTTGTACAAATGATCTGATAGTTGATACTGATAGTATGCAAAACAGAACTTACCAAAATATGTGGGTGATGAATACCGGGGATATGAGTACAGTGCAGGGGTTGCATATCGTGCTGAACAGGAACAATGAAATCCAAACAAATCAATACACTGACTTAAACCTACAAATCTTGTTTATGCTTGATCATTCGAACGACAGTCTTACCCATTATTTCCGCCTGTTGTCTTTGCTCTTTAAAAAAAAAAAAAGAAAAAATAATACACATTTCACAGTTCAGACTGGAGCACTGGCCTCTGCTGGTGTTGTTCAGTAAAGAAGAAACAAAATGCTCATGTTATGAACCCTCTCTCTTCCCTTACCTTCGGTCAACTTGTCCGCAATGAGTGGGCTCTCTGTACCGTCCTCAGTCTCAGGCTTGGTCACCACCATGGAGGTGAGCGGGGTTACAAAGCTGTACTGCAGAGACATGTCCAAGGCCTTGGCTGTGGCATTGCCTTTCTCCTCCGTAGAACCAATCTTACTGCAAGAAGGAGAAGATACTCATATGTATACCATTCAGACACATCCAGAAAATCACAATGGAAGCTATGAATGGATACTACGGCATTCATCACAGGCTCTCCGTTGATCGCTAATGAGGATCATTAGATAGGATGAGCCCAAGACCAGTGGGAAATTAATATTTTTCAAACCAAGGCAATCCAAACTGACCTCTTCTCCAGGAGCTGCTGGATGGTGAGATAGGCCCAGAGACGCTCTGTGTAATCCCCAAAGATGTACTCTTCATCTGGGTATATGACGTCCCAGTCAAGAGTGCTGGCCTGGCCTTGCACGTTGAAGTCATTTTCAGGCTACAGGGAAGAGGGAATAAGAGGATATGCAGTCTAATTAACCCAGTCGTAGAGTGACGATCTTCTCTTTACCTCAGCGTGTCTACGATGTCCCCTAGTTCCTCCTCCTTACCCCCTGCCCATACACCTCCACCAGGAAGTTGTCCAGGTCGTTGTCTATCAGCCGACCAGCCACCACGATCTCTGAGCCGTTATACAACTGGCTGAAGTGGTTGGTGGTCAGGAGGTTAACTGCACTGTCAGGGTAACGCAGATCCACCTCTGACAGCAGGGGGCTGGCCACCTCGTTATAGAAACCCTGGAATACATGCAGGCACACTATGTTGTATGAATTTGTACAAAATGTGCTATGAAAATGTAGGCATAATCTTTTGTGAAAATACTCTATTCAGACTGCTTGCTGAAATGAGCTATGTTAAAAAGTTGTCAGAATGTCCCAACTATCATTTTTATGCAAATTAGTACCGCCATTATCGAAAAAACCTAATTTCACTAGGCTATATCTCAGCCAATATTGCAGATAACTCAACAAATAAGGTGTTTAGACCCATGTTTTGAGGGTCAGAGATCATAATAAAACTATTCATAAAGTGATCACATGTTGGTGGCATGCTAGTAAGCAAACCTAACCTTTTTTACCAATTACAAGACGGCAATATTGGAGATACCAAATAAGGTGTCTAGACAGAGGTTGTTGTGTGTTTAACCAAGGTTTATTTGGATCAAACATCATAACAGAACTCTTGTTGATGTGACCACTCTTCTCTTTCCCATGCCAGATAAACAGTCAAGTAAATGGTTCTCCACTATGCATCACTCATCGTTTTCACTGAATTCATCAAAGAGTTAAATTCATCCTGTCCTTCCTCTTTCTCCTCTTCCTGTTCATGCTCTCCAGCATCATGGGGATCAACCAGTGAAGTTGGTAGGACAGGACCACAGGACCACGCCGGTTTCAACACTCTTTCATCTAGAGTGGTGGTACTAGCAAGCTGATGAACCTATTCTGGAAAAACCAAAACCCTATGATGAGGGTCAGGGATGGATGAAGACTGATGAAGGAGTGTTGAAACCAGTGTTGTCCTGTGGTCCTATCCTACCAACTTCACTGGTTGATCCCCATGACGCTGGAGAGCATGAACAGGAAGAGGAGGGGAAAGAGGAAGGACAGGATGAGTTTAACTCTGATGATTTCAGTGAAAACGATGATGAGTGATGCATAGCGGAGAACCATTTACTTGACTGTTTATCTGGCATGGGAAAGAGAAGAGTGGTCACATCAACAAGAGTTCTATTATGATGTTTGATCCAAATAAACCTTGGTTAAACACACAACAACCTCTGTCTAGACACCTTATTTGATATCTCCAATATTGGCGTTGTGTAATTGGTAAAAGGGTTAGGTTTGCTTACTAGCATGCCACCAACATTAGATCACTTTATGAATAGTTGTATTATGATCTCTTATTTGTTCAGATATCTGCAATATTGGCTGAGATATAGTGAAATTAGGTTTTTTCGATAATGGCGGCACTAATTTGCATGAAAATGATACTTGGTACATTCTGACAACTTTTTAACATAGCTCATTTCAGCAAGCAGTCTTAAGAGAGTATTTTCACAAAAGATTATGCCTACATCACAATTTGAAAGATCGACATAATGACCATTTGACAGAAATAGCAGCCATCTTGAAAAAATGGCCGCCATTTTTAATTTTTGCATGGCCAACATCTTTTTCCCAAAAAGTGACCCTTAGAGAGTATCTGTGCCAAATTTCATGCTTTTATATCAAAGTGAACGATTCTCTTGACATATGCAATTAATTTGCTGCACTAATTTGCAAAAGTGTCATCATGGTCTAAATCCATCACCTGGAGTTGAAGAGTTGCATCTGAGGCTTCGTATATTCTGCGGGCCACTCCATGGTTTTCTTTGCTCATCACATCCAGGAAGGAGTACTCCACATCATTTCCAAATCCCAAACAGAAGAGAGACATGTTTCCTCCAATAGCTTCACGCACATTCTGCTGGATTTTCGGGGGGTAGGACTCTCCTTCAAGGATACACACACAACATATTCATATTCAATGCAACACAGAATACATTTTGTAAAATATAAACAGTAGATTCTAACAGCGTGCACTGTCACCTGAATTTGGTGATCCATCAGTCAATAAGATAATCATATCAACGTTCCTCTCTGGGACCCTGTTCTGCCGCTTGTCTGTGACCAGCATCTCCACACCTCTCAACACAGCATCATTAATATTGGTCCCTAGAAGAGAAGGGTATTCATCACAAGGTATTTCTATTGTTGAAGGAGTAAAGACGAGTTTTGACACAGAGGTTTGAATCACTAGTTTTCTCTTAACCTCCCCGGGCAGATAACTGTTTTACGTAGACCATGGCTTCAGCCACATTTTCCTTGGTTGCTTTGGTCAGTGTTTCCCTCCATGCGCCGATCCGGTCATCAAACTCGACAAGGGCGAAGTAGTCCTCCTCATACATGTCTTTGAGGATCTCCAGCAATGCCTCTCGCGTCTACAAGAATTACAAGGTCAGAGAGTTGTCTGTGCAAATTCTCATTTGTCCAGGTCAAAGGCATCTCTAGTCAACTGTACTTTATTTGTTTTGCTGACGTTTTGCCTTCATGGCTTCATCAGTTCATGTAGAGACTGGCTAGTCTGAAAAAATGGTGAATGACTCAGGTATTTAAGCTCTGTGAGGGTGACATCCAAGTTTGCCGTGAGACTTGGGCTAAGGGGTGAAACCTCTTCTAAACAAAAACTAAGTCGAACTGACTTGATTCAATTGCCTAGAAAAAGGCTAGAGGTCAGATTTTGTGTATCTTCCCCTTACACATGCACTGACTCATTAGTACCAAGTGTCTAACCTGTGCCATCTTGGTTCCAGACATTGATCCACTCCTGTCAATCACAAATACCACATTTTTGGGGACTCTCGGCAGGTCAGCGGGGGCGAAAAAGTGTACAAAGTATCCATTCACAATCTGAGGAGAAGGAAATCACAAATACCGAATACTTCAATAAGACAAATAGATAATATATATTGACAGTGTATAGTTTTGTATTACATAAGTATGACATAATTGTGAATCAGACCTGAATGTCCCCGAGGCCCTTTGCTCGGTTTACATCGTAATTGATGATAAAATCTCCATCAATGATGGAAGCGTCACATCCTGGACACTTCCTTTGCTGCTCTAGTGTTGGTGAGAAAGAGATGTGTGCCTAAACCAGAGGATAAAAAAACATTAAATTCAACTTATTCTTAATTACTGGGCTCAAACTGAATTTTGAAAGGTAAAGGTAAAGGTAAAGGTACTTTATTAGTCACATATACAGTTGTACAGGTGAAATTCTTTCTCTGCATTTAACCCATCCCTGAGGAGCAGTGGGCAGCCACGGTGCGGCGCCCGGGGACCAACTCCAGATTTAAGCCAGTGCTTTGGTCAGGGGCGCTGACTGGAGGATTAGCTAACATGTTTTTGGTGGTGGGGGAAACCGGAGTACCCGGAGGAAACCCACGCAGACACGGGGAGAACATGCAAACTCCACACAGAAAGGCCCTGGGCGGCCCGGGATTCGAACCCAGGACCTTCTTGCTGTGAGGCAACAGTGCTAACCACTGCGCCACCGTGCCGCCCAGTGCGGCATGTACAGTAGCCTACCTTGTTGTCAGTTACAGTTTTCTCCACCAGGGGGAGCAGGTCATTGCTGAGGAAGGTTGCGTGGGCATCAGCAAAAGTAATGCCTTGAGGTTCATAGATGTTTGCCACAATCTGTCTCCACCCACCCACACACACAAACACACATGCATTCAGTTAGTGTAAAGGACATTCAACATTTATCACAATGCAATCATGAGGGTGAAGGTTCACCTGAAACTCCTGCACTGGTGTTTTGGGTTTAACTCGGGTTAAAATCTCATATTGGCCCATTTTCCTCTGAAGGAGCTCCTCGTACGTCAGAATGAAAGTCACGTTGCTTTTGGCTGCGATGTTGACAGACACTGAAAACTTCTCCATCTTCCTCCCAGAGGCCCTGAAATAAAATAGAGACATAACTGATGGTTTCTATATGATCCCTTTGTGATTTTTTAATCAAATCAAAATGTGGAAGCTGCCCTCAACATGTGTTTTTGTTATATTTCATATGTGACTCACTTGACCAGTCCAGCTGTCTGTCCAGAGGAAACAGCCTTCTCATATTGTTTCTTGGCTTTTTCTTTCTCCTTCACGTCCCCAACATAAACCTGACCTTCAATTTCCCTGTGACGTAAAGCACAAAGATGTAAAACAACATGATGTATCATAAGTAAAAAACAAAACAAAAACAATATCATTGATTTGAAGCACAACTGTGGAAGGAAGCAGGGATTAATGTTGTCCCGCACACAGATGGTCATAACACGTGCAGGAATGTGTCCAGAGTGGAAATGAAAGTGAAGGAGGAAGACTGACATGCTGAAGTTGGTGATGAAGGCCGTCTTGGGCAGCTCCACCTCGAAGAAGATTTCCTGGGAGACGTTTGCTGCGTTCAGGGCCTTGGAGGTCATGACCGTGTGGGCGAAACGAGACGTCACCGTGCACTCCACCGTCACACTGTACAGCTCCACCTGAGGCAGAAACAAAGGATCAGATGGAACCACAGAGACACCATAAGGGAAACCCATCCCATATAGAATATTATAATTCATATGTCTTTGTTTTCCCCCATTGCTGAGTCCATCTGACGTTAAACTGAGCGCCAAATTATAACAGCTTGAAAAAAAAAAGTTTTTAAAGACATTAGGTCATTGATTCCACTTTGGGAGTGTTGTGATGAGGCTGTGTGAGTGAGTCAAGTTTGGGTGCTGCAACCAGGGATCATGTAAATATTTAAAGAAACAAGTCTCTGCCTGTTAAACTTTTCTTTTGTTTCTGTCAGTGAAGTGGAAAAACCAAAACAACCTGAACAGAGTTGTTTTGATTTCTGGATCATTATTTCTGGAGTCACTAAGATTTTATAAACATAATAATCAATAAACATATTGAACCTACTTGAGCACATCTTGTGTGAAGTCGCCTAGCCTATATAACATTGAAGTTGTGGTTCAGTTCAGTCATATGACTTTAGCTTTAGATTGATTTCTTATTATTGTATTAATCTACTGTGCATTTATCAGCACTCCTAAATGTGGTATTCAAAATATCTGATTTGTGATGAACAATGTTTTCTTCTTTCTTCAGCTACCTCTTGTGTGTGTGTCTGTTGATCTTCAAGCTGCTCACATGACAGCAGCCCTACAAAATCAATAAAGTTTGGTGATAACCACAAGTGGATACAACTTAATAATTTTCTTACTGTGACTTCATTCGTGCTTCTTTTCTGTGGCAAAAAGAACAAAGAAAAAATCAATGATGTTTTTTTTTGAAACTTTAAAACTGACCACAAAGAGATGTGACTGATATTTAGTCATAATCTATATAATTTTTTTTAGGTTGAGGTTGAAACATTGACTTTATATCCAAACGTTTTAACTTTAGCATTAAGTGTTTTTGTTTCTGCTGAATACCTGCACTGATCTGGCAGCTCCTCTTGTCTCCTGAAATACAAATACAGCAGGGTGAACAAACATGGTGCCAGGTATTAGAAAACAAATAGTGGAACGTTAACATATTATGTGTATAAAAAGGGGTTAGAGCGAGTTAAAGATATAAAACTGAACAGGATTAAAGCACCAAAGAATCCCAGTTTGTGTTGAAGAGATTATTACAGTAAGTGAAGTGGCTATACCAAATAAGATAAATAAACACTGGCAAAATAAAATTCAGAACACATTCAAAATGTTTAAAATGTTGAAATTTACCTGTGGTGCTTCATGGTCTTTGGAGATGAACAGAGCCCCCGAGGCCACAGCAGGCAGCCAGAGGCAGGCACAGCCCCAAAGCAGCAGCAGTCGAACACCCAACATCCCAGACATGACTGAACTTCCACTGAACACTGGCTGGTTTGACTGCTGCGAAAAAGCAGTGAGCCCAGGGAGGAGGGACAAACTCTGTGTGTGCATGTGTGTATGTGTCCATGTGTGTGTGTGTGTGTGTGTGTGTTGTCCTGCAATTGACCAACAGACCCGAGAGAGCAGGAGACCTGTGGTAGACATGCTGATTCAAAAAAAAAAGGAAAAAAAAGAAAGAAAATGTCTGTACCCACGCTCCAAGTACACTGAATCAAAATCAAACATTCACCAAAATTAGAAGCTATAAGTCCTGATGATGAATGTTTATTGGTTTTCTCCTCAATCAGAGACTGGACTCTCTCACTCAACATCTTGTGCTGCTTCGCTTGAAGTGTGTGTGTTTACATCATTTCCCCTAGAAGGACTGAACAGTGGACCACTGTAAGGAAATCAGTAAAACTCTCTATGCTTTCTGGGAAATTATCAAACATAGAACATGGTTCCTGGTTACACACATAAACTTGGCTGTTAAGTGTCTATGAAAGTTGATTGTCCATTATTATACAAAGAAATCATTATTAGCCTACACACAAAATGCAGTGACTAGACTCAGTTCAGTGCAAAAGTATTTATTTGATAAAAATACAGGCAGAATAATCCCACTAAAGACAGAGATACATGTTGGCTACACTTATAAACTGCTGTAAAAATGATGAGATGGTGAAATGAGACAATATCATTTTCGTCATCAACATCAACTTTGCTAAAATACATGAAAACATGACAGTGACAGTCATTTTAAATTCTCATTCATTTACTGACTTTGACCATTAAGAACAATAAATTACACTATTACACAAGAGTCAAACTTACCTACACCATTAATAAGACAATAACTATGGTAATCAATTCGTCAATGTATATATAGCAAGTATAAATAGGTGCTACATGCAGCAGTGCATTCATTGTGATTGTTATATTGAAGATCCTCCAAACGTAGTGACATTACCTGACAAAATTATTCTTCATTAGCCAAATTAAAGGCCCTATGTTGTGTAAAGTGAGAACCCCAAGTAATCTTTGGTTATCTTATGTCGTATTAAGCATCCAGCTGCTATAATAATACTATAAAAGTATGAAAGCGCCCATGCACTGAGCCTTAAAATGAGCCATCAGGACCTCCTCAACTTTGTGATGTCACAGCAAAAAACTCACCACCCTCAGCAAGGGCCCAAGCTTGGCAGGATCAATCTTTTCATTGATACATTTTTATTTGATTGATCAGAAGAGAAGCTCAAGCCTTGAGCTCCTCGGAAAAGGCTGAGAGAGATTTTGGTATTTCAAACTAAGACTATATCTTCTTATGGGGCCTTTAAAAAAAAGCAAAACAAACAAAAAAAGGGGGAAGGGAAAATAATTTAAGTAAACGTAAATTTTAAAAAATCACCAAAAAACTTAAAAAAGATATTTGTCAACTCTGCTAGATAAATATTACAACTCTTTCTAAGCTCACAAGCTACTATTAGAAACCACAGTCCAAGTGTGATGCACTGTTCAAACAGCAAAGTACATAGTTGCTTGCACAGAAGTAATGTCAACACACACTACAAGCACAGAATAAGCTCTTTGCCTCTCAGATTCCAGTTCACTTTGATTTATAGTGTGACAAAAAAAGACACCATCCAAATCAGCCAAAGCAGTAACACCACTGAGAATAAAACCTAAGGACAAAAAGTCAATTGTCTGTCCTGCAGTGTGACTATTTGCCAAACACACTGGCTCCAGGAGCTTTGGCATCTGCAGGCTTGTCCAGGGACGTCTCAGTTCCCGTCCTCACACCGCTGAAAACTGACGGAGCCACTTTGCCCATACGCTCTGAATAGAAAGACATAGAGAGAGAGACATAGACAGGTTACTTCAACTAGGTAGAAATGCACCTGGGGGTCTTCGCAGAAGTAGGTGTAGACAGAATCTGCAACAGCTGTTTGTGTTTCACCTCATAACTGAGCTGCTCTTGTGTTCAGTATTCAGCACCACACAAACAGCAGGTTCAGTCCAGATTCCCAATGGAGCAGCTGGGATTTTAGGACTTCTCCATTTCAGCTCATGTGATCTCTTTTAATCATTCAGCCTTGTATGTTTATGTTTTGTGATCTATCTCTTAAAATAAGTATAAACATATAAAATTCTTCCACTGGGACTGTAGACTACAGCCAGGACACTTGGGCTCACACCAAGTTGTGGAGAAATAGGTAACTGGTTAAGGTCTGATGGATGTAATATGATGTGTATGTTTTTTGAGTTGTTCTGAATTATCCCAGCTGTGATGTGAATAGGATGTAGAATTGTAACCCTTTGTTTAGTGTTGTTGTTCTGTTTTGTCTTGGTATGTATAGATTGTTACTGTGTTGGTGTGCTGTGAAGTCTAAATAAATAGTAGCCTAAATAAAACACTATTTCACTTATATTCGATTGTCATTTTTGACATGAAGTTTGCAGACAACAAATGTTACCTTCATTATGATTTTTATCACCTAGACTTAGAATCTGAGACAATATTTGTGTTTAAGAAAATTTGACTGACATTGAGAGTTACTATGTAGTGCTGTTGTGTGTGAGTGTCTTGTTTGTTGTGTGTAGGTGTGTGTGGGATAGGCTTGCAAACATAACCAAATACCCAAGGCCATCTGGAGATTAGTCAGAAAATGATGAAGTTAATTAAAAATGGATGAAACATTATAATACGGGCAAGAATTAACCTGCAGCACGCTAGCTGTTTTGATCGTGTGTGGAAAATACTTGCAGGCTTAAGGCCTTTGCACACTGAGTCCGTTTTTTTCGTCCGAAATTGCCGCACATCAAAAAATAAATTCGACCTCATGTTGTTGTTGATCATTCCGCTGCTCATTTGCTAGCCTACAAGCAGCAGATCACCTCGCTACTGCGTCCTCTCTGGGTGGACACTTTTTCCTCTTTCATTTCTTGACAAGTGACACACACAATACTCATTCAACAACGGCCGACGTCCAAGTGAAGAGCGGTACAAACACACACATCTTTACTTTATAACATAAATGACGCCCTTGGTCCATAAAGTTAAAGCTAGATTGTTATATACTGTATATGTGTGCATCCTTCCCTGGTGGTCTAGTGGTTAGGATTCGGCGCTCTCACCGCCGCGGCCCGGGTTCGATTCCCGGTCAGGGAACACAGTTTTATTTCTTGCACGGAAGACCAATGTTTGAAGATGTAGGTATTTTTAAAATATATAGATGTAAAAATTTGTAGTTAAATGTTTTATTATGAAAAAAAATATCTTTTTTTTCTCTTCTAAATAAATGTTCAACAATCACTTGGAAAGTAGATAATACATTTCTACTTTTGTATTTAGAATAATTTCCATGATCTATTTATGTTTCTGTCAATTTTTTTTGTGCATCTTTACGTGTAACTTTTTTCTTTTTCATTGGTTTCATTCATGTATTTGTTAACCAATGAATAGGCTAAGTGTTTTTTGTTGTCTGTTGAGGAAACCAAACAACTCTGTATGGGAGAGTGGCATATCCACCATGTGACCATAATCAGTCTTCAGTTATGTCAGATATCAAACTGTGAAGAAACATGACACCTGACAGGTCCAGGCGAGAATGAATTCAAATTACTCTCAGAGCGTTTTAAAAGAACAGAAAGACAAAATATCTTCACAGCTGGTGTCGCTGACATCTGATCTGTTGTCACGTCATTTGTTCTGTGTTTCTGTGTCAGAGGAAATAACACAAATAAAGGGCTTTACTTACCACACTCCACCATGACCTCATAGGTCTTACTCTTGACCTCGCCCTTCAGTCCCAGTTTACTGCGGGCTCCCTTCAGGTCCTCTGCCTTCATCGGAGGACGCTTCTTCTTTTTCACCTCGACTGGCTGGAGTGAAGTGAAGAAAGAAGGAAAGATTGAGAAGGTTAGGCGACAAAAGTAGGAAAACATATGAATTTGTAGCGAAGCCTGTGGCAATATGTGACACTAACTTGGCTTACCTGTGACATGGTGATATAACAAGGTGTATCGATCCAACAGAGTCTCTTTCCAGTGAGACAAAGTCGCTGCTGTTTTTCTTGAGTGCGTCTTTGTCTCCTAGCAAGCCCACCATTATATATAGTCCTGGTCTGGACCCAGTGAGTCAGGCATACCCACTACCCTCTACCCCACTCGGTCTGTTGTCAGTGTGTATTATTAGGTGTGACGTGATAGATGGTACAGCTGGAATGGGTCTCCCATCTTTTACGATAAGCTTACAGGCCAACAGCTGATAATTCAGCTCACAACACAAGTGACTGTCTGCCTCCACCTCCCCTCTCCAACCTGGCAGAGATTTTTCTCTTTTTTTTTTAATGCTGTTGTGGGTTTTGGCAATAGAGGCCCTGAGAGTAACCACCACCCACCCAGCAACACCTCCATGCAGCTCCAGGGGCTGCGGCTCTGCTTGGCCATTACTACAACTTGATTTAAGCCTTAGGGAGTATGTTTAGGCATTTCCAGACAGTTAACACATGAGCCGACTAAATGAGGGCTGAACCAGGAGGAGAACTACTTGAAAAAACAAAACAAAAAACTGCCCAAATGTCTTGTCTGAGTCACAGAAAAGTATTTTCTGATGTGAGGAAAAGGCTCATGGCAAATCTGAACCCATGCAACATCCTCCTGGGACAAGGCAGCAATAACATCACTTACACTTACATGTAAAGTAATAAACAAATTAATATCATATTTTATACCAAACAAAACCAAAAATTAGTAGGCCCACACAAGCTGCCCTACATATTGGAAGTGTATGTCTGTTGAAATTATTATTATTTGTTTTACTTTCTAGGTATATTTGATTGAAATTAGATTACCTTTACAATCTAGGCTACTGGTTCAAGCTATATTTTAGACCTGAAACATACAGTTAGGGTACTGGATGTCAGTTAAGGGTTTTTTTTTTTTTTTTTAACAGCCTATGGGTTTTACATCATAATCCTTAGTTGAGATGTTGACTGTAGGTTGATGGACAAGCTGACTCACTACTTTAAAAAAGATAAACTCAAACACACATGGAGAATCCAGAGACCTACCCTGCACCATCATCTGTCAGGTCACAGTCACTATTTTAATCAACTCTGGATTTGTCATAATACAAAGTATATGTTTGTCCATCCAGGTGCTCACAGGTCTTTTGAAAGATCTCTTTGCAAATGCGTGACTTTCTCTCAAACAAGGCTTCTGGATGACAACCTGTAGTTGGAGCTTCTTGATTTCTGCTTTTACACACGGTCTTTGGGATGGAGAAAAACAACAAATTATATTATCGTATGAGGAATAAAAGTATGAACTTGGCACACAGTTAAAAGTGAGGCCCGGCCTGGGTAAGTGAAGCTGATAATGAGACAGGATGTTGGGCTACATGTTGAAGCATCTGACTCCTGATGCTAAATGTGTCTGTGTGTTTCCTAGAGTGGGCCTATTTGTAAACTTTTAATAATAAGAAGCTACGTCTATTCTTGGACACAAAATCATGACTGCAGGAGCGCGAGCTCCAGTTACCACTAATCAGGCTTGGACCGCGTGCGTCATGGCGCTACATCTTCAACACACGCGCTTATTTTTACTCACACCCTCTTCAAAACATCTCCGTCAATCAGGTGGCGTTACTTTCGTATTCTTATCCGCTCTTCGCAGCAGACATCTTCCCTGGTGGTCTAGTGGTTAGGATTCGGCGCTCTCACCGCCGCGGCCCGGGTTCGATTCCCGGTCAGGGAACTACCTTTTTATTCTTGCTCGTGCACAAGATTGTTAATACAAATTCTCCGTCAACAGAAATAAGATTAGCTCTCAACATAGTGTATCAGATACTTTATTGGAAAAGCAGTTATGATAATTTACCTCCACCACTTGCCTTTTTATAACTCATCTACTACTTTATTAACTTTGCAAAATACTCAATGTCCTCTTTGTCCTGGTTGAGCTGAGCTGAGTTACCATGCCTGCATGCTGCTGCTGCTGCAAGATGGTGTGCTCACATCCCCCCCCCCCCCTCCAATATGCTCGCTCATTTATTCCCTGCCAACATGCCAAAAACATCATGATGAACTCATCACCAGCAACGTAGTCATTGCAGTCACAGTTTATGTCACTCTCCATTAACTTTTAGGAGAACCAACCAACAGACACACCAACTACACACACACACACACGCACATGCATTCAGCACATCCAGCCAGTGCACACAGGTATACTGTGTATATACTGGCATGTACACATAAAACATACACACCCTTTTTCTGGTCCGTCTGCTCTACAGTCACTTAACAGTTTAGAGGTCTATGCATGTCACATTCTTAACATCAGAGCCTGCTGAACGCTGCTTCTTGCCTGAAGATCTGAAGCTCTGGAAAAAAAAAAAAAACTTTGAAAAAACAAAAACACAAACTAAGAAATAAAAACAAAACAAAACACCTGCTGGTAATTTGACTCAGGCACATTATTGTAACAAAATAAACACACAAAACACAAAAGGAAAGATGAAAGCTATGATAAAATGGGAAATTGTGCAAGAAATGGTTCCCATATCTACTCTCCATGTTGGAGTGGAGGAATAAAGAACACTTTTGGAACGAGCATAGTCACCTTTTTGGCCCAAAAAACAACAGTAAAAACATCCACAAAGAAAAAACAAAAAAAACCCAACGACTGAAAATTAGACAAAACTACCGTATTCAAAGACAAAAACACACAGTCAGAGCACATCAGTAACACACACACATTCACACAGACAAAGAAACAAACTGCAGTCCTTTGTGTGTACAGATGAGCTGATACGAGGATGCTGTAGTGTGGTACTTGCAGTCCTATAGGTTAAACAGTTGAAGGGACTCGACCAGCAGAAAACACATTAAAAAAAAAAAAAGATAAAATAAAGGAAAGTTGCTGCAAGCATGATTAATGTGCTCCCTCTGACATGAGTAATAGTACATACAAGGTATACAGTAGTCAAGTGTGTAATTGTGCTGTAAAAGTGTTGGAGTCACATGAATACAGTGATTCAAACACTCTGACATTATGCTCCCTCTAAATTTGAGGTGTGTCTGACTGCACACACCCTCACATACACACACACTCACTCACTCACACATGCTAACACACTTGCAAACACAGGCCATGGTGGTGTGTGTCTGCATGAGAAAACACAAAAGCACAATGTTTACATGGAATAATCTACACTGGGTAATACAATCAATACAATTCAGGAGACGTTGTTACAGTATAAAATGTCATCAACTTGTGTGAACAGACTTGTTTGCATGATGTCTGGCTTTGTTGTTGCCATTTTAATTTGTCCAGCCCACCTGATCGTGGACACACCACCATACACACACGGCCACTGAAGTCCACACAGCGTTAAACCAGTGTTACCTTCTTCTTCTTCTTCTTCTTCCTGCACTCACATTTAGGATTTAACATCATTATCGTTCATGGTAGAATTCCTTTTTTCCGTAACTGTGTCTTTAAATGCAGCACTCGCTACAGGAGTGCTATAATGCAACAGTGATCCAAAGTACCAGGTTTACTGCAACAACAACCACAAAAAAAAAAAATCTCCCAGTGTGTTAAATTAAATCCCAGGCTAAGCAGGTTATGCAACAGTCCCCCAGGTGACAACTGTGAAGGGAATCCAAGTATAGCAACGTCTTCTGCCATCAAAGAGCATCCTATGTTTGAAAAGAAATTGATACTTGAACCCTTGGACGAACGAACAGGGAATGTACGTATATGTGTGGGCCTGTGTGGTGAAGAGCTACCAGAGGAAATTAGATCGGAGCACTTGATCGAGGCACGCGGGTCAGACTGGGATCCCCATGCGGAGCTTCTTCTTCTTCACTGTCTTCATGCCAGTTAAGCGTCGAACATCGTCCTCATCCGACTCATCCATTTCATCATCTGCTGAGAAAAGGATCTAAGGAACAGGAAAGAGACAGAAAAAGCAGAATATCACAGGATGGATGATATATCTAACACACTGTAAAAGTTCCCCAGGGCTAACACGATCAGCAGCCGATCAATCAAGGCATTAAATTATTATCGGAGTATCCTGCAGTTTCATACATGAATACAATCCAACATATAGAAAGATTTCCATGCAATATTCTGGGTGAATAGTCATTTGTAAATCAAACCCAGCCAGTTTGCAGTTCTCTTACAAAGTTTGAAGGCACATATACAGTACGGGTAGGCTCAGATCAGTCAATTAAAGCCATTTTGGCTAATGCAATTTCTTTTATGAGCCTCCAATGGAAAATAATCTAATCTTAAACTATGTGATAGCAGGTGAGAATTTAAAGAATTTAGTGTGTTTGAATGTATTTATTTGTCCTGAGACTTGAAAGTTAAAATATTGTTTAGTAATACTTCAGTGACTAATCCTCAATTACACAAAACCAGATAATACAATTCATAAATATCCACTAAAATGTGTACAATGTCCATATATCACATGGACTGTGCCTCTGCAAGTCAGGAAGTGAAAGAAACTTGCCAGTATGCTTGTTTTCCTCTCACTACAAACATGCTTTTCAGATACAGATACTGTTGCAGAAAAGGAAGTTGCAGTCATTCCCCCATAAATACAGTGAGATTCATAAAAGGTAGACGAGCTAGCCAGGAGTCGAACCTAGAATCTTCTGATCCGTAGTCAGACGCGTTATCCATTGCGCCACTAGCCCGCTGTGTAGAGCTACAGCTGCTGAAATGAATACGAGTGTGGCGGCGCAGCTAGGCCCATCCCCCACTGCCTGCAGCCTGCTGAAAGCATGCTCCACCACGGCAGCTGCAGCCGCATCTAGGAAGTTAGACCATGAGGCTGTGCTTTGTCTGCTGTCAGAATCAGTTTTTCATTGCTTAATGTGATCTAAAAACGTAGTAATTCATGACATATAACACATTTAACAGTCTTGTTCTTAACCTGCTTTCAGAACAGTGAAAACTATTAGAGGAGGGGCGAAGGCAGACATAGTTGTTGCCTTGCTACTCTTAGAAAGGTTGGTATTCGTACAATATGTTGAGTAGGTTGCATCTTTACACACACTCTGCCTAAATAATTCATTATTGTCTTAAAACTGAGAATGGCTCTGTGCTTGTGTAATTACCAATTTAGCCAGAAGGGGGAGACAAAGGCTCAAAATCCAGATTTAAAGATTATGTTTTTCATGATGTGTTTTTGTCTTTCTTGCCTTTCTGGAGCTGAATGGGGAAATACCATATTTTTCTCAGTTGTTCAGGCGGACATATGAGAAACATGGATGTTCACTGTTTTTGTCAAATATTCATTTTAAATCTCAGGACTCAAGGCATGAAACTATGAGCACTAAAGCAACATAACATATGGATGTATGTAGTTTATATGGATGTGTATATTGTATATTTTCCTATATCTGTGTTATATTGCCTTTTTTTATTCCCTTATGTCTGCGCTGCTGGATACTTGAATTTCCCCTGTGATCAATAAAGTATCTCAAAGTCTAACTCTATCTCCTCCATGTATCCAGAGCTTTTACCAAATCAGGTGACACGGCCTTTATGCACCTATAAAGTGTGGAATAGTCTACGTATGATCTCAGAAATGCTCCGACGTCGTGCTCCTTCAAAGCCAAACTTAAGACTTTTCTGTTTAGCATTTTCTAAAATGTCTTTGTGTGCGTGTGTGTGTGAATTTCTGTGTGTGTCTTATTATCTATTGCTGTTTACTTTCTATGTTGTCCTATATCTATGTAAAGCACCCTGAACTGCTACTGCATGATATTGCAACATATAAATGAATATGAAATTGGATTAACAATTTGCACACTTTATATTGGTGTTTGCAAAAGTTATTCTGCTATAATATTCTTTACCTTTGTACACTGGAGCGCTGTGACCATTCTATTCTATTCTATTCTATTCTATTCTATTCTATTCTATTCTATGGGTCTTTCACACCCTCTGCAAATGAAACCCTGTCTTAAGCCATACACCCTGTTTATTCCTTTGTCTATTACTATGTACCTACTGGATTATGTAGTACAGCCAGAAATGCTTTCTTTACACATACCATGTGGCAAGTCAGTAAGTGAAACTAACTTGCAGCATGCTTGTCTTCCCCTCACCAGAAAACGTTAGTCACTGTGATAATATCTGTTTTCATAATCAACAACGAATACTGCTCATTCCTCCCGTAATACAGTGAGATTTGGAAAAGTCTGACGAGCCAGCCAGGAGTCGAACCTAGAATCTTCTGATCCGTAGTCAGACGCGTTATCCATTGCGCCACTGGCCCGCTGTGCTGCAGAGTGGATGCTTTGCTGTTTTGTGCCTCTGCACAGCTCTACCCCTCCCCCACCCATTGGCGGTCTGCTGAAAGCACGCTGCAGCAACTAGGAAGTTAAACAAACCATGAGGCTGACCTTTGTCTGCACAACTTCGAGCATTCAGATGTTAAAATGCCTTAAGAATCAGCTTAAATTTGTTATAGTGATCTAAAATCATAGTAATATATGGACAATTAATGAAATATAACTACTGTTATAACAGAGTAATTTGAGCAGGACCTGCTTTCAGAAATCAAATCAAAACATCACATGGATCAAGGTTTTCTGTTATAAAATGAACATTAATGAGTTCCCATTTCCCATGATGTGATATTTAACTTCATGGCTCAAAATTTAATACGTAATATGACTTATTAGTTACATCTACTGTTACTTGAGGAGTCACTGTAGTTGTGTTCCCACAAATTTTAGTACAAATTTGTCTTGACTGAAGGTTTTGGCCAAAATACAGGACATAAAATCCACTATTTATAAGGAGAGACAGTGGGAACAAGTATTAGGTTATTACAAGGTTATTATCTAGTTTTATCACTTTTTTATCATTCAATATTTTAACCTCTGCAAAGTGAAACAGTTTCATGTACGTGGTCATGGGCAATGTTGAACTTTTTTATCTTCTACAACCACTTATAATACAGACTAGTAAAACTGCATTTGGAGGGAATCTGATGAGTGGGTGAACACAAAAACATCAAAAGCAACGAGCCAGCCAGGAGTCGAACCTAGAATCTTCTGATCCGTAGTCAGACGCGTTATCCATTGCGCCACTGGCCCTGTGATGGGGCAGCCAAAATCAAACTGGACAGGAGCCACAAACCCAAATTGGACCAATACTTCCCTGCCTCATTATCCAAGAACAACATCACATGACTATAGCAGCAGTTTAAGGTCAAGTGAAAAAATGTTTGAATTTCATATCTTCACTTGTAACAACTGAGACAACTCATGGTGACTAGAGATACCGATCCCAGTTTCAAGTATTGAATCTAAACATACTGCTTGTGAGTTTTTATATTCCTAAATTGCTCATGTTAGAACAACAGGACACGTTGAGAGTTCAACGTCAAACTTTATCCCTGTCCTCAAAGAGAGCTATCTCCAGTTGTGGAAAGCTCTTCAGTTTATATAACCTCTTTTCCTCTATTGAAATAAGTAACCCAGACCAGGTTGCTACTGAACACACAATACACTCAAAGTAGGTAAACAGTTGTTAATGCTAAACTTAGCTATGTAACAACAGCAAAATTATAAACCAAAACCTATAGTACTGATAAGCGTCCCTCGTAGTCTGAAACACAAACAATATAGCAATAAAAAAGTTGAAGTTATACTGTACATGTATGAATGAAAGCATCACTAGAAAAATCAACCGTGTGTCTCGTCAAGTGTTAAACTTCTTACAAAAAGAGCACTTTGCCTTTGCCAAGGTCAAACAATCCTACAACTGACTTCTGATAATAAATAATTCAGATCTGCACCAAAATGTGTCTGATTTTTT
Source organism: Decapterus maruadsi (assembly GCA_030347415.2). Lineage (NCBI taxonomy): Eukaryota > Metazoa > Chordata > Actinopteri > Carangiformes > Carangidae > Decapterus > Decapterus maruadsi. The sequence continues at coordinate 9,017,400 of CM064896.1, read as the reverse complement.
TTTTTTTTTTTTTTTTACATCAAGAGACATCCATTATTTCCCCTGAAAATTACAATTGATTAAACTTTTCCAATGATGCCCCATCTTGCGATGGTTATAAAAGTTGTTTTTTATTCATCCAGGATCTTGCTGCCAGTCAACCAACCAATTCAATTATTACCTCCACTCTAACCTTCGACAGAGGTAATGACACATGGAAAAAAGAAAAAGTTCTTCAATACCACTGTACGTTGACCAGTGTGTGTAATATGAACACGCCACAGTAGAACAGAATAGCACAGAATAAGTGAGTTTTTAGGATGATCACATTTTTTTCTCCACAGTGTCACTATTTTAATTTTTAAATCTTCAACAACCCAAACATAAATCACTCATATAAATGTTTTTTATGGTATTGAGTATGCAGCTGTTGAATGTGCGTCCTATCTCTTGGTATGGTGTATTGGCCAACGCGATTAGTTTGTAATGTCTATGTAATGTATGCTGTTTTAATTGTTTTTATCTATTATTACCAACATGTCTATTTCCATCTGGCGAAGGGACTGCCGATGAAAACTAGCCCTCAGCTAATTCGGGCACATTTACTTTCTATTCAGGAATGTTGATTAATGCACTGTCCCTTATCTATCACTAAATAATAAACCCAGTAATATTAATAGTGAGCCTTTTGTGCCACTATCAAGTAACCAGAAGGACCTTTACAGAGGTTGAACTGGGTGACAATGACCCACAGTAGACCGCTACCACCACTGAGCTAGTTAGAGTCAGACAATCCTCCAGAGGACACGCCTTCAAGAAAGCTGTACTCAATATCATACCAAAACTGACTGCAAGCACGTTCAGTAACAGATACAGATTCCCTGCAGTTCAAATGAATGAACTAATCAAGTCATCTATATGACTTGTGTTAATATGTCATGAGGTGGGGAGATATAAAGGGTGGGTGAGAAGCAGACTTCTGCCTTGGAGACATTTCCTTGACTTAATAAAAACCAATGATGTCTAGGCTGTGTCATTTTCTCATGCCAGTTACATTATCACAGTGACTCTTACCTCTGACTCTGAGTCATCATGGGACAGAGCTCGTCTGTAGCGCACCTTGCTGTTCCCCCGCGAGTCCTCCTCCCTCTCCTCCAGCTTTGCTTTTGTCCTGTGCTTCTTCATTAGAAAATTATCTACCACCCAGAACATGAGGGCCTGAAGGAAGCACAGAGGACAACACCGACGTGAACGACGTTTCCTCATGAGGAATTAGAAGTCTTTTCACCAAAATTATGAAGATTTTATAATATTCATACAAACACAAAACGATGGGCATTGAACTGAACTTGCACAAGACACATGTAGCACCGGTGTTGCAGGTAAAACACTTTGGAGCAGCAGACTTACGTTGACGAAGAATGGGACGATGAGCATGACGATGGCCAGCTCCAGATTAGGATTCTCTATGGATTCTCTGAGGAGAGCCAGCTGCGACACACATAAACACACATAACAAACGTACAAGCACAGACGTAAGCATACACAGCGGCATGGACAGCACAACTAACCTTTCAATGTCCAAATTTTGAATGGGGCTGTCCCTGTCTATGCAAATGGGAGGGGAGTCCACTGGAGCAAACAGCACTACCATATGTGAGGATTTACTTGATACATTTGTTAGAGATGATAAAAGTTTCACACTGCCCTGAAAGCAAATGATATTTGGTTCTGAATGGATGTGCATTTCAGACTACATACGGACGTGAAACCCTTTGCCATTTTGTTATTTGCGCCAACATTTCTGTAAGAGGTTTCTACTGTAGGTGCTGTACTGAGCACGGTAATCTTATCGAGATAAGAATGACAACTGTAACACTATGGTTAGTGATAGGGTTGCTTCTTGGGTTTCTGTGAACCACTACGACTATTTCAGGCAGGTTGTAGCTCGATGACAGCTGCTGTCAAAAGACAGATAAAGTGACACACAGCAGCACAGTAATTATAGAGATCGGTGATCACATCCTCTAGACGGGCCAATTACAAACATCCCTGGTGGTCTAGTGGTTAGGATTCGGCGCTCTCACCGCCGCGGCCCGGGTTCGATTCCCGGTCAGGGAACACTTTAGTTGCTGTCTTCAGAAGAATGCAGTTAGCTAAGTACCAGAAGTTCACTGTCAGTGCCAAAAAGACCCACTGACTAACAGTTGCAATCCTGCCAATACCGATAATGAATGTGATGAGTCGATCCACCTTGACATGCTGAACTGTCCCATGGTGCATCGTGGCTCTTGTTACAGTAGCTGCTCTCCCAATATCTTTGAAATCATTGTACCAGATTTAGAAATAGCAGTTGCTTTTAAAAACAGACTGAAATTTGTTAGTCTACATGCTACGTTTTTTCCATTACAAAGCTTTCAGCCTTCTTTAAAATCCCTGGTAGTCACTCCTGTTGAGAGGGAAGAATTAACTAGAAGTGTTAATTTTGTATCTACCAATCATGTATGACAATCGTCTGATTAATCAGGGCATTCCTGGTGCAGGTCAGGAAAATGATTTTGTTGCTTAGCGACAGCACAGTGCCGGTCCAGTTGGAGACAACAATGATCTACTGTCAAGGTTCATAGAAACAACCTGGCTGTCACTCTCATACTTCAACAGGACCTCTAACACCACTAGTGGTCAACTCTGGTACTTCACCCACTGATCTATTTAAAGGGTGGACATTCCTCACAACATGCCATGTACTGTTCACACCCACAGCTGTCCCTGGTGGTCTAGTGGTTAGGATTCGGCGCTCTCACCGCCGCGGCCCGGGTTCGATTCCCGGTCAGGGAACTTGCTTTTTCATGAGGTTTAAATATCCTGCACTGCAGACTGGGCTCACGTATGACACTTCAGTCAGTACACTCACTGTAAACTGTACATAGTGTATTCAGAGTACAGATAAGCATCATCCCAAATCACTTGAACCTTTTACTAGACAAACATGGAATTTAAGATGCTGTAGGCTCAAATCCTTGTTTTCACAAGTTTGAGAAAACTCTGGTGGTCCCTCCCCTTTCAAAACATAACCAAGGTGGCGAGTTTCCATTGTTCTAAACCTCATTTTTTGACGGCTTCGTGTACCATGAGACTGCCCTGCATGTTACCACACTCATGCTGTACATAAAGGAATAGAGACAGTGCATTAGCCTTGAGGCTGCAGCTGAGTTTTGACGATGAGTTTCGGTAATCAATCTGCCCTGACTTGCAATTTCTCCCCCTGTGGGACTCTCTAAGTGGTTGAGCAGGCTCTATTGTACCTATAAAAGGACTCCTAATGTTGTATTTATAAATCTAAACTGCCAGAATAATTTGCATGTTTGAAAGGCAAACACAAAACCCACCAAATATTTTCAAATTTAAGCAAGCAAGGCAAGAGTTGAGAGATTTAGAAATAGCCCTGAGAGAACTGAGATTTTTTTCTCTCCATTTTTTTAACCTGTCAGAAATAAAAGGGTTAATAATGGCTCTAGAGTGTCCCTTTGCCCTTTTAAATATTGAGAATTCATCTCTACTTGAAAAAGCAATATGAATAATGAATTATGAATTTAATTCACAGTATCACAGTTTTTTCTGACCTTTTTCCACTGGGGAATGAGGAGGACCAGCATGATAAGGACTTTCTCAAAGATCATGATGAGGATGTAGAGGATACACTGGCCCAGCCACGCTGTGCACTGCACTGGCTCTCCTATACACACACGCAGGAAACAGGAGACACAACATTTTCGCTTAGGTAAGAAGAAACGTAGCACAGACCGTTATTAGATTTCACTGCTTCAGTGATACACAAGCTGCATTTGGACAAAAAGAAAGTACCAGCAGTGTCAGACATGACATTGCAGCACTGCAGTGCTCAGGGCAGTTGGTGCCCTCCGTTGGGCGTCACAGGCGTTTTAGGAATGTGCAGGAGCTTCTACTTTACTGCTCAGACGTATATAATATAAGAATATGGTCCTCACCATATTCTCCAAAACGCAGAGAATCCCACTGCCTCCACTCTACGATCACACTGACGATTCTCACCCCGGCATAGATCAGCAACATGCCCAGGGAGGCATCTAACAGGAAGTTAATGAGGTATCTGGAAGAGACAGACAAGAGCATTTGAGGTTAGAGCTTTCCTGTCAGACATAATAGTGGTTCGGCTTCAAAACTTCGTGCCTAAAAAGCTGAATAATCCCATTTTCACATTCTCTTGTGATGTAGCTGTAACACATGAGAAGAGAGTCAAACACGTGACTGACTCACAGTGAGCAGGGGTCTTCCTCTGTCAGGTCAGACAAGTAGACATTAGCAAAGTGGATGAACAGCATCCCTATGGCCTGCTTTGAGGTATCCAGGAACCTGCAGAGACAGAGCAAAGCTGTTAAGCGTCCGAGACACTCCATTTGATTCTTTTGCAGAGACATGAATTTCAGCTGGCTCAGCTGGCTCACCAGATCCTCCAGGGTCTCCTCTCATGTTTGGGCTCCCTGAAGCGTTTCACTGTGGAGGGAAGACAACACAACACAACACAGATTGTTTACTACCAATCACTCATACAAACACAGAGATGCAGAGAATGAATTAAACTGATTCTCAAAAACTCTCTTTTGATCTGTTAATAATTTGACCAATATTTTATCGGTTTTATAGTAGAAATATCTAAATTTCTTTCTGAAATATCTAGTCTTTGATTTGGGATTAAAGTTGATGCCTCCTTTTAAGGCAGCTCAACTAGAAAGTGAGGCATCTGAAAGTTTTTTTCATCTAGTCAACAGGAAGCTGAAGAGTAGCTACCTTAGTCTGAGTGAGACAGATTGCATGACACAGGCTGAATCTATGTGTGACTGGTTTGTTGGTCGCAGACTGAGAATTAAGCAGGGGCAATATGTTGTTGGTCACAGAGGAAGCAGAACTTAAAACCTTCCCTCATATCATGTGGAGAGCAGCTATGAAATTATGCATCAGATACCCTTATTTTTTACAAGTCACAGTGAACAGGAAAACTAAAAAAATATATATGGTAGTAATAACATTATGAAGATGAAGCTATTTGTCCAGATTGAAACTGAAAGCAAATAAGACCTGTTTGTGTGGCACTGCATAGAAGTGGTTTAGAGTATGCTAATGTGTGCAACCACTGTTCCCCTGGTAACAGTCTCCGCTACTACTAAATATATGTGCAAGACAGTATCTATGGAGTTAAAGTTATGTGCTTTTAAGAAGTCATCACTTTAATTAATCCCTGTGTGCAAAGTGAGTCTGAGGGTTTTCTGCAAGAATGCTCATCACTGAAAGCAGTGAAATGTCCAACACAGATAAAGCTCTCGCTGTTCCTCACAATAGCGGCTTGTTTTCCATGACACCCCCACAGAGGAGCATTATGACAGGGACGCTTCAATGTTATGACATGACCGATGTACTATCATCATAGATAGATAGATCCTTAAATTTAATGCAGCGTTTCAACAGGACATTGACCGTCTTCATCAAACGACCTCAGCTCTGTAAAGTGTTGCCCAAACATTCACTGAGGGCTTTTTGTGTTTCCATGTGGAGAAGTTACACTAGAAAATATGACCTCACTTTCAGCTCTGAGTGCAAGTGTGACTTCAGACTGAACACACCCTGCACACAGCTGGGTGTGATGTGAACACAGGCGGAGGGAGGCCTCAGCCTGTACTCCTTCTGCTCACAGAGCTGCCTCGAGCAAAAAACAAAACAAAAAAAACTCTAAATTGCTGGACATTCCTCCGTGCACTGAGGCTGCTCTCATTAGGTCACACAGCCATCAGCGCAGTGCCAGACACTGACAGATCTTCAGTCTTTTTCTTTTCTTTTCTGGCGGTGTTTCCCTGTGTACCTGTAGGTCTGACTGTGAGCTCTACTCCAACATCACATCTTACCCAGATAAGAAAAACAAACAAAACAAAAATGTATAAAGATGATTCACAGGGCAACATTGAACATAAATGACTTTAGAGGGCAGAGGTTGTTCAAACTGTTTGCACAGCAGATAGAGTGTCTATTTTAAATGCACATAATAGCAAACAGATCGAAAACACTCAAAGAGGAATATCAATGATCTTCTTTACTGTCAAATAGCTGCAGGGTATATTGAATAACTGTCACCAGAGGTAGTATACTTTCTACAGGTACTGCTCCTTCACATGCAAATCAGTGTTGCACGAGTAAATAGGAGCTGCAGGCTCTTATTCACAGTTTGAGTGTACTTCAAACAAACAGTTATTGATGTTTGCAACACTACTTTAGTTTGCCACCTGCAAAACAGCGTCCCTTTGTGTAAATCTGTTTCTTATGAGGTTTTTTTTTATGAGGACTGAATTTTAAAATGAGGAACAAAGCAGATCCTATGCATCAGCACATGTCACACAGCAGGAAATACCCTCATTAATTAACAATAAAGGAAGCTACAGACTGTGGTGTCATGTTGATCCCTGCATTTAGTTTTTTAAAAGCAAGAGAGGACATTTCTACCTCACACTTGTTTCTCTACCTCTGTCCTGAACTCTGACGTGACTCTCTACTCCCAGCTGTGATCAATATGACATTTGATTAACTGAGTGATGCTATTGGATAATTGCTGGGTTACACCAGCAGCTGGTGTCAGATATCAGAGACACAGGCAGCGGACGCACTCCCTTTGGTCATACTCACACATGAGCGTACTGAAGGCCATCATGGCGAGGAGTCCTTGCAGGAAAATCCCAAACGAGTCCATCAAGGCGCCATTAGCACACCCCCCGTTTTTAGTACCTGGCGTCGGGCTGGAGGACACCGACGTGTTGGTTAAGGACACGGCGGGCAGCCCTGCTCCTCCTGGACCTGGCAGTGCCACGTCTCCGAGCTGGGACAGCATGTTGTTGTTGACCCCGCTAGAAGCAGCCATGGTGGGACATACAAGAGCTGATCGAGACTTTAATTTAGAAAGACAATCTGGTCTGAGGTGCTTCCCAACGCTGTCCTCAGGTTTTACGGTCAGCTAATCGATACATGGAGTAGGACAGTCTTAGGTGAAAGTCGGTGGCATCCTCTCCTTCGCAGGCGAGCACTCATTCTCCTGTTTCAGACACCCATGAAGACATGGCTGTTTGTCATCTGAGAAGTAAACCGTGTTTCTATAAGTTATAACAACGCGCTATGTGGCTTCACCTGGGTCCAACTACCACTTTAAAACCGAGCTGCTACATTTAAAAAAGAGAAATCAATATTTGGTGTGGAGGCTCCGTGCAGCAGAGAAAACCTTCCCCGGCTCGACCCAGTATTTTCTAACCTGCGAGCTAGCATCGGTGACAAGACACCCGAGTCACATAACTACTAACATAGACAAAAGCAGGGGGATAACTTATCGGAAACGAGCTCCTCTGTGTGGGTCAACCCCGTCACAAGTGAATTTATATCCGCTTTTTACAAAAAAATATCCAGCGACTAAGACTCTGCTACTATCACATACCTAGCTAGCCGCCAAGCTAACTCATCACTCAGTTACATGAAGCCAACGCCAGGCTGCTAAACTCCTACTTTTTTACTAAAGGCATTCAACAAAACGGTTCCTGCACCGGTCGGCCGTGACTTTTCCTCCTGAATAAACAACTCCCCAGTATTGGAAAAATTGACATAAGAGGAATAAAATTGCAGGTCACGGTTCGGTTTTGCGTACATCCAGCTGCTTCCCTGCCCAGCAGTGCCCACTCATGTTGACAGACGTCAGGTCATGTGACCTGCGTATCCGAGCATGGAATTCTGGGAAGTGTAGGAAAAACTGTCGAGACGTCAGAAGTCGTTATTAATTTGTTTTTTTATTTTTTTTATTGCAGTGTTCTCATTAAATAGCAGTAATAACCTTTTCAAACATGAGATAAAAATATGTTCCATTGCATTGAATTTTGCTGTAACTACAAGCAAATGAGTAAACAAAGAACCCACAGAGGTTGTTTTTTTTTCTCACACACAAAATGAAGCACATTACAATGAATCGCACTACAGGAATGGGTAAAAAGAGGAACAACTGATTTACAAAAGTTTTTTTTTTTTTAAGAGTATCCTCGTGCTTTAAAACTGCCCATTTATTAAGTTATTTTGATTAAAAAATAATGACTATTCAATGATATGAAATGGCTCATATCAACTGTAGCTGAAATTGTTTTAACCATATTCCCCCATGTTAGAGGTTTTAGGTTTATTCTGTGCAAATATATTGTTTATTTAGGGCATTAGCTCATTGCTTATGCAGAAAGTTAATTGCTCAATAGATTTTCTTTCTAATCACCCTGTTGCACTAGAAGATATTTGATTATATACAATATATACAAACATGCACCGTCGTATTTGCACACCACCTAACAGTACATGGTTTTGCTTGTGCTTGCATTACAGAATCCTTGCACTTGTAAACTGGTCTTTTATAGATGCTTGGATGAGAAAGCAAACTAATCTCTTGAGATGAAGGACCCTTTTACAGCTGTTATTAAGCAGAGATTCTGTATGTGTGCAGTGTCCACATTGAAATCAAATTTCCTGTCTTGCAAAGCCTCGACTGTTCTTTAAAAATCTGCCATACTCAATACTTGCAGTTTAATATCATTTCTAGATTTCAAGAAATTTGGAAAGTGCATTACTTGTATGTAACATTTACCTATGTGAAAACAGTTATTTTTGCCTTTTGTAAATGAACAGGCCAAACAATTTGAATATAAGAACCATGGTGCTCTAAGATACAGTTCAGAGCTGTTGAAGTGAGACATATTTCATTTTTAAGTGCTTTGATATTTAGTGGGCCTCACTTGCACTAAAAAATATTGAACTCATCTTTTCAGTGAAATTAGACTTAAGTGTGAAATCACCAGAAACACATAATTTCTGACTCCAGCAAAACAACAGCTGTTGACTGACAAATATCAAATATTCTGGGCCTATACTGTGACAAGTAAAAGCTGTGATTCAGCGCTGTTCCCCTTTTAGAGACAAGAAGGCAGGCTCGAGGTCATGAATGGACACAACAGACAAATGGAAGTGTAGCACTGGCGCTTAGTCTTTGTCATGAAGAGAGAAGAAATTAGGAGGAGAATCCAAGGTACTCAGGAAACATAGAGAGCCTCATTAAAACATGCCCACAAACCAGCAAGTTTAATCTAAAAGTATGTCCATGATGATGGGCAAAATGAGCTGGATTCAATTAAGGCGCTTACATTTATTTATGGCACAGAAGCACCTTGAATTGTTCTCTTTTGAGCCTTCCCAGTGAGCACCTAACCTGATTCAACCAATGCATCTGCTTTTGTTTCTTCTGTCAAGTACCAGGAAAATGTCACTTCATCCCTCTTATGTCCACATATGCAGGATTCTTAAAGATGTCCAGTGTACGAAAAGTCAAAATGGGAAATATAGTGTTTGTTTCTTTTAAAAGAATTAATAACACAAAACAGGATGTAACCGTGTCCAAACTTCATTCCCCATCAGCTACGTAGCAAACTGTTGATAAAATGCCAGCTTGACCCTCTCAATGTGGTGGCACAGCTTGATGGCCGGTCCCAGCTTCAGGTCCATGCACTCCTGCACTGTTGGGAGGTTCAGCAGCAGCAGCGCTTGTCCGTCAATCTCCTACAAACACAGATACATTTAAGGGAGAAGCATTTCATATATATATGTTTTTTTCTGTTGGTGTTTATTTGACTCAACCTTCATAGCTGCTGAAATGTTTTGATGGACGTGTGACCGTGGATACCATACTGTTGATAGCATAGAAGTGTGTAATTGCACTTTCTGCTGTCAAGTGCAGTGTGCTCTCATCTTGAGTGGCTATTAAGTCTGCGACCATTTCTCACCTGATCCAAGAAAATCCTTGCAAGAGGTGCACAGTCAGTGGTCCTGATGAAGCGAACCACATCAGTTACGCTCCACTCCAGGGGGCTGGTGTCCAAACACAACTTCTGAGGAGGCTCAGTCTTTGAGGTCTGTAAAGCACACAAGACGGGGGTGAGTCAGACAAGAGACTTAGTGATCTCCCAACCAAAGTGGAAAGGCTCGCAGCTCATTTTAATGCTTACAGACTGAGAAGCGCGCTATCAGACCGAAACCTTTAATAAAAGAGGCACAGGCTGTTTCGAATCTTGTTGATTTGCATATAAGCTGTTCACAACCAAGAGACTGGGTCACAGAGAAACAGCAGTGAAAAAGCATTTTGGCCCCATTCAGACCTGCTATTCACATGCCTCTTCAGCGATATGATCACAAGTGGTCCTCTCTGTTTCAGAGGATGTCAGCAGAGTAGGTAGTCCTTCAGTATGATCAGGAGTCAGGACACATTTGTGTTCACACTACAAAAACAATGTGTAAACATGCGACCCAGGACACCTTTGAACGTGGTCTGAGTGATTGGATCTTGGATGCGTCCTGAATGCGTCTTCGGTGTGTTCACACCTGCATTTAGTGCTGACTACTTGTGATCTGATCACCTGAGATGGATGTTAATACCAGGTCTTTTTTTCCTTGAAGCAGTACGATAGAGTAAGTGGTGGAAAGATTGTTACAGATGTTATTGAGCAAGGAGTATATTTAATAGAGCAGAGTGCAAAAACTGCACATTTTAAAGTATTCCTCACAGACACAGTGTTTGGAAACACTGATAGAAAAATAGCAGAAGGTTAATGTTTTGAAATGCTTGCAGAATTTATTGCAAAAGCCATTTTTCTTCGTGAACTTTAATTACCTTTGGTGACGGGGGGCGGTTCTCATCATCAGAGAAAGAGGGCGAGCGGGGTTTCCGACGTCTGCGTGTGGGCCTGGGTGTTGCTGGAGGGGAGGGGGATGGTGTGGGGGGCTGAGACTTCCCAGCTGATTGTTCAGAATCATCCTGGAGATCATCCTGCAGCTCTGAGCCAGAGTCTTCACTCAGAGAGTCGTCTTCGTCTAAATCCTCTTCCTCTCCACTGCCCTGCGAGCCAAAGATAAGACCAAAAAAAAATGTATCGGTGCAGATTCAAGATAACGATGTTCAGCAATGATGCAAGTGTTCAATGTGGTGCTTCATGAAGGAAGTGTGTGCTACCTGTGGAGAGCCTGCAGGTGTGTTGTCCACAGAAGCTGAGGAGCGTCTCTTCTTATGGACAAAGAGCTGCTTCCTCCTCTTCCTCCTCCTCCCTCTTCTCTTCACTCCACCCTCCAGATTGGTGTGGCCTCCAGGTGGACGGCCAACACGTTTACTCTTCTTCTTACCATAGTAATATGCTGGATACAAGACAATGGGCTTATTGTGCTGCATTTGACACAGCTAAAGGAATTTGACACATTATTGACAGAGACAGGAATTTTAAAGTGGAGCCAAATTAATTGTTCAAAGAGAAGTTCTTGTGTAACCTTCAAAACATGTTTTCTTTATGTGAAATGTATTGTTAAATAGGCTGCTAAAGTGGCTCTTTGGAAAAAACATGCTGTCTGGACTGACATGAAAGTAATCAGTTGTCTTGTTGCTATGAAACTGCATCACTTTCTTAACCCTAAATCTATGGTGTTGCTGCATTAAACACATCAAATAATCCAAGACTTCTGTGATGAAAAAATAGGAAAGATTCAAGTACTGACCAAACATACATGCTTATTCATCACTTTGTAGGTGTTTGTTTGAGTTTCTAAATTACAGATTCTGTCCTTTGCTTCTCATAAATACAGCATTCATGTGCCCATTGATCATTTCTATTCATGACTAACACAAATGAAAAGTACCACACATTTCTTAACAGGGGAAAATAATGAGCTTTTGTGTTGAGTGATTGAGAGTGAGTCTGAATAATTCATAATGAAGGTCACAACTACTGACAAGCGAGAATGATAGTCATTACCTGCTATGCTCACATATGTTTTCATTGATTATCTAATAAATTACTTACAGGCGCAACTATCTGTGTGTACATGTTTAAAGACTTACTGTATTTGGTCTTGGTGAGGACAGAGCAGTTCTCGGAGCAGCGCTCCAGAACCATGCGAGGTCCAAACAGGTTCGGGCAGCACTCTAGCTTGATGCAAGTTTTCCTGCAGAAGTCTGCCACACGGTCTGCAGTGCGGACGATTTCGACAGTGGCCCGGTAACTCTTTCCCTTGTACCTTATGTTGAAGGAAAGTAATGTAGAACATAAAGTAAATATCCTTGAAAAAAGAAACAATGAGTCAGCGGCCTTTAACTGACTCTTCCTATTATGTCCATGTTTGATCAAACAAGGTTGTTGCAATCATTCATAAAGGTACTGCTTTAATCTAGTATGAGGAAAACTCTGCCAGGTTCCAGTGTCCAGATATTAATAATAAACGTTAATTCCCATTTGTGTACTCAAGTACATTTTCAATCCAGCATGGGTCCTTAAATAGCCCAGCTGTGAACACTTGTGATATTTCTGCAGCTTTTCTAAAGAGCAGAGAATTCTGATTTGCGGATTAAAGTGTTTTTTTCTACTCACTTGGCTTTGAGTGTCTCTCCATGGCCTTGCCAGCGGCTCTCCTGGTCCAACTGCAGCTCTCTCAGCACGCGGCTGGGCTTGTACGCTGAGTTTATCAGGTTACTCAATACCTTGATACAAGACATGCATAGGAAAGCACTGTTTACAGACTGTGTGCGCGTTGGAGGTGTTTGTGTTTTTAATGACGCTATGTGTAGCATTTTAAAGAGGAACTATGCAGGATGTTTTGGCTTAACTATGCTACATTACAGTTTGGTGTTATTGTGATGGTTTAATAAATGACATGTAACTTGTTACAGGGAGAATGGAGGCTCTCTGCTTTCAAAGCCTGAAAAACAACTTTGCAAGATCAGCAATGCCGCCCCGGTGTCCCAGCTCTTGTCTCTCTTGTCTCATAAATGCGCCCCATAACCCGTAATTTCTTGTTTATGACAGGTAAACCTACCAAAATATACACGCTGTAACATTGTATGTGATATATAACGTTATGTACCGCTCTATTGATTGATTTCTCGCTGGCTTTGTTGTAAACAAACGCACATGGCCAAGAGGAGGGCAGCTAGACTTGCATAGATGCCCTTTAACACCAAAAACTGAGAGAAAACCGTTATCATCCTTAAAGGGCCAACGAGGAGTTTCTATTCGGTTATAAAACAGTCTCACGTTAATGTGGATGAATCTACGCTACCCGCACTTGTTAATGGCTCCATTTTCGATAAATATATCGTTTTGTCTCTATCATTATTTTGTTATTATTAGTGGTGGCAGAAATGCTGGTCGAGCCGACCAAACGGTTTCGCGGGCAAATGAGAATAAAAATTTACGACGGTAACTGAACCTCTTTGAACCTCTGACTTTAATCCTTGATGAATGATGACTGCCGGTGGAGGAATTCTACGGTGCGCGCGGAGGCAGCGTGAAAACACTTCGCTTCTCCAAAACTCCTCGTTGTCCCTTTAACAAATGACACTGTTAATGGTAGCACGTCATTAACTCTAACTAGTCTCTACATTGTTGTCAAAAGCTGAACCAACCTCTTTGAGCACAAGCACGCAGTTTCCAGGGCCGATGAACTGCGGCAGCTCCGCAATGCGTCCCTTGTTAAGGTACGGCCCTGAGAAGCAGCGATGGTTGAAGTAGATCTTGGGGCAGCAGTATTTCCCATTCCCCGGGCCTGCACATGGATGCAACATGAGATACAAATGATGAAACAGCCACACACAGTCAGGAGGTGTAATATATCACCGTCTGACATCCTCCACTGAGACATACCACTCACCTGTTTCTGACTGGTTGGCCATCTGCTGCTTGACAGCATCAGGTGATGAAGATTTTGGAGGAGTTCTGCTGTAAAGAGATGAAATCTGAGTTAGATGCTGAAAGGCGGTTAGACCCCATTAACTCAAACCAATAAGCCAATCAATGCTCCCATCCTCCTGTACTCACTGTTTCTCTGGCTGCACCACAGCGATCTTCCTCTCCTTCTCAACTGAAAAACAAAGAAAAATTCATGAATTCCTGGTCAAACTATTTCAGTATCACTCATGTGGTGGTCAGGGTAATGTCTTATTGCAGCATTAGTAACAGTCTTGTGGTGGCAGTTGTATAAAGGCCACAAGAGTCCACTATGATGACTCAGTCCAGACGCTGGACAATACCTGAGGGCTTGATGGGATGGACAAGTGGATATCCATTTGTCTCACACCAGCTCGCAGGGAAGATGTCAAGAGAGTCCACATGAACTATCAACTCTGGCATTGGCTGCTTCAGTCCTGCACAAACACACATGCACACATTTGAGTTATTAGGAAATTCAATTGAATACACAGTGAGATTATCTGTGAGAAATGCCAAATTGCACATGAAAACAATACTGATGATGATACATGCAAATGTATTTTTTTTTTAATCTCTGTATCTAACATTTGTGTTTTCTCTGCTAGAGAGAGAATCGTCTGCTCAACAAGAAGGCTTAGATTAGAATCACATGGGAATACTCTACATGTTATTGTTACAAATTTGCAACTGGACTGCACAGAAGAGATACCTGTTAATCTTTATCTATTTCAACCTACTCGAATATGCACATTCTTCCACCATCCCCTCTCACCTTCCAGGCTGAGCCAAATGTATTGCCCTTTGACCCTGGTGACTGTTGCCACATGAATGTTCTCAGGTGACAGCGGGTTGACAGCCTCCAGTTTCATGGTCTCTTTGAAGATGTGGTCACACTCCTCCTGGCAGGTAAACAGAGAGGGGAAAAACCGTAAGAGCTATTTCACAGCAGTGGATGTTGTGTGCTCTGTGATTTTTATCCACTATGAAATCGCCACATATTCACTCTCTGATACAGGGGAGAGTGGGCCAGCTGTTTACACCCAATCACTGTGCAGAAACATGGTCTCTTCACAAGCATTTTATTTATCTGTCATTCAAATATGCAGTTTCATTTTCTTTCCTTCCTTTCTGTTTTTGCTTTTGCAGTATAGTGTATAAAATACATATTTACTTTGTATAAGCTGCAAGTGCTCAATTTTGAGCCTGATCAATCCTGAAGTCTTACTGCACCAAACCCGGTGATTTGCAATGTGCATGCACCAAGCTGTGTACACTGGGAACTGCACATATTAGACATGAAAAATTTAAGGCTGCTGCAGTAAATATGTACATTTCTGACTTAAAAAAAAAAAGAACTACAGTACACGCTGGCTGATTTCCCATTACGTAACAAAAATGAGGCTGTAGATCCAGCAAGTTAAACATATATATACATACATACACATACAAAACTCAGCTTGACTTACAGTTGGGAAGCATTGCTGAGGAGCAGCTTCAGCCTCACACTGTTTCAGATAATCTGCCCAGTCAAAGTCTGGACCCTGGTATCCTGCATGAGATGAAATAAATAAAGAAGGAGGGCAAAGCAGACAGAAAGGGGGAAGCAAGAGTAAATAAAAGATACCAAATAAAATCAAGAGGAGAGAGGCAAAGACGGGCTGAGTGATCTAATCACTGCCATTTCTTTCTTTCTGATATCCCAGATAATCAATCAAAGTAAGTGGTTATCAAGGGACAATGTCTGAATGACAATGAAGCAGACCTGGCGGGGGGCTGAGAGGGAGCCCGTTTTTGAGGCTCCACTGTGCAGGGAAGATCCCGGCAGTGTCCCTGTGACACAGGAAGGACCGTCCTGTTCCCTCTGATTCCTCAATACCACAAAGGTCGTCCATCGTCACTTGGAAGTATTGCTCATTGAACACCTGAAAAAGAGAGGATGTCAGTTTAAAACACTTAAAGACATTCTTAACTGACAACCAACATCTGTTTTCTTAGTCCAATTAACATAACTGGGCCGTGTCCTACTGACTGCACAGTCAAGATCTGATTGGATAAATGGTGAAATAGCAGAAATCATGATTCAACTGAAGAGCGTCTCAGTCTTGCTGAGGCATGTGGGATAACAATTTCTTAACCACAAAGTAAAGACAGTTTGGTAGTGACGACAGAGAGGATAAAGATTTAAAGCCAATAAATAGCAAAACATTGCAGCACAGCAGAGACAGATTTGATAGGAAAGTCTGTTACCTTGGTGACAGTGGCAGGCCTGATGGAAATAGGAGCAGTAGGGTCAACAGCCTCCAGTTTCATTCCTTCCTTGAAACAATGAGCAGCAATAGTGGGCTGATCCTAAGACAAACAACACATGTACAGAGTAATTTTCAAAAGCTGAGCTCCTGGAAATATTTAGGGGAACATCACAACTTTTAATGTATATTTATCAAATCTGTACTAGTGGACCAACAGATATATATGAGATATAAACATGCATAGCAGTACCTGACAAAAGTCCACTTGATCATCGTGAGGCAGATCACTGATCCGCTGTTTCACCTCCTCCCACTCTTCCTCTGTCCGGAGTGCCAACAGATCTGAAACAAAACAAAAAAGGTTAAATATAAAATATTCACCTACATTTTACTCTGCACACTTTCTGAATCAAACCTTTATATCTGAGTTCATATATATACTGTATATATTAGTTACCCCTCCACCCCTCTGAGGACACCACAATTAAATAAACAAGCCAAAAACAAAATCATCCACAATTTCAAAACCACAGCACAAGTACAAACTTTTCAACATTTCATTTGATATAAAATGTGTAATATTTCCCCCACGATTTTATGCAATAAAAATACACACTATAAAATGGCTTACCTGGCTTTACCATTATGGTTTCTTCCAAATCACTTTTACTGCTCACTCTAATATATAATTAACTTTCAAAGGGAGAGTATCCGGTATATATTTAAAAAAAACTCCACACTTTTAGCAATAAAAGCCTGGAATTAAACATCAAAAAGGATTCAGCTGCTGTGCCAGGAAAGAGATACAGCCTGTGGTGCTTCTTACATCTTGCATATTAACAAACTTTATTCACTTGAAGAGTATTAGCAGATCATGGCCTTGAAAACAATGATCCATCTAATCCTACATGGAAAATTGATTTCAAGGTCTATTGGGTTACCACTACATTTTAAATAATAGTGTCTGGTATTTCCTCATGATGCACTTGTCAAAGTACTGAAGAATTTTATTACACCTGACATAATTTGAGTACATGCAATGAAATAATAAATCTGATTGAGAAAGTATTTTTAAACATCATGTGCCTCTAGATAAATGACACAGTATAACAGGTAACAATAGGGCCCAAACACGGTAACCCTTCTATGAGTGTGAATTTGTCTTGTGTCCTTCCATCAGAAACTATTACTCATGCCTGTTTTGGCAGTAAAGATGTAGCCACCATTTTCCCTTTCTTCCTTTTGTTTCTAAATATAAAACCTGACCCGTGTCAGTGCCACTGACCTGAGGGAGGCCTGAGGGTGCAGCCATGCTCTTTGGCCCAGCCGGGTGGGTGGAGGCGTGGGTGGAGATAAAAGAGCCAGACGGTTGCGGGTGTATCTGGGAGGCCTTCGGTGCCTACCAGGCGCAGCTTCAGCCGCCCTCCCACATTCTCCTCCACCTCAGCAGCCCAGGCCAGACCCGAGTCAGCACTGTCCTGGAGCTCCACATAGCAGCCTGCACACAGCAGCTCGATTGGGTCTCTACCACGCTGAGGCTGTGGGGGTGGGGGTTGTGGGGTTGGAGAGGGGGGGGGACAAAGCCAAATGAACACACACCTAGGCAAGACGACAAATTTGCACTGAGAGAGAATGCACTGCATGACTAAGTGGTAGAACTGAAGCACAGTCACTGAAAGCAAACTAACTGCGCTAAAGAATTTCACAGACTGTTCCTAAAGCGAATTTGCTTTCGGCAGCACAGCCTTGGTGCTGTAAACAAAAGCCCAGAGCCTTGGGTTGTGTAGACTTCGGCCTGTGTATGCATGCCAGACGTCATGAGAGATATAAAGTCGTGTTCAGTTTTAAGTTCTCATTTATTCCAATGGACATTTTAAGTGTTTGGTTTTTGCCCTGTCTTTGTGCCATTTTTTAAAATGGAATTACAAACACTCTTCATGCTTTTAGATTTAAATCCAAAAGACATAGCAAACAACAGTAAAACATGACGTGACAGCTGTTCAGTGTGTGTGCATGTGCGTGCATGCGCATTTGTGTTGACTGCAGAGTCACAAATCTGATCACCTGAGGCCAGAAACTGTCAACTTGGTGTTGTTCTGACATCAGTTGTATTGATTGAACTTGGATCCCCAGTTAAAAAATGATGATGAAAGTTTGACTTCATCATGACAACCTGAAATGTTTTATTTACAGCATTATGCGTTTTTAAAAGTTGTCAGATTCATCAAATCGTTACAGATAGAGGAGAGTGTTTGAGGCACAAACAAGAGACAAAAGCTAATGCTGCACCCTGGGTGTGAATGTACTGAGGAAGGACAGCTGCTCTGTTCCTCTGCCTTACCAATTCCAGCAGGTTGGCAGGCACACCGCACTCCTCAGCCAGGGCCTTTTCCAGCAGAGCTTCCCAGTCCTGGTGCTTTTCACGCACACCTGAGGTGGATCATATACATACAGCTTTTAGTTTATTCACAAAACAACCAGGTGGGCTCAGGATCAAATGCTCCACACATCAACTAATAAAAAAGTTAAACAAAATAAATAATAGAGATGTGTACTTGACATCACCAATTTATAAATGTATAATATTAAAGGGATAGTTCAACATTTTGGCATATGGCCCATTGCCATAATCTCTATAGTCGTAGCAGTAGGTTTGTTAACTTTATTTGTCAGTGCAAGCTATTTTTAGATTGGCGGAGCAGAGCCGCGAGCTGCTCAGAGCTACACTAAGGAAGCTAATGGGATTTCTTGTTTCCCTCACCAAACTCATCAAATACACATTCCAACAACTCCAAAATGCTTTCGTGGACAGGTTGTGACCTGCACATTCACCACGCTAGTTGTTTTCAAGGAAAATTCATGCAAAATCGCTGATGTGCGTTCCCGTCAGGAGCGGTTTTTCGGCAAGCAGTCCCTGCATTTGCCTCAAAAACAACTCGGTCTCATAGTGTTCCATTATTATCTCATAGCATGATGAATGTGGAGGTCAGAACTTGTCCACGAATTAAAAGTAACGAACCTACTCTTAAAACTATAGGGATTATGGGAATGGGCCAATTTGCCAAAATGTTGAACTCTCCCTTTAAAATAATCACAATTTGACGATACAGGAAAGGTACTTCATAATTTTTCTGTCTCAATAGGCGAATTACATCTTGTACATTGAATCTCTCAACAAAAAGCCAACCCCAGCCATGCCTCACCCTCAGGGGCCCTCATGGTCTTGCCATGCTGGCGGCTCCAGCCCAGTGGATGGAGGTCTGCCGTCATGATATCACACCAGAAATCAGCCCGTCGGTCATCCTGATATCCCTCATAACGGAGCAGCAGCAGCTGGCCACATGTAGTTATGATGTTGGCCACCCAGTAAGGGCTGTCAGCCTCTGAGCGCACACACACCTCCAGCTTCATGCCTGGTGTCAGTCCGGTCTGTAGGTCCTGGTCCACCTGAGACAGGAACAGCAGGACAGAGGAACAGGAAGTCATTCAATTAATTGAAAAGCTACGGTTAGTAACAAGTTTCATTTTTACAGTTTCGAGTTTCATTCTGAGTTTGTAATCATTTTACATACAAAACATCTAAGAAAAATGCACAAAGAAAAAACTAGAAATTACTTTTCTTCCGCTATTCCACTGCTACTGTTGACTTTTTCTTTCCAATTAAACCAACTTTCTTAAATATTAAGTGTGAAAGGTCTCATATTTTACATTTTTTTCTCCTCTCACAATTTCTATCTGGAGCTTCAACAAGAACAAGATATTGTGTCTGTTTCTGAGCCCCTCTTCTGATTGTCTAACTGACTTTCTGAGTGATGCAGAAGTTTCTACTGAAATTAACTGAACAGGGGTTCAAGACTAAAAAGTTTCAGTAGACTGAACTGACATCTAATGTTACTGTCATTGCGAAAGCTATGCATTGACTTCCGAACATCTAACGACTGTGTGGTGTTTGACATTATTCTGTCTTGTGGCATGGTAGCTAACTGACCAATGAAGGTTGTATCGTTAATTAAGTTTATCTGTTATATAGCACCTTCTCCAGTTTATTGCCACGGAAATCCCACTTTGAATAATAGTGGTCCTTTAAAACTGTTATTTGCAGAAGCTCTGCTACAGTGACTCATGCAAATGCTGTTGAATGCCTTATCACATGTTGCTGAAACCATTTCTGAGGAAGAACTTTATTTGCTGACAAATTCAATCGACATGAGTCATGGTTTCAGATTTAATAGTTCTGAAACCAACGACCATTTATTTGGTGAACCTTAACATAGAAGCTAAGTTATCGATTATGAGTAGGTATTTCTGCTCAGAAGGCAGCACCCACATGTTTGAAGGCGTGATGGGGCACAGACACAGTTTCAGTCTCCTCCAGGTAGTCGTCCCAGTTGAAGTCACACACATCCTGAGCGGAGTCTCCATCTGAAACACACACAGACAGAAAATGTTGCTCCTTTCCAACCTGCTTTCAAACATTTTATCTTACTCATTTCACGCAGCTGTTCACAGAGTAGTTCTTACCAGACTCCAGTGACTCCTGACTCATGCTGGTGCCCCCTCAAGGCCAAGACAAGGCGCTCTGAGGAGGAACAGAGGAGGATTATTATTATCCCCCGAGAGTAAATGAATGAGCACTGGTCCAAAACTGTGGTGACACAGAGAGAAGAACACATGGAAATGAAACTATTTCACTGAGCCACCCTCCAAACAGTTGTAAACCTCATCATTTATCAATGATCTCTGCACTCACAACTGTTTTCAACAACTATAAGATTAATGAGACAGGTGATACCGCTAGGTTGTAACAGCCCTCTCAGCACCTCCTCACAAGCCAAACTGTATCAGCGAGAGGTTACACAAACAACTTCAAATCACGGTCGAGACTTATTCTTGCTGGCTATGGCACCCACAATACACCACTTAAGATACATGAAATTGTAAAGTTATTGAAATACAAACAACAAAAAAGTTCACATTCAAATAAATATGTGTAGCAGCAGTCTAGTAAAAAAACAAACAACAACTTTAAGCCAAGCCCTGGGCTCAGGAATTACAAAATCCAAAAGCTTTAACTTGAAAGCCCTGCTCAAGGCCAAAATGACAAGATTGTGTTTGAATTCCTCAGTCATTGTGAAATCAAGGTTCATTTTGATAATAGAGCTGTGCAGATACCAAAACTTTTGTGAAGCTACGGCATCAATATTCAGAGGCATCTATCTGGCCCTGGCCTCAGTCAGTGCAAACCCGGAGAAGTGGTGAATAAAATCAGAAATTACATGCTGCATATTTGCCATTCATTAGGGCAGCACAGGCTAGCACCTAAGTAACACACCAGATGGTATGTGATTGGGAAATATATTAAATTATGCTAATCTCATCCAGCCTCACCTCTACTTGTGAGACTCATTAGGTCTTAACACTTAAAAAGCAGTAATCTAATACCATTTCCTGCCCAGTAAAGATTCAGACCGCACCTTGACATGAATGTGGACACACACGCATCAAACTCTGACACATCAAACTGACCCGCGGCATTGTGGCAAAGCTGATGCAATAAGTTAATGCAACAAGAGAGATGGCATGAATGAGAGAGAAAGGAGTGCTGGGCGTGAAGAGAGTCAACAGTGAAGAGAGCGGTGTATGGGATGCTGAAGATAGCTGCTCTGTCACGGCAGCTCCATTCAGCCGGCCTGTCAGGCTCGTCTTTGTCACGTCTGACGTCTCTATTAAAATCACGGCCGGCAACAGAATCAACCCCCTCCCGACCACCGGACTGCCACCGCGACCCTCGTGCTCTGTTGGGATCAGCGCCGCCTTTCACCCCTCGACCCTGCCCCAGACTCCCTCTGTCTTTCTCCCCCCACCCTCCGACACATACATACACACACGAGAGGGCCTCATTGTCCCTGGGGGTCGCACTCCTAGCATAAGAGTGAAAAAAAAGAAAAAGAAAGCTGAAGTAGTGAGGCTATATTCAAACACCTGATGCCAACATATTTTATAATTTTAGAATATTCATTTATTCAAGGTAAAAGTTGATTGAGTTTCTACAAAAGCAGTTCTTGGGATGTTCTTTTACAATCATTTTTTCTATGTTTGTGAACATTTTTGATGCAATTTAAAAATGCTGAATATGAATTCTCAAAAAGCAGAAAAATAAGGGTCTATGTTTGGGTTCAATGCCTTTCAGCAACACACCGATGCAACATTTCTGACAACTATCAGAAGTAACTAAAAAAAAAAAAAAGCTTTTAAGATTTGCTGTGACTTATTTGAGTAAGTAAGTTTCTGCAGCACTTAACTTTGCAGAACAGCACAGGAAGAAAAGCAACTTCCCCTCTCTTTCACAGTAAGTGGTCTGTGCAGGACCACGGCTATCAGCAGTCTGCCTGAATCTTTCTGCACCACCCCAGACTCTGACTGAACCTGAAAGAGAAAGGGCTAAATGTGCTCACAGCCACACAAACACACACAAAAAAATAAGCTCCCACAAACAACTGAGATCCAAGCTGCATCCATATGCATCCACACAAGCACTTACTGAATCAGATTCTCATCAGCACTTAACATGCGCTTGAGCATTTCTAAACAAGCCTTCCTGAACCTCTGAGGTCCCTGGGCAGGAAATGCAATCTGATAATACACACTCACACACATTTTTACAAGAAATAAAATCAAAGTCAGCTTTCAATAAAATGAAATCATCTACTGAAACATTTCCGCTAACATTGCTTAATGGCTCTCTGCTGATCACCAGTAGATGACTTTACATTGCGAGCAGTAATGTAGCAGAAAATTAGTACGTCCTCCTGTTATTGTCCACACTCTTATGTATGCAAAACTTATTTTCATAAAAGAACCTATTTCTTTTCCTCAATTTCTTCAGCTGTTATCATGAGGTGTGATATGAATGTGTAGCACTAAAAAAAACACCTTCAAGAGATGGTTCACTTACTTGCACCAGTTTCTAACATTTAGATTGAGCTATAATACGTAGGTTTGGCTTCATGGTTCCAGGTTTTTAGATATCAGTTGCTGAGATTTTGCATTTGCCACAACACAGGGGAAGTGAATATATTTCTGTTCGCAGTTCTCACAGCACTGAAAATTGCATTAAAAAATTCAGAGGAATCATGTCTTTCCAGAAACTCTGCCTGCTGAACTCTAAATTATCAACAGGCATCGTCGTAAACCATTTTCAGGAACTATTTCCTCAACTAGCTCCAATGATAACCGGTCACGGTCAAATGTGACAGGGAAATTGTTTCTGCTGTTGAATTTTTCAAATATGCAAGTGTATGCATTCACTGCATGATAACTAAACACATGGCACCATACAAACAAAGCCATAGGGCAGATGAGTAAATGGCACTGGTCTGTAGGTTTTGTGTTTGTTTTTTGTGATTTGGTGAAATGATCTCTTTACAGCAGTTTTGCAGGGCTGGTTTTACACACCATGTCACTTCTGCAAATTATGTGATAGAAGTGAGAACCAAATTATAAGGCAGCACAGTGGGGGTTCCCATTACTTTCCCTGTTGACTGTAGAGGTAATTTAAACAACTTAAAATGCATCAATATCATTATGGGCGGTTGGCAACAAAGAGGGTTGCACAGAAACCTGACAAATAAGAGTTGGCCTGCTTATTGGTAACCACCAGCTCTGCCTGTGCTACAACTTGAGAACAAACAGGATGCTGCACTGAAGAAGGAAAAAAAAAAAACACTTTTCTTCCACCAAACACGAATAAATGACAACACAATTACGTTCAACTGCTCCATTCAGTTAAAAAAAAATGCTTTTGGTTGCCATTGCATAGCGGCACGTCAACTGGAGCAGCGCTGCCAGCGGATCTCTCAAGTTGCACAATAGGGAAGTTAACAGCCAGAGGAAAAAATAGGTTGCAATAAGACAACGTGGGACATGACAACAAAAATGACAACCCAAGTGTCATCCTGTTTTGTGTGACCCAAAAAGCCAACTAAAGCGGAAAAACCTTCATAAACAAACGAGTTTATTCAGCCCATTTATTTGGTGGGAGCTAGGCAGAAATACAAATCGGCTGAGGTCGTGCAACCTTCATTATATAAGACTTCGACATTATAAATATACTGAGTTATTCAAGGGCATATCACTGGAAATTTCCACACAATCCTTGAAGTGGAACTACCTTGAGGTTGCACTGCTTGTAGTATACAGACTAAACCCGCAGTATTCAGAAACAGAGATGGGCCATTAACGCAATGGCTTTGCAGGGAGACACTACAGCGCCGACGGTCTAACTTTCACACTGAGGAGAACATGACAGACAGCGATGAGGAGAATTATCAAATCGCTGTCTAATGAATAGACTTGCGGTTCCTAAATGCATAACGGTCGTGTGGGACTCATCGGACACATGGTAAAAAATCGCCTGTGTCCGAGTCAAGTTACTGAACGTCACGGCTTGAGCAATAAGAGCAGGCTGACGAGCAATAAGGGCGCTTACACTCGACCGAACCCGACTCATCTTTTTGAGAGACGGGAAAAAAGACGAATGCGCCACCACAATACAAAACACCGTAAGGAATTTGTAACAAACAACACAGAGCATGTGAATATTTAGTCGCAAAATTCGCCTCTTACCGCTAAGTAGTTTTTCCAAGTCGGTTTTTTAGATGCCGTTCCTCTCCGCCTGCTCGCTGGCAGCAGCAATGTTGAGCCGCCGTGAGTAAAAACCGAAAGCCCCGGTCGGAAGTTTCAAAATAAAAACCGTTATAAGAGCGAAACGTTGCAAACAGTCGTCCGGGTAGCAGCGAGGGCTTTTCGTGCAGAGGGCAAAACCGCTCCACTTCCGGTGTCGCTGTGGCAGCAGCTCGCGAGCTTGACGCAGTTCTCGTTCACGACCTCATTCCAATATGGCACAAACGGCCACTGCGCATGTTCTGCCGCCTATATGCCTCTGAGCCCGGCTACATCACACTGACTTCCATCTTCACACACACAATAAAATATCACACAACCAGGACCAAGACTAATATCTGTAAGACGAACAAAAGAAAATAATATTAATAAAAACATAAAAATAAAAACCCAGAAACATCTGCGTGTTTATTAATTCTTACCAACATGGGCTGAAACTGATCAGTTGAATGTTGTTTTATCCTCAGCAGAACCAACACTTAGTTCATGTTTAAGCTGTAATTAATTGCACATAATCGACCTACTTTGTATAAGTGGAGTGTTTTTTGTCATGAAAAGCCCGTTCTTTTAGTGGCAAAGTTATATTTCTATATTGTGTTAATAAAGATGACCTCGAGTTGTTTAATTTGTCTTCACTATAATATTTGCGAAGTAAATGAAATGTGTCACGATGCGCCATAAAGGCTGAATGGAGCACTACTTTTAAAATAAATCACAATAGCGTCCCGTCATAATGACTGGATGGAAACCCTGTGTGTCAGTGCTGCTACGGTACTTCTGCTGCACAGGGATCTCAAGTCGGGTTTTTGGGGGAGAGAGAGAGAGAGAGAGGGCGGGAGAAACTGCTGGAAATATGCGTTGACACTGTGGCTGCAATGCTGAAAGTCAATCTATGTTGTATTATAAATGTGCTTTATTTATGAAATAAGTGCATTTCTCGTTTTAGGAAGCGTTTCAAGCCCGATGCGTTGTCTGAAACAGGTTTTGCCGCTCACTTGGACCATATAGGCTACTGCCTCAGATAATCCTCCACAATAGACCAACCCTTCGGATGCCTTTTATAACAAAAGAAAAAAATACCCGCGGTTTGTACTCGTTGAGGTGGAAACAGTACTATAAATGTGGGTTAGAGAAAAGCGATCGGATCTTGCATGAACAGTCGAAACAATCGGAGAGAGACATGAATAAATCAAAAGAGGGGGAGGCATTTACTCCCAAATTCAGTCATTGTATCTAAGTGTAGAGCTTCTCCTGCTGTGTGCTCTATAACAGAAAACTATTGAGAGGATTTTAGCTTTATCAAATATACATAGTGTTGAAAAAATAAATATAAATGTTTTTCTTTTTGTATCCTGATTTAAATGTGACAATTACGTGGAGTCGTTTTATTTTTAAAGGCTCTAAAACTTGAAATCTGGCGTTTTAAAGGCTGTTTGAATAAAGGCTAATTTCTGAACAACTTGAGCAGGTTTATCTCTTAGTGCAGGCTGCCGTTTCTTTCCTTATGTTTGGTATTTGTTCAGTGTCCATATCCTGCAGCAGGCAGAGGATTACTGCTGGGGACAGAGGACGAGGACAGGTCATAAGCCGTGCGCACTGCAGGAATGCCTTCCGTCCACACATTAAGGGGAGGGGTGTAACTATAACACCTGACCCCTAGATGGCAGTAAAGTCTGCCTGCTCCACTAACACCCCTGAGGCACTTGAAGATGTTATGGGGTCCTCACCCCTCACACTGAACTTGTCATATTCTGTGATAACACCAAGAAAAGCAATTTCTGTGAGACATTACAATAGGATTTTCTGTACATAAATACACATTTTTTATTAAGCTTTGTGACATATATATCAAGAGATAAATGTAAATGAAAAATTTAGTTTAAAGTATATTTATTTATAATCAGATGTAAAAGACAAGGAGGGTAAAAAAAAGTACAACCATAACTCAGAGATACCTTGGTTACATACATATCAGATTTCCATACACAGCACTATTATTTTTTATATTAAAAATTCCTACATTCAAGTAATGCAACACATTTCAATGACCCTATGCCTTCAGCGGAAGGTCTCTCCCTCCCTCATCGTTCAACACAGCTACTTAAGATGTGCAGGTATAGTACCACGCGCCACTGCTGCAACTCTTTCCAGTGGCTCTGCTGACAGCCCAGAAAATGAACATGGTGTACTGAACAGCTGTTTGTGTTACGCTTCACTTTGATGTATAGCATGAGGTTTGACACCAGTGGCACACAAAAAGACAGGATGACTGCCATGTAGAAATTCCTGGTAATTAAAAAAACAAAAGAACAGACCAACCCTTTTGAGACAGTGCAATCAATGGGGGGTGGGGGTGGGGAAGGGGGGGGGGGGGCTTGCTGATCAGAAATTTAGTCCTCCACATCTTTATGGTGCAATTATCTCCGTGATGTCCAAGAGAAATCGAGGATTCATTCAGCAAGAGATAATGTTAACAAGTCCAGTAGCACCATTTGCATTTAAGAAAATACCTGCACACACCCACACACACACTTGTATATGCGGGTGGCGACACACAAGCACACACAGATGGGATGTTCTAGGAGCCGGCATACAGTAGGCAAAGCACACCGGGTGGAGAGTGAATACTGTATGTACCACTAAATCTTCCTGACTTGCATTTGAGATGTTGGCTGTGCATATTTGTATTACTAAATAAGAGCCTTGTGCTTGTGCCTGCGCATTTTAATTTCAAGATACAGTAGATTAGAGGATTATTACTGATTCAAGATGTGATCACATGTAGAAATGATAGAGTAAAAGGAAATATAAAAACGCGATGAAGCAATCCCCCCCAGCATTGATTATGGTAACACTGGTTTCTTCAAAATTTCCCTTAATTTCCTGGAGCTTTATACTGTTTTTATACACCTATATAGTTTTATAGCTGAGGCATGATTATTGTTTTTGATACCAGCACATCCTAATATTACTTTATCTCATCCTTTGATAATGAAACAAAAATAGGTTTGGATCAAGCCCAAATCTTTTCATGTTCTTGTTTTCCATCCAGTTAATAAGGTAGAGAGAACAGGATAAGAGTCTATCTTGACGCGCCGGACTAAGAGTGTGTTCCCTGAACAACCAGTGTCATTTTCATTTGCTTATGAATTTTTCTAGTCTAGGGTTGACGAAGGAAAATCCTGCAAATGCTGTCTGGTCCATGGAGTCGATGAGGTTCTTGTCTGCGTGGGAGAGGCGAGGCTTCTCATTCAGGAACTCTCGGTCAAAGTTGCTGCAGTCATTTGGGGATTTCTATGGGTGGAAGGTAGGGGATATCAGCGTGTTTAATATAACAAACCACACTGAAGATACACGCAATAATATTTATACAAATGGAATCACAGGCTCATACCACTTTTGGCTTGAAAGGGGGATCCACTTGTCTCTTCTCCAGCGCTGGCCAGTTGATGGTTTTGAAGAAGGAGTGTGCACGGATGTCTCCCACCACACCCAGTCTGCGAGTGGGATCTCGCTCAAACAACTGAAATAATGACAGGAGACAATTTAACTACAGAAAAAGAGATTTGCATTCTAGGACATGCAGTGGTGCTTCATTTGCCTATACAGGACTAAATGCTTCTAATAAAACTACTCACCTGTTCAACCAGGCTCTTGGACTCCTTGGTGATCCACCGAGGGTAGTGAGGGGTGTCTGACCTGATGGATTCAAACAACTCGTCCTCATCGTCGCCTTGGAAAGGTGACTGACCAATCAGCATCTCATACACTAGCACACCAAAAGACCACCAGTCCACTGAGAAGGTGTACTTCTGTCCTAGTAGGATCTATGATGAGGGACACAACAAACACGTAAGGAGAATAAGGACACCAAGGGGATGTTTGGAGACTGAATCACTGTCATTTGACTGCATCTGTAGATGGCCCACTGCCATGTCTCCAAATGACCACAAGGTGGCATATACACTGTGTATAAGTATATTTTATATATAGTGGATGGGCAGAGAGAGTGTGATGTCCTAAATCACACAGGTCTACACACTCACCTCTGGTGCTATGTAGTCTGGCGTTCCACAAAATGTTGTGGCTCTGGCCTCTCCAAACACGTTCTCTTTACACATGCCAAAGTCTGCTATCTTTATGTGTCCATCCTTGTCCAGCATCACATTGTCCAACTTCAGATCTCTGCAAAAAGTCACAAAAAAGAGATGTATGATGTAATGTAAAAATCATTTCTGCTCCAGTATAAAACACGTTTGACATGTTGTAGTCTAAAAATGTAAAAAAAAAAACAATTTAGCTCCAGCATACACTTGTGCAGTAACAGGTGTTATACAAGGACTGTAGACAGTGGTATAGTGACACAGCGGTAATTGGGTCTTACCTGTAGATGATGCCTCTCGTGTGGAGGAACTGCAGTCCCACGACTATCTCAGCACCGTAGAATCTGAAGGTTGAAATGTGCACAAAACACAGTGTGTCATTACAGAAATATTTGTATTCACATCGTAATTAACCGGTTTCCCATATATTGATATATTTGTGGCCAGCACAGATTGACATTTCTCTGTCTATCTCTCTGTCACACACACACTCAATGGGCCTGTGTGTGAAAGTCCCATTGGCTAAAAACATGTAAGTGTTTATTTACACAGAATCCTGGGAAGTGAGATCTAATGACAAGTGGTCAGTCGACACGCATACCAGGTATGAAAGGACTGAGATCAGATCACTGAAGACACATGTTAAAGCCAGGCTGAACAGGGCCCCAGTGTACTCACGTGGCTCTGTTGATGTCGAAGCGGCCTTTGTCTTGAATGTGGAACATCAAGTCGCCTCCATTCAGGTACTCCATTACAAAGAAGAGATGCTCCTGTGCAAACAGCACATTATTGTCAGCTCACAGTCGCAGACAAATGAGACATGAATAGAGCATGTGGGAGAAAGGATAAAGATGGGGGGGATTCTTATCAAGAACTGGGACTTGTTGCTTTTACCGCTGTGGCTCAGATTGCCTCTCTATCAGAGAACATGCTTTTTGTGTTTTCGCTGGTGAGATGTTCAGTATGTGTGTGCTTACTTTAGACTGGAATGTGGAGTAGAGCTGTGTGAGGAAGGGGTTCTCCCACGCCAGCGCCAGGACTCTCTTCTCCACCATGGTGCACTCCACATCGTCATCCATGAGAACTACGTCCTTCTTCAGAGCCTTCACAGCAAAGTACTGACCCTGACCTTTCAGCTCTGCCAGCAGCACCTGGGGTGTCGGAGTCACTTAGGGTGAGTATTTCATCAGTGTGATTACAGAGATGTTTATATCTTCTCAACCTTACATGCTCATATTTCTATGAATCTCAGTGAGGACAATTGGCAGACACTGCACTGCCACCAAGCTACAGTGAACGTGGGTATACTATATAATACACTGACCGTCCAAAACAAAAGTCACCACTTGGATTTAACTAAGCTAATAGGTAAGAGCCTCCCATTGGATAATTACTGCACGGATGATTATGTTTCAGCTCGCAACAAGTTATTTAATCTTAACCGATGCAGTCTTATTTCCTTAACAACCATGTCGGAAGACACTTGTGGTCGTGGAAAAGATGTTAATCTGTTTCAGAGGGGTCCAATTATTGGCATGCACTAAGCAAATTAAACATCAAAGGAGATTTCTGAAACTACTAAAATCGAGTTAAGAACTGTCTAATGCATTATTAAAAACTGGAAGGATGGTAGGGAAATAGCTTCTTCAAGGAAGAAATGCAGTCCAGACCTCAACCCCATTGAGGGTCTTTCAAAAGTTAATGCAACTATGGAGGGAAAGAAATGTTGTGACTGCAGAAGCTTATGGAAATGATGCCATAGCAAATGCATGCAGCAATCAAAGCTAAAGGCGATCTAACAAAATATTGGTGTCTGCGACTATTTTTTTGGATGGGCAGTGTATACTTGGCTTCTCTGAATTCCTAAATTACTTCAAACTCGACAGGCTGTGTGATTTGTCAAAATAACCTATAGTGGTATCTATATCGATTGTAATCTATGACAGGATCTATAGTGATGGAGTAACAGAGCTCTTTTCTCATCTGAAAAGCAACTCCCACTCCAGGATGTGACGGAAGCAATTTAACAAGCAGAGAGGGGATGTATTGATCTGCTACAGTATAGCTAGTGTTCCTCAAACCACAGCTGAGTTAGTGATATGTGAATTTTAACAAAGTGCTTCAAGAAAGGACAGTGACAGACTTAAATGACAGACTACAATGAAACACGATTATATGATAAGAATCTGTTTCCTGAAGATGTGTGGCCTTCATCCTGGTTTGTCTCAGTAATCTCCCTTTTAATGGATCCAAACTGCCTGAAACACGCAGATTTGTACCATCTCTATCTTATTTATACCCTCTTTTACATTTGGCATATTTGTTAGGTTGTGCTCTTCTACAAAGATAATACATGATGCTGGTTTAAGTTGATAAAATCTTCAATCTTTGTGTCCAAACCATCATTAAATGTTAAATTTGGGAGTAGAAATGGCACATACCTTGCCAAAGCTGCCTTTACCCAGCACTTTGTGGAACACCAGGTGGTTGAGGGTGAGGTGTACCCGTGGGCCTTTAGTAGGCGTTGGGGTTGGGCTCACGCTCTCACTTGCCTTGTCATTGCCACTGCCACTGCCAGCTGCTTTACAAACACACACATTAGTAGACATAGAATTAAGTACATATGCAAACCTGAATGCATGAAATGCATGCAGTTGTGCTACAGTGAGGACATCTTACCACTAGGGTCTACTATTGGCTTTTGTACATCTTGGTAGATCCCAATATCTTCTGCATTGGAGTTATCAGGCTTCTTCACAGACTTCTAAAGAGGAAAAAAAGTTGAACTGAAACATGATATTATGAATCCTCAATCATTAACTTGTTCTTAATGTTTTGTTCCTGTGCTAACCTGGTTGACTTGCGACAGAGCCTCTGCAAGTAGTTTCTGATTGACTCCACACATATTCGCCACTTTCTTCTGACAGTAACTGTGTACGTTCATGCAACAATCTGGTCAAAGAAGAAAAAAAATTATGTCAATATGTGAAAGAGAATAAAAGATAAAATGTCAGCTATAGAGCATATATAATATTTGACACAAAGGGGGAAAAATAATGAATGCTTTGGAGTCACCTTCACATTTCAGGCCCTGTCTGTAGAGACCCCACAGCAGACTGCCACAGTGGTCACAGAAGGTTGGGCTCTTGTAGTTGTGGTACTTGAAGCGATGTGGCATATCAATCTTGAAGCGCTCTTTCTGGAACTATAAACAGACAGATTTCCAGTAAACCGATACACATTTGATTTGATAAACAAATCAAAACAAATGTAGTACACTTTACTAATAACATCATAAATATTAGCTCCATGTCTCCATCAATTTTAATGACAAATTTAATATGGATGCTATTCTGTACACTGGATTCTGACCTTGTTTGGTTGGATTTGTATTGAGCTGTACCAAAATATTGCATTCTTTATGTAAGAATAACACAATTACTAAATGAATGATTAATGGTCTATGTTCTTCCTTCCACAAGTCATAAAATAATAAAACAGGAGCTACAAACTAAATTGTCACTGAACTTCTAGGAACGAGTAACATGAGACAACACTGTAAAACAAAATGCAGTTCAG
This sequence comes from Decapterus maruadsi, assembly GCA_030347415.2. Classification (NCBI taxonomy): domain Eukaryota; kingdom Metazoa; phylum Chordata; class Actinopteri; order Carangiformes; family Carangidae; genus Decapterus; species Decapterus maruadsi. Next base: position 8,984,970 of record CM064896.1, on the reverse strand, counting down.
TCTCAGTGTCAGTTCTGAGTTGTAAGGTGTGACTTAAGCTATTAGGCTGGAGAACATGAACTTTGCTCACCATAGTGTCCCGACTGTTCGCTGCCGTTCCTGTGCATCTGCCAATGATTTTTTCGATGCATCTCTTGTGGATAGCTGCGTTGCATTCTGAGTGAAAAAAAATGACAAAATATTGTAATAACTGTGAAAAAAGGTGTACAGTGTAATAGAAAAAATGCAGATGGCAGTTATACAAACAATAAACACTTACGCCTGCACTTGTAACCTTGCTTGTTGAGACCCCTAAGTATGAGGAAAGAAACAGAATTTAAAATGTGACATGAAACAAGAAAATAAGTCTAAGTATATAGTATGATGCCAATATCGGAGCAATGTTCTCAGGATGTGTTTCCTTACTAAGATTGTAATCATGACAGTGATTGAGAGTGAACAATATTTGTGAACCTCCATGTATGTGAAGGTAAAAAAAACAAGCAAACGACTAAACTGAGAGAGACCTGTTGTTTAATTATGTGCAACAGTGACTCAGAGGTTTTTATGATTGTTGTCACCAACACTGGAGGTCATCTTTTACATCTTAGATCAGGAGATTAAAAGTCTGTGAGTAGCAGGTGGCCACAGAGTCACACACACACACACTGACTACAGATGTGAGGGGATGTTTGTTTCACAGGGAAAAGATAACACTGCAATTTGAGACAGAGGAGGAGTTTGACTCACAGTTGGGCCTGCTGACATAGTAGGAACCCAACATGACAACCTTGTGGGATTTGCCTGGACAGTGACTCACTCTCACAATAGCAGTCCTGCTGTTGTTTCTACCATTACTAACCCCCCAGGACTGCTCCATTTAGGAACCTAGAACCGCTACTAATTGGTCTTTTGACAAACACCCATGGGGGGCTGGACTTTTCTTATTGGACAAAGAATGTTTTTGTTCCATTTGGTACTCAGAGAATAGACAGTAGGCGATAAATGGTCTGGAATTATGAAATCTCTGCCAGTGAATCAAAACATACAATGGTGATTATAGTACTGTAGAAAAACTACAATTACTGTCTTGTTGTTGTTTGCTTTCCATTGTTGTTCATCTTTGAGTTTAAGTGCGAGAGAGTGATTGTGCCAGATGTAATGAAATTCCCTCTGGGGTCTTTCTGACACACTGCATTCATGAGAATAGGACGAACGAGCAAACGGACAACCTGAAAACACGTCCCTCGCTCTGGCTGTCCCCAGTGCAGAGAAACAACAAACTGACAGGCAAATTAGCTGCTTCTGAACAGAGTAGGATTACTGCTGTAGTTTCTCCCTGTGATCCAAACATACTGCCATGTTTTCCTTCCTTAAGTTAGGTATTTTTCCTTTTACTATTAGTAGTACTATAAAGCCATGTCTCTCTCTACAGGTCACGAACAGGTCCTTTACTGTAAGCAATGGTTCATTGTTAATTTCTAGTGTGCCTGATAGTGCTCATTCCCCACTGACAGTTACCATAGCAACCAAGCACAGACCCTCAGAGATTCTGGTGAATACTCATATCCCCCTATACTCATAACTCCCCCTCCCCCAGGATTATGATTTGCACACCTATTCACTAAGACGGCTGTGAGTGCTTAATAGTTACACCCAATGTGACTTGAATCTAAACGTGACTCTTTGTATAGAATTAGGTTCCCGGTGGATTCGTGAAGAAGGATTTCATTTGCACATATAGAAAGTAATATGCGGCATAGGTCTAAATAAAACCATGCCCTTCAGAGCTGGGGTTTCATTACACAGTGTTAACGACTTTTCTCTCTTTTCATTTAACGATGCAGCTTCAGTAAAAGCTTCTGCTTAAGGCATCATCTGAGTCTCCAGATTTCAGTCTGGTCGATATGAAATAAAGATCTCTGATGCTAAAACAGATGAAGTTCGCAAACATGACAGCATGATGGTATGTTTGTAGTAATGACAGCTATCATGTGAAAAAGGGCAGAACTTGGCATCTCACCAGAGGAACTCTCTGCAGACGGAGCAGAAGGTGGGCTGGCCGAAGAAAGTGGCAGTGAATTCATGGTTCCTGATCATGTGAACCTTGGGCTGCTTGAAAGCTCCTCTCCTCCTGTTGAGGGTTGTGAGTCCGTCCTCTGGAGCAACCTTCACTGACGGTGTACTGGCCACTGAGGGAAGAGAGTTACAGAAGTTTATAGATCAAATTATTGTATTTCTGCCTACAGTCAAAGATCACAGGGCCTACTTGTTTGTCCAATAGCTTTATAGTGAAATATTATCCAAACCCACTTTTTATTGATTTCCAGTATATTTGGCAAGGATGTGGGAGTCTTTTCATGAAAGAGGTACAGAGTTCACAGTCAGTTCTGATAGCCGAGCCCTATTTCGTCACAAAGGAGGACACAGGTGCTGCTGGTACATAAGGATTTTGTACATTCTCTATCTTATTTATCTTTTCTTTTAATATTTGTTATATTTGTTGGGTTGGGGTCTTTTAAGGACCCAACAGTGGTTAACAGTTCACAGTCAGTTCTGATAACAAAAACAATATCTAAATACCACATCTGCATTTGCAGAAGTGTCCAACTGCTTGCTTCATTCAAGCTTGCTCCATTGAGAGATTTGTGCCACAGACTTCCTCTAAACAATTCTTCTTAAGGGACAAGTCACATTCATCTACCCCATTGACCATGTCTGTTTTATACATCTTAACACAACAATCAAATACATAAGAGTCAATATGTAAATTCATACATAACAGTACTTTTTTTTATTTTATTTAAAATGTAAACAGTGTTTTTTCAAAATAAGAACATGTGTGAAAGTACAAGCAGTGCAACTTTGAAATACCAATGCAGGAAATGTAAACTGATCTCAAAGTATCATGTTATATTCAGCCAGTTCAGCAGTCAGTATCAGGAAGACAAAGAGGACAGACACTTCAGACACCTGTGTTTTTGGGACACAACATAGCAGACTGTCATATTTTCAACAGTAGCTGAAAGTGGTTCACAATTGTCAGTTCTAACAGCCGAACCCTATTTAGTCATAAGGGACACAGATGCTGCTGGTAAGTTAAAATTTTATACAGTCTCTATCTTATTTATCTATTCTTTTCATATTTGTTAGGTTAGGATCTTTTAAGGACATGACAGTGGTTCACAGTTCACAGTCAGTTCTGATAGCTGAGCCCGAGGACACAAGCGCTGCTGGTAAATGAAGGGCAAACACACCAAAATGTCGTCTGGGATAAACTGCTCAAGTTGAGGCAAATCAATGGGGTGGGGTCAAAAGTCAGAGAAGACAGCGTGAGAGAGGTAAACAAAGAAAGCAGAAACTCTGGAGCAGATAGGAGTGAATGTGGGTGGATGAGAGGGAGGGGTAAGAAAGGGGGACAATTGTTGCCTCAAAGAGACAACTGATAGACGGGGAAAAGTGGGAAGAGTGATGAGGTGAGGGAGATAAACTAATTTCCTCTCTGCCATTCTACTGACAGATGTTTATGTTTAGATCGAGCTTCAGTGAACTCAGCTGAGAAAGTGGGAGTGAAAGACAGAGGGCAGGGGAAAGACGGACAGAAAAGGCAGACAGTGTTGAGGGCTGTTCACACATGCCTAAAAATACTCCAGGCTGCTTTTCAGGAAACCTGTGGAGTGTGTAGGAGGGAACCGATGGAGTAGGGAGCTCTTTCATAACAGGAGGCACACCTCTGTCTCATGACCCTCCCCAACCCTGAACAGTGAACCCTGACCGTGCTACTCCCACACAAGAAACTCCTTCCCTCACACTCAAACAGTCTGTAAACCCCTCTGGGCCTGCAGGGCTCCCTCCGTCTGGGCTACTAAGCTGGCATCTGAAATCAGCATTCGCCAGCCTGCACTGCTCTGTTTCACTTCTGCTTCCGACAGCAGAAGCGAAAGTAAAATAGGCCTCCGGAGGCTCATAATGATAGTGGTAAGAACTTGTGCAACTAATTGTGCTGCTGTTCAAAATATTTACATAAAAAATCCCAGTATTTCAGTGTATAATTAAAATACTGGGATTTCAATTCCTAATTTCCATCAGGGTAGAAAAGGGAGATTTTACACTACAGAGAAGGATAAAATAGACCAAACACACCCACATCCTAGTGAACGCATTATTGGATCAGGAAAAATACATGTTTACCCTGCTTGAGTGATATATTGAGTAAAGTACAAATATTTATGACCGGCTTCACTTTGGCAAAGGAAAGCACGGCCTCAGACCAAATTCCAACAACACCTTCCAGAAACGACCCAGTCACTGGCTGAACGGCCACACCTGTAATCACCTGACGAGCGCAATGTGAGATATGTTACCGGCACACAGATTAACCCTTGATAACCTCAAATAGGCGGTTTATAAAGAATAACCTCACACTTTACACAGAGCTTTACTGTAACTAACGTGTTCAGCTGTGCTGTGTGAATAAAGTTCAGGGAATTGAATGTCTGAACAGGATCGCTACTGCCAGTAGTGGGTATCACATATCAGCACAGCAGTGGAGTGACTTCCTGATGGGGGTGTCAGCAGACTTTTCTTCTCTATGTGCACCACTCCCTGGTGGTCTAGTGGTTAGGATTCGGCGCTCTCACCGCCGCGGCCCGGGTTCGATTCCCGGTCAGGGAACATCTTTTCAAAGCCCTGACTGTGTTTTAAAGTCCTACTGACTTGGGGTTTGGGAGCCCTACAATGGCATACCGTTTTCTCCCATAAACAGAAAGTGTTTTGATGTTTCACCCGAGATATTTCTGTTTTCCTGCTGGGTTCAGTTGGAATAAGGTGAATAAACAAACTTCAAACTAGGTTGCCTGGTTACATTCTGAGGTCACTGTCCATGAAATCTGATAAAAGCACATCCACACAGTCCTGATGATGCAAATTATCCTTAGAAAAGAATATTAATGGATGCTTTTGTTGAACTTTAACATATTCAACATTACAGAAGAACACATTTTTACAGGCTCCAAGATGTAGAGGTCTTACCTGCATCGGTGTCCTCCAAGAAGAACTGTACAGCCATCTGGACTCGGCCTGAAGGATGAAGGTCCACCCAGAACTCGGTACGGCCGCTGGTTTTGGATTTTTTACAGCGCTCTGCCAGTACAGATACACCAAGAGTGGCCTTGGCCAACGGTTCATCACTGCTCTGCATTAGGACCACCTCTAGGACACGCCCCTCATATATGTGAGCATCAAAAGTAGACTTCCATGCTGGGTACATGGTGGGCTTCCTCTGGACCAACGTCATTCCTCGTTCTGTGAAAGAACACAGGAATCACCCGATGGAGGAAAATGCTGGTGTTTTTTTTTTCATTATCAGTAAACTCACATCACAAGGAAGCTGCAGCTTAAACACAAAGTACCTCAAGTTGGTACACAGCCAAATTGTTGTGGACTTTTGAGCCCAGCAGATGGTGACAGTTAAGCTGGGGACATCTTGTCCCCCTGTTTACTGTACCACTCCTCTGTCTAGATGAAATTATGATGGCTCACATGTGTGTGTGTGTGTGCAATCTGCACATACCTGTGTTGAGAGACTCCTTCATCTTGATGGCACAGATGGGAGGGTCAGACGCAGGAGGGAGAGCGCCCACATCATACGCATTGAGCGTGATTCGCAGGAAGGGTGCCATGGTGACAGCTCACCTGAGCCTCCTAGAACAGAGAGACAAAGACACACAGTTACACGCAAACGTACACTCTCATCTGTCGTTTGGATTGCTCATGTTTCTACTGAAAACAAGGAGGAAGAAAAATTGGTGGCAATAGCCAAGTTTTCTTAGAAGAAGCAGAAGTTTCCAACTAAAGACACAATTTTGGAAACTACCTTTGAGTACCGAAGACGGAGGGAACAGAGTGCTAAGCTAATCCTGAACTGAGAGCAGGTTGGGATACCGAAACAGAGAGTGACAGAAAGTTAAAAAGAACAGTTTTCTAAAACAAACAGAAAGTCTCAGTTTCATGCAAATGTCCACAGTTACGCAGCAGAGTTCCTATGCAACTTTGGATTGAGACATTTTTGTCTATGTTTAAAAGAAATCTGCAGAAACCTGTCAATACTTTTATCTTCTTAGTACCTTTTTTCTGTATAAGCATTCCACTGTTCAACTATAATATAGACTTGCACAAAAGACCTCCAAATACCACATCTGCATTTGCAGAAGTGTCCACCTGCTTGCTTCATTCAAGCTTGCTCCATTGAGAGATTTGTGCCATACACTTCCTGTAAACAATTCTTCTTAAGGGAAAAGTCACGTTCGTCCGTGTCTGTTTAATACATCTAAACACAATATGAATTGACATGAAGGACATACTTAAAACCAAAAATATAAAGTGTAAACAGTGTTTTTTCAAAACAAGAAAATGCGTGAGAGGTCAATCGGTGACACTTTGATATACCAGAATCTATCAAAATGCATTAAACCACAGTACCAAGAGGACAGACACTTGTCCTGTGTTTTTAATTTTGGATCACAACATTTAGTAAATCAGTGAGTAGCAGACTGTCATATTTTCAACAGTAGCTATAAAACTAGTGACATTTCCTTGAGGAGGCCTTGTAATAACAGAGATTACATGGATGAAATAGTCTAAATTTAGGGGGCAGTCAGTCAAGCCTCATGTTGTACAAAGGAACTGTGCTAACAAACACTTTGTAAACCTTTGAAGTTATCAAAACTGCTTCACACCAAAGTCACACAAGCGCTACGTCACAGACTAGCAGGACGCAAAAGGCATATTAGCCTACAACCTAATTCCCAAAGCAGCAATAAAATCCCACAGAATTCCTCCAAGAATTTCAACACAGCACTTTTTTTGTGAGCTTTTAAGTTCCTTAACTTGATCTCTTGAAGCTTTAGTTTCTTGCTCTATTAACATAATCTTGGTTTAATAGTCATTTCAGAGATATGGCACGCCTGTGGTTTGAGGCAAACAGCATCTTTTTTTTAAACTCACAATGATGTTTAGCCGCTGCCGCTCTATGAAATAACACTTCTGGGCAGTAATCTCTAAAAGCCAAATGCAGAGACATGTTATTCTCTTAAGCCTAAGCATGAATCCGTACATGAAAACCACAGGAATGTAGCGTGTCTTGTTTCTGCTTTAATACTCAATCATGCGTGAGGAAACAAACAAGTTTTGTTTATGATTTACATTATTTGTGCTTTTAACAGCGCTGAGCGTCATGCATTATGAGGTCTCTAGCAACTGAACCAGTATCTGCATGATTTATACAGTATTCACATGTATTCTGCACAGCCTATAAAGGTAGACTAGATGCTATTTTGAGTACTGGTTTGATCCAGATAACCCTTTAGTGTGCCCGCTGAATACCAATCTAATTTTAGAGAGCTGGCATTCGGTTCTGAAGCATTTTCTTATTGTAGATTATTTCCTCATCCACTGTTTTTCTTAAATCCCCATTGCAAACAGCTTAGCAGCACAAACCGTTACTGTATCTGCAGTGAGCAGGTCTCAGGTGTGAATGTTTTAATGTGTATAATTATATGCAGCTGTGCATAATTCTCAATAAACTGAGTTACTCTTATCCTTCGTAGGGAGGGGGTTGCAGGGCCATACAGAGACAGGCTTGTGATCTGGAGGTTGCTGGTTTGATATCCCAGACAAGAAACAGAAATAAGATGAAGGGCAAACAGTGACACAGGAGCCATCGCTGAAGTTTGAGCAAAACGCTTTGCCCTCACCTCCCTCAGAAGTTACTCAGTAGCCAGCACACAGCCGCGAAAATGTAAATCCGTTAGTTTAGTTTAGTTAAAAGTGATGGCTACCAAAACAGCATGTGACAAGCTTTATGACTGACATTCACTTTGGAATTGCTGATTACACCTGAGACACACAACATGCCTTTACACACTTAAGTTGGTGACGACACTCACTGTTTTGCTGTGGTATGATAAATCTAACACAAGTTCCCATTCATCTCATTGTTACATTGAAATAACAGATCACTGCCCTGGTTCAAGTGGGTTCAAGAGGGGTAATACAGGAAAACTTAAAGATTATTTGCTGAAAATCATCACTACAGCTGAGCTGACAGAGGTTACAGCAAAGTAAATACAGACCACACAGGACCGTGTCATCATCTGGCCAATGAGAAGACAATGTTTTCATGTGAAAACCATGTGCCTGAAAACATTTTTTCAAGTTTCTTGGCATGTTGAACTGTTGTGCACAGTGTAGCTTCAGTAATTCAAACTACATCTCTACATCTCTTACATCTTTCCATGCTATATATTTTGGAGATATATTTCCAGCTGTCTGCCTCAGCAATATATTCACTGGACTGAGAAAAACACATCTCTGTTGTTGCTGCTAGAAGCTGTGTGTGACCCTGCAGGCCAGACCAGTATCTAAAGAGGATCTAAGCAAGCCACTGTTTCTAAGTGAGGTCAGGAGGGTTGAGAAGTTGTCCAAGCTCTCATAATACTGCCCACGCATGCACATACACAGACAGAAACACAGACGAAAACAATATTAATCAATGTCATTGACTTTAACGAATGTGTATACATTTTTACAGCCTGTTTCCAGTATCCTGTTGGCTTTACACACATGCTGCCTTATGTACACATACACTGCTGCATAGAAAAGGGAGCCTTGTTTCCCCAGAGAGAGTGGAAAAAATGAGACCAACGCAATTGGGGAAGGGGTGGGTAGAGGAAAAGAGCAAGGAGAGAAAAAAAAGATAACTAACAAGGCGGGCCAGTGGACATGAGGAGAAATCAGACTCAATGACAGAAGCAGATTTGCCTCCACTTGGATCCAGCAGTCAGCTTCCAGTGAAGTGAAAAGTGTGTTTGTGCACGTGTACATGTGGCCTCAAAGAGCTATTTAGTTACTCTTAGGTATGTCTTAAGCCTTTGTCCTTCACTGAAGGTTTGCAAAGAGCCAGTAAATGTAAAGCTGGGCCCCCTGTTAGTGGCTTAGGTGTTACCTTTGTGCAGCAAAAAAAAGAATTCGTCAATTACACACTACTGGAAGACAGTGTGCATAACAACATGACAAATTGTGACAAGGAAATGCGATTAAATGCTTCTTGACGTGACACTTAGATTAACCCTCATGTCTACTATGAGGAAGTTTAAATACCCAGTATAAGTGTATAGCCTAACTAATGACAAAACAGCTGTTCAGTGAAAGCTGTTAATATTCAATCATTTTATTGTGTAACAAATAAGGGCAGCAGGATATCCAGGTCAACTATTATCCAGTAAAATGTGTGGTATGGAGCGAATTAATGAACACAATAGTGAAGACAGAGAGGGGTGGTTACAGGTGACAGGCTATCATTACAGTCATGCCAATCAAAGCAAACACAAGTCAAAGGTTTAGTATGCACTTGGGTGACATTTAGAGGAAGAAGTGATCGAGCCGGTCTAGCAGGTTGGGGAGGTCTTGCCCGTCACCTTTTCACCAGCAGGTCTGAACAAAGACAGGTACAATAACAGAGACCCATAAAAACATGGTCTTCCTCACATGATTAACAAGAATTATAGCCTTCTGCAAATTAATTGAAGAGATGTTTTTTTTAAATCAACCCCTGCAGGGAAAATTCTCTGCATTTGTTTGAGGACACAGCACTGATAAACAAAGAACTCTTTCTCAAACTAAAAACCATCTGATTGCCACACAGGAAGAACATGCATTGTGAGTGTTCGTATTCACTTCACAGTGCACGACTATGCATTTCTACAACCTGCAATTTCAGTACAATGCAGCAGAAGCAGAAATCTCAAAACATGTAAAAAAAAAAAAAAAAAAGAGAGAGAACCAAATGTTTTTTGTTTTAATGGCAAAATAGTGGAATGGTCTCGTCTCTGTTCATGTTAGAAATTTGAACATATCACAGATGGGAAGAAAAGAAAAAATAACAGCTGAATTACATTTAGCTGCTTTGGTCTGGTTCACTGAGAGACTTGACTAAGACAAGTGTCTGATGTGGAAAAGACCTGAGAACAATCGATAATACTCACTTGGAAGAATTGTAGATGAATGTTGAATGTTTCAAAGATTAGCATTTCATACTGTTTCATTTGACTCTGTATTTTAATAAGATAACTGGTAGGGACTGATGGTTTTTGAGATTATAGCAATCATTTCATCATTGCCATTACAATTTGCAATAACTGCAACTCAGTACAAAGTATTGAAATTTAATCAATGTGAATAAATGTGATAATTTACTTCCCTGAAATGTTTGACTTTGAAATCTTTCTATCTTTCTTTATGTGGTCTGAATTTTGTTTTGAGAAATTTCTCAATTTCAAGTTGTGTAATTTCAAAAACTTTTTCTTTCACTTTAGGTTTCAGATTCAGAAAATTCAAATTCAAATGTTCCCAGTTTCAACCGAGTCAATCCTTGTTATGTCTCTGTCACCTCAGTCACAGAAGAGGACCTCAAGCGATGAAAACTAGCCTGACAGGATGCTAAATAAAGCCAGAAGATTAAGTAGGACGCAGGTAGCAGACAAACCTGCTGTGAAGTCTTCAGTCTGGTAAAACTTACTTAAAAATATGTGTCACAGCAATTTCAACATGTTCTTGCATCATTAAAATAGACCTGTCAGCTGATATCAAATAAAGCTTTGTCAGAATACATCAGGTTGGAGCTTCCTGGTTGACTTGATGCTGCCTTTAAAGTAATGTCAAGTGAAAACAGAAGACCTGTGACACAATCCTAAACTCAAAATCTACATTTGTGAAGGAAATAAGGGAATATGGAGAAATGTGAAGAAGGAACAGCATTTTTAACTTAAAGAAAAAACTGACTTTTGTCGCTGTGTTAGTTGTACTACACACAATGACAGAAAAAAGGTCAGGTGGGGTTTTGAATCAAAGACACAAAGGCCCACAACAGAGCCAGAACAGCATGGCTGGATGGAGCTGGGCCAGTTGGTGGCCTAGCAAATTAGAGCTCAACAAACATGCTTCACATGATTATAATGAACCTGAACAAGCAAGTATGGTCAGAGTCGGCGGGCCACACTCGCTCCTAAAGCTAACAAGCTGCTCCACAGTTGTGTGTGTAAACATCCACTGCATCATGAAACTGCTCTTTATGATAGCTCAAAGAGAAGCAATCCCGCCACAATGGAAATTAAACAGTGATCGTGGAAAAAGAATAACCACTGTTTATTATACAGTGGACATCTGCTGCTGTTAGCTATATTGTTTTCTTATACACTGACCAGAAACAGCCCTGAGAGTACACACTGTACCTCTGTCAAGTCTGTTTTCTTTTTCACTTACAGTTCTCCAGATTCATGCAAAACAGAATTAATCTCACAAAACTTCACTTAATCCACAAGTTTTACTACTCTTTCTAAGGTGTTATGGCATGTGTTATTACCGCATTAACTGTGTCTCAAAGGCACATACTGTAAGTGCACCTGGGTGTGCGCACACATCTACACACACTAATAACCTTGAACAAAGCAGCCTTTAATGAATTTCAGTGGAGAATGCCTCGCAGGAATCAAAGCCTTCGTTTCTTTCACTGACACAGACACACACACACACAGAGTGGGCCGACTGACAAGACCAGAGGTGAGGCTGCTGATTTAAGGTCAGAGTCAAGTGACAATGTGATGATGAGATACATCCACAGTGATACTGACGTAGCACCACAAGCTGTTATTAAGTTCCTATTGGATGTGAGGACTGGCATCAAACATGGACAGACACTTGCATCAAACTGTTTGTGGGGCGATGAACCCTGATGATGATTTTCTTTTCTTTCTTCCTGATAATCACAGGTGTCTTTGGCACAGTGTAAAACCTGCTATACCAGCATGGAATGAATCCTGCCGCTTTGTGTGTGTGCGTTTGTGTGTGTGTGTGCATTCTCTCCACATGCATTTAGAGCGGTGTCCATTTCTGCCTTGCTCACAGTTCACAAAGCCTTGGTTAAGTCTGAGCGAGGCGAGCCAAGCAGGAGAAACCAAGGGCAAGACTGAGCTAAACTATCCTCACTGCTGATTTAGCAAACTTGTGTCCAAAGTGTATTTCTGTTCTGTTCTGAACAGCGGGTACCATAGTCTGTGTGGTACACAGGTTTGATGACGATGCTGGGGCTAAACAGTGTTGTTGACTTTAAAAATATTATTGTTACAATTAAATCTAAGTTTGGTGGTGATACAAAACACAGCTGAAATAAATCTTGTTTCCTCATTACAAGGAGCAGAACAGCTTGTTAAAAAGTATAGAAGAATTAAAGAAGAAGAAGCTTTAAACCATACAATACATCATAAAATAGATTGCTTTCAGTACATTACTTCAGTGTTTTGGACTGACATGTTGGTTGTCATTTGCTATACCTACTCAAACCTGCCAACTCAGGCATTTTGTGTCAAAATGAATAATTAATGTACAAAAACTCTTCGATATCATTTCAAACATGATCTCAACTGGTCTGTGTACACTGTGTGTGCTGTACTATCGAGGGATCAGTGCTGCATGGGCGACTCCTGACTGAGCAGATGTCCCAGCTGTGTCCTCCAAGCCTCCAAGCAGCTCATGATGCCACAAGCCAATATTGACACACCAATAACTGCAGTCAGATAGTGTTACCTGCACTCAGAAAGCTGCACCGCCTTCACAAGATAACGACAGGATACAGAGTCTTGCCACAAATGCAGAATTGTGTTGCAGTGTGTGACACAAGACTTTCACAAGACATGAAGGGAATATTTCAAAAGAGGATGATGCTTAAGTACTTAAAAGATCTGACAAATCGTGCCAGCTACTGTGGAGATGGGTGCATTGTTTAAAGCCACAAGAACAGACACTTCCCTAACAATTAACACCGCCACCGCATAACTCCCTGAACATCCTTTAGCACCTTTTCTGGGTGAGGTCAATGGTTGAGAAATAGGTGAGACATGTAAAACACAATATGAACCATGTAGCCTGCCTTTGGCAACAAAGACTAATTGCAACGCCAATTGCTAAACCTGAGTGCAACGAGGGGAGGACCTCTGATATTTCAGCCTCAAGATATCTCACTTGAGTAAGGCAAACCGGTTCCCAGACAGGTTAGACGACATTGAGCCAAGTTGCGTTGTTTATCATCTAGGTATATTGTCCTGGTAATTACTCTGACACTGGCAGCTTTCTGTCAAACCAGGCCAGAAACCAGGCCAAGGCAAACCTGGGATTTAATGTAGGTGCAGTAGTCCACTAAAAACTCCCCTTATCCAGCCATGTGCATAAAGAGGTCAGGGCTTTAATATAATGTGATGATTCATAATGAATGATCATGATGTCAACTTGATGTAATAGCAACTGAACACGCTGACTGCATGGTATCTGCACAACTCAACAGGGTATATGATACTGCCAGGGCTGCTTTAATTAACAGTAGAGAACCACTAAACTAGCTTAAAAACTTCAAAACACTAAACCTTCAGGTAAAATTGTATGATGTGTATTTCACCCAGTTGATTTTTAAAGAGATAGGCCTAATTAGGTGTTTTAAAAAATAAAACTGCTGTAACGGGCAAAAAACACTGTTTAATGGGTTTAAAACTGTCCGCTGGTTTTATTGGTGGTGGTTGTTAACACCAATAATAAACAACTCCACCTTTCAACCTTTGTGCAATTATAATTTCCCATCAAGTTAGCTAGCTACTGTAGCAACAGAGGCTCCACTGTTGCCATAGGATACAGCACTTCGCTCGAGGAATCCCGGTGTAAGTTAGTGGAGCTGAAGCCTGTTTCTCCAAGGATCAGTGGAGCCATGCAAAGTGGAGTTTTTTTTCCACATTGACTGTAGTATCTGAAAGTACCAGTACTAAAAACTTGGCTCAGCTGAACTTACGTAACTATAAAGTGTACATACAGCGGGAGAGGGAGACATTCAGCGACAGCAACTCCTCTCATTCCCGGCGGGACAGACACACATACACCGTGTTCGTGTGCAGCTGATGTCAGTCGACACAAGTCAAAAGCCAGGAGGTCAAAGCAAAGCAAAGCCAGAAGACTCTTGACCCCCAGGTATCCTGCAAACCAGCCGCCGAGCTTAAGTTGTCTTTCTTTTTTCTTCCCCCAACCACGACCAAACAAACTTTCACATGAAACTGTGTCTTACCTCTTCCGCCGTGCAGCACAATTGTCTTGTTAAGTCGCCGAGTTGGTATCGGGTGTCTAAGAAGAACCAAAGGCTTTGCTTTCCTGTAAGTCCCACTTCAAAAATGTTTAGTGGTGTTTAAGGAAGTGTTCAAGTCGGTCGGTTGTCAAGTCGTCTCTTCTGTTTCCCTCTCTACCAGTACCCGCCTGTCTGCCTGTCTGCCTCTCTGCCCGGCTCAGTGGTGGTGCTGCTGCTCTGTGGCAGCGCGCGCGGTGCAGAGTAAAGACTGTGTGACGTCAAACAGGTGAATTCCCCAACGCAGACAGACAGAGAGAGAGAGAGACAGAGAGAGAGAGAGAGATTCACTATCCCCGTGGGAAAAACTCATGACATAATTTATTCCTACACCCTTAGCCTCACCTTTACCTTCACAACTGAATGCCTAACCATAAGAGCTAAAGTCTAATGTCCTTCAAGCCATATCCTTCAAAAGGCTGTAGCCTACTTTAAATGAAACAGGACCCTTATTTTACTGTGTATTCAGGTATATGGTTGAAATACACACACACATAGGCCTGTGCACAAACACACACAAAAAGAAGTGAAGTGAGAGTCCATGGTTGTGCGGTGTGACCGCAGTAGTCTAATTGCTCGTCATACAGTTATACAATGGACTCAAGGGTTATTGTTAAATGTTCTGTACATGTCAGGCACTGGCTGACCACATAGGGAACTTGATTTTAACGTCGGAAATTAACCCCCCTCAGCCACCTTATCCCTAGTAATGATGATGATGTGTCTTTCCAGGATTTAGTTTGTTGTTATAAAAACCTGCCCTGAGCCTGACACCGAATGTGTAGTACACAACATATCAGTGTTGAAATGCAAAACAAAGAAAGGAATGAGAGGTTTTTCAGTTACTCGTTGAGTGTTAATGTCTCCCAACTATTCTTCTCTCTCCAGTGAAAAATGTGTGTTTGGCAGGAGAACCAACAAACCAGGAAATCAAAGCAATGTGTATGCCCTGATACACAAGTGGTCTGGTTTATCTCTCTTTCCATGTGTCTCTCTCACACACATGCAGGTTGAGACTGAATTGTGGGCTGGTCCATGAATTTCCATACTGACCCTGCCCACTGCATGTCCACACTCCCACCTCCTCCGCTCCTACAAAGCAAAGAGATCCACGTGGTGCTGAGTCATCAGCCCCCACCCACCAATACTCTATGACTATAAGAGAAAACCAACCGGTAAATTTAGACAGTCTGTCCCAACTCCTATGGGATATTTTTAGCTCTAGAAAAGACCTGGCAATGACGTATAGACCAAGGTTGAATGTTGATACTGAGTAAGCATGGAGTGACTCATCACAAACACAAACATTTGAACTGAAGAACTGAACAATAGATTTTGATACAAAATATTCCACTTAGAGGGAGCACTAGCACCAGGACACAAACTAGAGCCCTAACTCGTTTGATTTATTAATTTTAAGTCCTATTTAATCTACAATTTGTGGGTGGTTACAACAAAGAAAAGCATTACATCCCTATTATTTCTGTTAGCCAGATGCTCAGCGTAGTCACTGCAATCTTATACACATCCATAAAAAACTCTTATTACAGTCCAATAAAAGCCATGTGGCTTTCCTGGATGGCAATCTATCTTCATTGATGATCTCACGCTGCACCGGTGATTGTAAATAAACAAAAAGAATTGGTTTTGACAGACTTTTGATCGCCCACTTCTGCCTCTCTCTCTGTATTTTGTCCAGCCCAGCGTTCTGGTCCAACAGGAACTACATCAAATTGGGGAAGTAAGACTTTCTTCTTAACAACAGCAAGCAAAAAAAACATTTTATCACCATCCCCTCATTCTGACACAAGAAATGTAGGTCAGAGGCAAGCCTCTGCCGCGGAGGGTACAAGTTATGTGATGATGGGCATAATTTCTTGTTAACGCCCGGAGCTGCAGGAGTGCAAAGTTAGCCCTTGTAGAATTAAAGTTTAAAATTAGAGACAGTGTTGTTGACCAGAAGAATAACAGCTTGAGGTCCTATAAGTTTGTACGCCTCCAAAGGGATAAACCTGGCTGTTGTGGAGTCTCTCTGGGTTATGTAAGAACACGAAAAGTCTGATGTCACGCAGCATATACTCTACAGGGCGTCATATATTACTGTGTGGATAGAGTTGGATCTGGGCTGGGGACCAGACACTTCCTGTTGTGATGTCCATTTCTGCCATCCCAGCAGCGCCAGGGCAAACATGAGAGTGAGTAATGAGAGGAGCAGACAGAGCGGGAGGGAGGGAATGAGGGAGGGAGGGATGAAAAAACAATCCCTAAAAAAGGAGAGAAATGGTCCTTTCATCAAGAGACATGCCACAGACTAAAATTGCCTTATTCTATCTGTCCTCATTTCCTCCTCCCTGTCACTCTCCTCAGCTTTTTCAATCCTTTGCCTTACACGGCCTCTTGTCCCCTCCGCTTTGCTTTAGGCCTTTTTTATGCGTCAAAGCTGAGAACATTTGTAGACAAAAGACATGTTCAGCTGTTGCTTCCTTCAAATGGCCTTGAGGTAAACCTTTTTTTTTTTTTTTTACAAAGATGAGCTTGTCTGAGCCTTTACATACACCACATTCATGTTGCAAAATGTAACATGAGGTTGGTTAAACGTTGAGTTAGAGGTTGTGTTATCTCTACAAGCAATGTAACCTTTATGTTCCTTTTTAACCACTGCTGAAGCGACTTTCCTCTCAAGCTGTGATGAAAACACTTAAGGCACATCCACAAAATGTTTCTTTTCTATTCAACGCAGCTTGAATATCAACAAGGCTTTGATACACTCTTCCCTGTATTCACTTGCTTATTTTACAACATCAGTCATACTTAACTTCTGTTGTGTAATATTGAACATTACTTGTGAATAAGAGCATTACACAATAACAAAGATCAAATGGAACGGTTCCTCTTCAGAAAACCCTTACCTCAGAGTTGCTCAGGTGTTTTCTCCAGCACTGCAGTGGAACAAGATTTTAAGATTACAGCGCGGTGGAAACTTTACCAACGTAAATATAGTGCAACCTATTGTGATTAGTCCCCTAGAGTTGACATACCAACATACACTGCATAGCTGTCTGATTGTAAGGTGTAATTAGGCCTACAACACTGGCCTGTGTTTTCCGTTGAGTAATGCAGCTCAGGGTGCTTTACCCAGATTAGCACTTTGCTGCTGTTTGATTCTGCACCTTTTTTATTCTGCCAAGGATTGTTGTTTTGGCAATGCAATACAGGGTCTCGCTATTGAGTTTCTGCCTTGTTCTTGGCCTCCTGGATGTGATTTTGAAACTTTTTCAAATGTGCTCAAGGAGAAGTTGCCCTTTTACTATTTTTAGAGGTCCCTTTCCTTCGGTTTGCAGCGACTACACAAACTGAAGGCTATTGATTCAAGCATGCAGGCAGTTACCTAATCACTCTGTGCATCTCAGGTTCCCTGGCTCCTGATGGAGAGGTTTTGTGAATGTGTTTGTATGTGTATGTGTATATGTGTGTGTGTGTGTGTGTGAGTGAGAGAGTCTATGCTCCCATCTTCCAGGACTAAAAGTTTAACCAGGAGTCTTAAAGTGTCAGGTGCTCGAAGGAATTCCAATGTGTTTCTCCCTTGTCTCTCACTCTCTTTTGTTACTTCAAGTATGTATTGGGTCAGTGGCACTCCTGGGATCACGTATCTGGAGCAACCCCAATCTTCCTATTTTCTGTACTGCCTACTTTCTGACTGGCATAGAGTCACTCCATCTTTACTCATCTAATTGGAAAAATGATCTTTTGGTCTTGATCTTGGTATCCATTGACAGTGTTATTATCTGTGTAGACAACCATTTAAAATGATCTAACGACAAGCCATTTACAAATATTATCAAAAGGCCTCTGCTCTCACATTGGGCCTGCTCTGATTAACTTGCGCTCATTAATATTGCAGATGTTGAAAAAGAAATAGGCCAAAATGTTTTGTGCTCTTTCATTGTCTTTAAATATTAATAGCCACTGTTTTCCTGGTCGTGGTCCATTGCTGTCTTACTTAGTTGCCTTAGCGTAGTGAAACTCTGCGGTATAACTAATTAACTTATCTAAGAGGGCTCATATTACCCTACAGCCTGGCTTCGGTTGGGAAGTGAAAAGCCAGGAAAAAGTAGTGCTGATGGTATATATGCCAGTGGAGGGGTCCATATTCCATAATGACCAAATTACACCTACACCAATCAGCTAGAGAAACTTTAATTTGATCTAAAGCTATAACCTTTGTCCCATTGAGATTCAAGATCTCTTTTGCAAGAGAGACCTGTTGAGAATGACAGCATCATTGTTTTGAGAAGTGATTGACTGCAGTGCTGTCAAATTCAGATCTAACTTGGCCAGTGGGGAGGGGGCCTAAAGTTCCCTCTAAAGTGGCGAGGAGCTGAATACCTTTTTTTTTTTTCCGGCCCTGCCCTTTAAAAAGTCTGTGAACACCACTGAACTTGGCTAATGTGCTGGAAAATAACAACTATGAATAACAAGCACGACTACTATACTTCTTCATTCTGTGTGTGGGAGGGTGGAGATGGGGTTGATTAAAATGATACTGAATGAATGAACGAGTGAATGAAAAACAGCCCTTCCCTGAACTCGTAGTACACTGCATACACTAATACATGCGCTATTCTCAGCTAAGTTCTACTTTTGCATTTGTTTGTTTTATCTAATACGTCACTTTAAACTCACACTCAATATAACTACCCACACATGAGGAACTTCAGAGTTCTCAGTCATTAGCATGTGTGATGATTAGGTTCATAACATGAGATCTGTTTGGTTTGACGCATGGCTGCCCCCTGTTGGATAAAAAAGTCATTTGACTATGCTGTTTTTTTGCCAATACCTCACAACAATGGAAACACCCCCTCCTTGAACCGCCACCTTACCGTGGTGGAGGGGTTTGAGCACCCGAATGATCCTGGGAGCTATGTTGTCCGGGGCTTAATGCCCCTGGTAGGGTCTCCCAAGGCAAACAGGTCGCAGGTGACGGGTCAGACCAAGAGCGGTTCAAAACCCCTGATGGACGATAAAAGATCAAGGAAGTGTACGTCGCCCGGATTGGCGTCACCGGGGCCCCACCCTGGAGCCAGGCCTGGGGTCGGGGCCCGCAGGCGAGCGTCTGGTGGCCGGGCTCCGTGGGCCCACGGGACCCGGCCGGGCGCAGCCCGAAGGAGCGACGTGGGCCCGCCCTCCCGTAGGCCCACCACCCGCGGGAGGGTCCAGAAGGGGATGGTGCCAAGGGATTTGGGTGGCGGTCGTGGGCGGGGGCCCCGACGACCCAATCCGCGGACAACGACTCTGGCTTTAGGGACATGGAATGTCACCTCGCTGGGGGGGAAAGAGCCTGAGCTGGTGCAGGAGGTTGAGAGGTATCGGCTAGAGATAGTCGGGCTCACCTCCACGCACAGCCTGGGCTCTGGAACCCAACTCCTTGAGAGGGGTTGGACTCTTTTCCACGCTGGAGTTGCCCAAGGTGAGAGGCGGCGGGCTGGCGTGGGCTTGCTAATAGCCCCCCAGCTCAGCCGCCATGTGTTGGAGTTCTCCCCGCTTAACGAGAGGGTCGTTTCCCTGCGCCTTCGGGTCGGGGATAGGTCTCTCACTGTTGTGTCGGCCTACGGGCCAAACAGCAGTGCAGAGTACCCGGCCTTCTTGGAGTCCCTGGAAGGGGTGCTGGAAAGCGCTCCAACTGGGGACTCCATTGTTCTGCTGGGAGACTTCAACGCTCACGTGGGCAATGACAGTGATACCTGGAGAGGTGTGATTGGGAGGAACGGCCTCCCCGATCTGAACCCGAGTGGTGTTCTGTTATTGGACTTCTGTGCTAGTCACAGTTTGTCCATAACAAACACCATGTTCGAGCATAAGGGTGTCCACCAGTGCACGTGGCACCAGGACACCTTAGGTCGGAGGTCGATGATCGACTTTGTAGTCGTATCATCTGACCTCCGACCGTATGTCTTGGACACTCGGGTGAAGAGAGGGGCTGAGCTGTCAACTGATCACCACCTGGTGGTGAGTTGGATCCGCTGGCGGGGGAGGAAGCCGGTCAGACCTGGAAGACCCAAGCGTATCGTGAGGGTCTGCTGGGAACGTCTGGCAGAATCCCCTGTCAGGGAGGTCTTCAACTCCCACCTCCGGGAGAGCTTTGCCCGGATTCCGAGGGAGGTTGGAGACATTGAGTCCGAATGGACCATGTTCTCCACCTCCATTGTTGACGCGGCCAACCGGAGCTGTGGCCGTAGGGTCACCGGTGCCTGTCGCGGCGGCAATCCCCGAACCCGGTGGTGGACGCCGGAAGTAAGGGATGCTGTCAAGCTGAAGAAGGAGTCCTATCGAGCTTTCTTAGTTCATGGGACTCCCGAGGCAGCTGATGGGTATCGGCAGGCCAAACGAGCGGCAGCCCGGGCGGTCACGGAAGCAAAAACTCGGGTCTGGGAAAAGTTCGGGGAGGCTATGGAGGAGGACTACCGGGCGGCCCCGAGGAAATTCTGGCAAACCATCCGACGCCTCAGGAGGGGGAAGCAGTGCTCCGCCAACACTGTTTACAGTGGAGGGGGGGAGCTGTTGACCTCGACAGGGGATATCGTCGGGCGGTGGAAGGAATACTTCGAGGATCTCCTCAATCCCACTGACACACCTTCCACTGAGGAAGCAGAGGCTGAGGACCCAGAGGTTGATGCATCCATTACCCAAGCTGAAGTCACCGAGGTAGTTAGGAAACTCCTCGGCGGCAAGGCAGCGGGGGTGGATGAGATCCGCCCTGAGTACCTCAAGTCTCTGGATGTTGTGGGGCTGTCGTGGCTGACACGCCTCTGCAACATCGCGTGGCAGTTGGGGACAGTGCCTCTGGATTGGCAGACCGGGGTGGTGGTTCCCCTCTTCAAAAAGGAGGGTGTGTTCCAACTATCAGGGGATCACACTACTCAGCCTCCCGGGGAAAGTCTATTCCAGGGTACTGGAGAGGAGAATTCGGCCGATAGTCGAACCCCGGATCCAAGAGGAACAATGCGGTTTTCGTCCCGGCCGTGGAACACTGGACCAGCTCTATACCCTCCGCAGGGTGCTCGAGGGTTCATGGGAGTTTGCCCAACCAGTCCACATGTGTTTTGTGGATCTGGAGAAGGCATTCGACCGTGTCCCACGTGGCATCCTGTGGGGGTGCTCCGGGAGTATGGGATCGGAGGCCCTCTGCTGAGGGCTGTACGGTCCCTGTATGACCGGAGCAGGAGCTTGGTTCGCATCGCCGGCAATAAGTCAGACCTGTTCCCGGTGCATGTTGGACTCCGGCAGGGCTGCCCTTTGTCACCGGTTCTGTTCATCATCTTTATGGACAGAATTTCTAGGCGCAGCCAAGGGCCGGAGGGGGTACGGTTCGGGAGCCACTTGATTTCATCTCTGCTTTTTGCGGATGATGTTGTCTTGCTGGCTCCCTCGAGCCAGGACCTGCAGCGTGCACTAGGGCGGTTTGCAGCCGAGTGTGAAGCAGCTGGGATGAGAATCAGCACCTCTAAATCCGAGGCCATGGTTCTCGACCGGAAAAAGGTGGCATGCACCCTTCAGGTCGGGGGAGAGATCCTGCCTCAGGTGGAGGAGTTCAAGTATCTCGGGGTCCTGTTCACGAGTGAGGGAAGGATGGAGCGCGAGATCGACAGGCGGATCGGTGCAGCGGCTGCAGTCATGCGGTCACTGTATCGGTCCGTTGTGGTGAAGAGGGAGCTAAGTCGAAAGGCGAAGCTCTCAATTTACCGGTCGGTCTACGTTCCTACCCTCACCTATGGTCATGAAATCTGGGTAGTGACCGAAAGAGCAGGGTCGCGATTACAAGCGGCCGAAATGAGCTTCCTTCGCAGGGTGGCGGGGCGCTCCCTTAGAGATAGGGTGAGGAGCTCGGTCACCCGGGAGGAGCTCGGAGTAGAACCGCTGCTCCTCCACATCGAGAGGAGTCAGCTGAGGTGGCTCGGGCACCTGTATAGGATGCCCCCTGGACGCCTCCCTCGTGAGGTGTTCCGGGCATGTCCCACCGGGAGGAGGCCCCGAGGAAGGGGATCCCTGCTCCGACTGCTGCCCCCGCGACCCGGCCCCGGAAGAAGCGGAAGATAATGGATGGATGGACAATGGAAACACATGGGCTTGGTCTGTACAGCATTTGTAAATCATATAAGTATTAGCCTATTACTGAGACCAAATTCAGATGGGAATTGATTTGAATGAGACGCATTACAAGATATTATTTCAAATCACCCCTGATTTATATGAACTTTACAGTAAATAAATCGAGTATAAGGACTTAAATTTACTACCTTGTGAACATATTTTCAACAAAAAGGAACATTGTGTGTCACAAATGTATTTAAACATGGACTGCTGTAACATTAGGCAGGTGTTCATGTTATTGTGTCCAGCTGGTTTCTGGTTTATTTGCTTTGCTGTGATAAGGATCAGATTCACAGTCAGTGCACTCACACTATAAAATCACATGAAGTCAACTTTTCAAAGGAGTTTATTTTTTTTATATGTTTCTATATACATAAACATTTACAATGCACTATATGCAAGAGGTACAATCCATAATAACACTATAGGCATGGCCCATAAGAAACAGGTAGAAAAGCTGAACAGTACTTAACAAACAACAGTGTGCTTAAGAAAATAATACAGTTTGATGGGGTGAAAGATCACATGTACTATAGCTGCATTCTGTGTGGAGCAGGTAATGCCTTTGGGTAGGTTATTTAAGAAAAACTATGGATATGTGATTACGTTAGAACAGAGAGAGGAGTGAAACTTCAGTGCCTTTCCTTCTGCTGAGGACATGAGCGGCTCAGATGACTCAAACAGTAAAAGCTTATAGGTAGTTTGACAGTGGCTTTTTCCAGCAGTTTCCTTTATGTCCAAGTGGTTAAACTTTAATTACATCCAGCAGTGTATATACAGCAGGAAAAAAAGGCATTAATAAAAATGGCACAATAGTATATTCTTATGTTACTATGTAGTAACTGAATTCTTCAAAATACTAGAAAGTTAAAGTATATATAAGTATATAAGACTAGATAAAAGCAAAAATGTTATCAAGGTCTCTTCTCTAGACATGACAGTACAGTACTGTGATAACATAAAGACGAACAAGAAGTACAATTTCATTTCAGGCACATTCATCATCAATTGAAAATTGCACTGCATTCAGCTGTCAGAAATCAATTGGCACTTAAGAACTATACGTACAGTATTCTGAGAGGATGTCAAAACCTACAGATCCAAATTCAAAGTATCTCTAAAGGTCTTCATCCATATAGAAGTACTGTTGGGTGGCTGTCATGCTGAGGGTCATTCCATAGCTTGGTAGATAAGAGACTGTGAAAAAAGCCACAAGAAATATAATGCACACACGCACACGCACGCACACACACACACATACACACACTATCATGATGGTTAAGATGACCTCTTACTCAGAACACTGTGTAACGCCATTTCTATACAAATAAATCATATAATTCACTTCAGTATCTGCAGCGTATACTTCACAATATATATTCAGAATACCATATATCTCCATTTTTTTCCCTTTTATGAGCTGTGACAACTATAGAGCATGGTAATGTTGAAACTGTCTCATGTAAAACAACAAAAGATGTGATGCGATCCAAAAGAGTGGCTAAATAATCCAGTGGAAACTCTTGGAGGAGGAAAAATTAGATTTTGGTGGATGAACCTTGTACAATGGTGACGCCGAGGGAATAAAATCTTCTTTCTTGGGCTCTTAAATGAAGCATGATTTGTGTCCAATCAGCTCCTGTGAACTCTGCTGGCTCAGAGGAACAAAAGACTTCTCATATGACAAATCATACTCCAACATGAGGTTTCCACTACTTCTTTTCTTTCCACCTACAGTAGAAGCATCCTTCGGTCTCACTTCTACCTCCCTACCACAAGGTGGCAGTCATGTCTAAGATGCCCCTGGTAATTAAATTGTCATGTAATATTCCACAACAGGCCAGACATGATAAATCCTCACTGATCATGGTCTGAGTTCAGATGCAGCAGGTAGCTATGTTGTGCTCCACAGAGGAGTTT
This sequence comes from Decapterus maruadsi, assembly GCA_030347415.2. NCBI lineage: Eukaryota > Metazoa > Chordata > Actinopteri > Carangiformes > Carangidae > Decapterus > Decapterus maruadsi. The sequence continues at coordinate 8,960,708 of CM064896.1, read as the reverse complement.
TAGCAGTCACAGACAGCAGAGCTCGTTTATGCAAAAGAGCAGGTGCTATAAAACAGTAGCCTCCTCCATGGCGTTTACCCATCTGAAACACAAGGGAAAGGAGAATTAGATTTAAAGAGGAACTAAACCCCTAAACCACTTTTTTCTGCTGAAAACAAGTATATCTCGGCATGAAGTAGTGTTGTCAGTTGATTCTGGTCCAACTTTTGACATTTTAGTCAAAATATTTCAATTTGGTGTGTTTTGTAGTAAAAATGACGAGTTGCTGCCCCTAATGGTTAAACGGTGGTTATTACAATTGAATTTTTCGATTGGCTGAGATGGTGGTCGCTGACGGTTTGGTGGTCGCTGATGTCACCGTCCCTCAGCTCCCCCGACCAATCAGCACCGGCGGCTGCCTGCCGCCAACGGCTGCTGCCTGCTGGATCACTCCAGAGCTAGCTGCTCTGCTGCGGCTAACGGCTGCTAACGGCTGCTAACGGCTGCCTGGATGGGACTCGTCAGTGGCTCGTTAGCGGCTCTTCCCCGGCCGACACGGCTGATTGACAGTCAACCTCAGAGTCACGGCTCCGGTGTGCTCTCCTAGTAGTGTCTGTGCTAGAGGGTTAGGTCGTTAGTAGCTCGTTAGCAGCTCGTTAGCGATGTAGCAGAAGTGTCGATGTGTGTTTATTACTTTTTTTCCTCCTTTGTTTGATTTCGCGGGTGTGAATGCGGCGCAGGGGGGAGGGGGAGGGGTGATCGGGGGGTGCGCTAGAGTCCCGCCCATAATCAAGGCGTTTTTTGAATTTCAAGCTTGGAGCACGTCATCCAAAACTGAGGGGTTTAGTTGCACTTTAAAGAGACACTCCACATATTAAAAAAAAAACACTTTACTAGTGACAGACAGCACTATTTACCATGAGGAAAGCAACAATGATCAATTTTGTGCTTATGTTTTTATATTACAATTCATTTTATCAGGCAAAGAAGCTCTAATTAGGGGAAATAAATGATCCAATGTTCATGGATCTTGACCCATGTGAAAGATTAGAAGTCAGGATATCTTAGCCTCACCTTCTTTCCTTTCTCTTTTCATTAAGTGCCTTTTTAAAGAAGGTTTGCTACATAACTAACGTTGGCATCAGGTTTGGCATTAATAGCTAACTTACCAGTCTTCTTAGAAACTGCTTGTGTTGTGCACACATTGTATACATTCATATGTGTTGGCCCAAATAAAAAAACCTGCACGATAATTGGTGCCCTCTCTACAGCTAAGATTCAGCTGGAGGAGATTGAAGCTAATGCCCTTTAATAAACACAATCTGTCAGTTTGATTGGTAAGCAGTTTAAAGGAATAGCACAAATCTTGCCATTTCTCACAGATACATGGTTTAGGACTGTAAGATTTAGACTTTTACTGAAACATCTCAAGATAATATAACTCAAATTAGATAAACAAGTCAAAACCATAATAAAATATGAAATGACACGAGCAACAGACTGTGGAATTAGAGACGTTTAGTTAATGGAGGAGAGTTAGCAAAGTTAATCCACGGCCTGCTGCCTCACATGCCAGAAATGCCAATCCTAAATCCATGAACAGGTCCCTGGTGGTCTAGTGGTTAGGATTCGGCGCTCTCACCGCCGCGGCCCGGGTTCGATTCCCGGTCAGGGAACTCCCCTTTAGTCAATGACTAGTACAGCCCAGGAATCAATCAGTTCATTAGGTCCAGTACACCAATGACAATCATGACTACAATGCTGACCTGCGTGCAGTGTGTTGATCATCAGCCCTGAAGGTGTAGTACAGGGTTTTCTTGTGGTAGAGGTGGAACACGTTGCTGCTTTCCTCTCCCTCTGGTCTCTCAGTCAGTTTGACAGTGAAACCCTGCAGAGGTAGACTCTCTGAAGCCACTTTATCCTGAGGACGGCAGAGTGAAGCACAGATACGTGAGTTAAACACACCAGTGTTGTTGTCAGCAGCAATGTGCTTAAAGTGTATCATGGTTCAGTGAGGAACAAAGCAGCACAGCACACAGATGTGGATTTATCAAAAGGAAAAGGAGCGAGCACAGAGAATCCCTTCACGTATAAAGTGTTCTGGTAATGGCAGAACACTGGAAGAGGCGAGGAGAAAGGATAGACAAAGGGTGTGAGGAGGTGCGTCTGTGATTGAGAGATCATGTGTGAGTGTCTTGGGGCTGGTGTGGGAGACTCTGTGCCCCCTCACCTCACGGGCTGTGAAGGTGTAGAGCACCTTGTCTTTGAGGAGGAACCACAGCCGCTTCCACTTCCTCTTGCTCTTCTTCCGGCGCTGCAGGCTGCCGCTCATGGTGGAGCCCTCCACACCAAGCGACACCTGCTGGAACCCATGATATGTTACACACATAGAAGCTGACAGGTGTGTGGATAATGGAACTGGACATGAACAAGAGATTGTCAATCTGGGATCTTTTCTATTATGACATTATATTCCTGTTAATTTGTCCAACACTTGAAGTTTCTGAGAAGAGTATGAAGGAAGATAGTGAATCCTAGTGGCAGCTGTTGTGAACTACACACAAGTATCTACAGTTCATCAGCCATCATGAATGCCTGACATTCCAGTTCACAGACTTCACACTACATGAAAAACAGGTCCCTGGTGGTCTAGTGGTTAGGATTCGGCGCTCTCACCGCCGCGGCCCGGGTTCGATTCCCGGTCAGGGAACTTCCCTTTAGTCAATGCCTAGTACAGCCCAGGAATAAAAGTCCTCAACAGGCTAAAACATGCTGAAAGTGAGCATGTCTAACTTCAAGACTTTGTGCACTCTAGTAACTGTTAACGATGGGACTCAAGTGATAGTGGAGTTTAATACAGAGACACACAGCACATAAAGTGACTGAGAGGGACAGTTAAAGGGATAGTTCATCCAAAATTCAAATTTCACTCATTATCTACTCACCCTCATGTCGACTAAGGGCTGGGAGAAGTTTCAGAGATATCTTTGCCTTTACAGCGGGGCTCCATGCAGCACTGCATGTCCGTATGACGGCTGCGAATGGGGCTCACTTTTCTTCATCCAAAAAGACACACCAAAAAACATCCAAATACCTCCATACTGCTCGTCTGTAATGTCCTCCTTGTATTGAAGCCCCGACATAAGAAATTGTTCCGAGAAAAATTAAATAAGTCTATATTTTAATCTTGTTTGTAGCGGAAGCTCCCAGTGTGTCAGTTCACTGCTCTGCCTGACACCAGCCGAGCCGTGAACTGGGTCACGCAACCGTCATATGGACATGCACTGCTGCACGGAGCCCCCCTGTAACTCTGAGAAGGCACAGATGGCTCTGAAACTTCTCCCAGCCCTGTCAACATGAGGGTGAGTAGATGATGAGTGAAATTGGTGAACTATCCCTTTAAAATGTCTCTTCTTTTGACAGTGAAATTATCTACCAATGTAGCATCTTGTATTACCTGTACAACACTGAACTCAGCTCTTTACTAACACAGGCCATAAATAAAGACAATATCCTCATTGAAGGCACAGTGCATAAAATGCCAAAATCCACCATGACTGTTAACAGCAGGACTGAGATTGATGTTATGATTCTAGTCATCATCTGTGTACTGTGATAATTTGGCACGATATCTGTCCAGGTAGGCGCTGTTGGACATTCGTTTTGCAACCATTTCTTTTCAGCACAAAATTATTTCATGATAACTGAAACCTATGAATGTGAATGTGCTCATTCGTTTATAAATGTTCATCCAATAACGGGTCAATTCTGGCCTCACAAATATGGCTCACAACAAGTCCCTGGTGGTCTAGTGGTTAGGATTCGGCGCTCTCACCGCCGCGGCCCGGGTTCGATTCCCGGTCAGGGAACATCTCTTTGCATAATATATATGTCCTATAAATAACTCCCTGTAATATAAAGTGAGGTTCTACAATGTACCATAAACCAGTCTTCATTCAACACAACCTGCACTCAAATGAAACATCTTTAGCCTTGTTGAAAACATAGTTCTGAACAACTTAGTGAATTCATTGGTTAGCTTTCGCTGCTCTCACCACCACTGTCAAGGTTTGATTCCTGCTCAGTAAGAGGTAGTCGTTATAGCCATGCTTTGACAATTTGTCGTAGTATCTGTCTGGTTCATTGATTGAGGCTCATTTTGTGACCATTATCATGTTAGCACATAGTGAATGTTTATCTGCGAGTTCAAATCACTGCAGCAGCAAATGGTCAGGATTAACGCAGATGCACGAATGTCTATAAGAACTGATCAAGGAATGGTTCCACTCTTGCCCTATTTCAGCAGTAACCAGGTCCCTGGTGGTCTAGTGGTTAGGATTCGGCGCTCTCACCGCCGCGGCCCGGGTTCGATTCCCGGTCAGGGAACAATCATTTACTCACTGAATACATGCACGATTAGGTTAGATACCACAATGTACCAACAGTAGGTCTTCAATGCAAAAATGTCACTAGCCTGTCTTCTCACTTGTGTTAACAATGGAAACAAAGAACTTAGTGAAATCATTGATTAAACTTGTTAACATTCGCTGCTCTAACACCTCGAGTGAATTCTGGCACGGGGGGAAATATTCATGAATTTTCTTCATATCTATCCATTTAGTTGATAGAAGTGCATTTCTCATCTGATCAGAATTAACAATAGGAATCGAGAACAAGGTTTGAATTCGGCTCAGGAGGAAATAGTCATTATACTTTGATAATTTCGCCACAAAAAGCCAAAAAAAACCCCACAATTGTGTGTGAGAATGTCAGCGGATCAACAGTCTCTATATCAAAATATGTCCAACCTTACCTATTTGTCTGAAAAGGAAGTTGTAACGTGTGATACTCAGATTAACCCAAATTAGTGTTATAACAGAGGCAGGTAGGAAAATGTAGTCCACCTGATTGAGAGGGGAGGTGCTCTTCCTGCTCTTCCACAAACTCGGGGTCTGCAGGCTCTGGAAGACAGCAGAGAGGGGACGACTGGCCCGGTGAGTGCGAGGGCTGGAGCTGCCACATGCCGCCGGCACACTTCCACCTGCAGACACATACACAGTTAATATCATGTCCTGTTTTTTTCACTGTGCTTCTCCAACAGTGAGACACTGATTTACATGTATGTAGCTAAAATCACCTCTTTTCCTGAGCTCAGCATAGCAGTGGTCACACACTTTGGCCACCCTGTCTTTGAGGTACTTCAGTGGGTATCTATTCCTGGAACAAGCACGGCACACCACCTGCTCAGAGAGACAGAACAGAAAGGGAATTTACCAACCACAGATGGACACATCCAAACCCAGCTTTAGCGAGGTTGGTTTGATGCATCATTCATGCCTCATATTTGATCTGACACAATGATCAAGCATGCCACATTTCGTTGTGGTATGATTCATAAGTCACTAAGTCACGACGTTGTATCTGACCTTGCCGCAGGCGTTGCAGTGGTGTCGTCTCAGTGTGAGGCTGAAGTCAGAGGTACAGTTCATGCACATCATCACATGAGAAACTGGCACCAGAACAGGAGCAGCTTCACCCAGGGCCATCCACAGCTTCTCACGTGCCTGTTTGGACCATGAGGGATGATGTTCGAATGTTAGAATAACAATGTATTATGTAATATTTGAAGACACTGACACTTGACAAGAGTGCAGACAGTTCGGATTCAGCGCTCTCTTGTTTGTGAACTACACACAAGTGTCCACAGCTCATCAGCTGTCATGAATGCCTGACATTCCAGTTCACAGGCTTCACGCAGTGGCAAGGAAAACAGGTCCCTGGTGGTCTAGTGGTTAGGATTCGGCGCTCTCACCGCCGCGGCCCGGGTTCGATTCCCGGTCAGGGAACTTCCCTTTAGTTAATAACTAATACAAGCCAGGAATGAACATCTGCAACAGGCTAAAACATGCTGAAAGTGGGCGTGTCTTCACTCAAACCAGACTAAACTCACATAAAATGTCATGAGCTGTAACAGCTCTTTACACAGCACTACAGCCCATAAATAAACACCTGTAAGATGCCACAATATCCTCATTCAAGACATTATCCACTCTAAGAAAATTCCTAAATCTACCATTACTGTTAACAAGGGTGCTTAAGTAGTAGTACATTTGATATAGAGACACATAAAGTGACTGACAGGGACAGTAAAAACAGCTTGTAGTTTTTCCCTGCAGTCACAGCTGCCAGACTGACGACACAAAACTGAATGTGACTGATCTGATCATGTTGCTTGATAAGAGAGTACCCTTAATAGGTCATAATCCTGTTTAACCAGATGAGCTTTACTGGAAAAAGTTTCCTGTCTAGAGTTAGTGTAGTGTGCTGGGAACCAGTCATTTGTTGACATTAGTGAAATCCAAGCTGTAAGTAAGGTGGTAAATTCATCATCAGCATACAGTACTAAGGCTTCCTTTAGCTGTCGCAGTGAGCATCACATTCTTCAAATTTTGTTCTTCAACAAAGATCTTTACTGTCGTTATAAGTTGTGTAACACTGATGTTATTTTTCTTACTTCACTGCAGGGTCCACCAAACGTACAGAGTCCCGCAGCATGGTCAGCTATGGCTCGGCTTAGTGTGTGGAACCAGTCCTCCCTCTCTCCAACCGAACTGAGGAGATAATCAGATTAAGGGTCACACCTGGCTGGATATTTCACAGCTTGAGTGATGTTGAACATGTCGTTTTGGCCGTCAAATGCTCACCTGGCAGAGAGTGTGATGGTTATGTCCGACACCTCAATCCGTAGACAGTTCAGCACGTTGTCTAGTACAGGTTTGCTCACCTGTGAGTGTGCGAGGAGCAAAAACACATCAGTCACACAATGTTGCAGAAAGGGTGGGACTATCAGAGAAGTGAAAGCAGCTACTTACCTTCATTCCAGACAGAGATAGTGTGTTCTTGAGCCTGTATTTACCATCCTGCTGAGGGTAGGTGTACAGCATTATGTCGTTCATCTGATGACGAATACAGACACAGAAAATATGAGTTATAATATGTCAGATTTCAGTTATTTGTTTATTTACTTTCCAAAGGTAGATAAAGAAGAATGTGAGATATTCTTCGTCTGCAAAATGAGTGAAACTTTGATTTGACGGCTCAGAAAAAAATACCCCACGATTACCACAAGGGGGCGACGCTATCTAGAGAGACATATCTATAATTAAAGCTTCACCTCATTGTTTATTCTTTCTTATTTGAAAGCAACCTGCTGGGCTCAACCTATTTACATTATGTTTCCTTTCACAGCACTCACACACGTTGTGATATACAGTGAACACAACATTCCCAGGTACACACATGCACGCAACAAAAATCTGCCATTACTGCACAGAAAGTATTTGTTTGCTTGTCAGACTGAAAGTATTGTGATCCCCTGAACATACTGAGAGTCCATTGTGTTATGTGAAGCATTTCATTTCTTCCCAGACAAAAGAAATTACATCATTGGTCACACCTAATGTGTGCTCTAAACATCCGCTGGGGCCATAAAGGCAGCATCCAGGAATTCTCCACCCTGCTCCGGGCTCCAGGCCTCCCCTCGCCCTCCCAAACTTCTCAGGCTTCACTGAGAACCAGGACTGGGTGGAACCGGCCACCTTCGCCACAACAACAACAACACAAACAGCCGCTGCTACGGGTTCGCTGACTGGCTGACTGGCTGGAGACAAAACAGTGCATGATAGCCAAAGCCCGAGCCCTGCCTGCGACCTCTGGGCTGCAGCCACCGCAGTCCGCCTGCTCCACCCTGCGCTGCTCATTTACTCAGAGATTCCTTCCACAGAAACCCAACCGAATGCCAAGTTAACGGTCTTCACAACAACGACTTTCGCAGATGGGACACGACGTGTACCTACTTGACCCCTTGGCACGTTTACTCTTTCAGCAGTGGCAGTTCATCTCATCGTCTCACCCTTCACCTCCCTCACCTGCCTCTTTCACTCACTCTCTATCGTCTGGCATCGCTCTAGATCTTCTGATCCCCTCCCTCCCTCCTTCAGCCTGTTACTTTTTCTTCTCTGAGCCCACGCTCGTCACATGGTTGCAGCTTCTCCTTGTCACTCGGGAGAGTGATGGCTTTCATCTTCCCTGTTGTTTGGATTTTCTTTCCTTAAAAGCCAATAAATAACAAGTGACCCACTGAAGCTGTCCACTTCAAGGAGCCGAATGGCTTTATAACTCTAATAGCCTACAAGTATCCACCACCAAACCTTTTCAGCTATCGATCAGCTGCAGTCCAATTTAATGGGAGTGGGAGAATGATAAGATGGGATTGGACAAAATGAAAAAGACGAATACATCCACAGAGTATCTTCACGTTTCATTCAATCAGCTCAAATAGGCCAAAGTCACAAACGCTGCTCCTGCGGATACATAGCTCAAGAATAATTCATAACATGAGACAGCACTGATTGCACATGGAACAATAGAGTGCGTTTCTCTATTTCACGTTATGTGTTTGTGTAGCACCCCGACCCCTCCTCCTCCTCCCTGCATTCTACAGGGTGTCTGGCCTTCACTTTGCTGTCAGTCCCCTCCCAATACACAGGAAGCCAGCATCCAGTGACCCACACCAAACATCCTGTAAGGAAGTGGGGCCCTGGAAAACAAGTCCTGAGAGGGGAGGAGAGGAGAAGAGCGGAGAGGGAGGCCCTTGCTTGATAGGTGTGGTGCTCAGTGGAGGTCTTATAGCCTTGGCCTCGAGCCCCCCACCCCCATCCCCCTCCCCGACCTCCATCTCCCAACCTCACCTACCTCGCAGACCAACCTACGCCCAACATTCCTCCACATTTTTTCATAGATCATGCTAGCTTTGTTTTAACCCTTGCTTCAATAACATGGCAGGTGTTTTCTATTGTAGTGAATTATGTAAAATCAGAGATGTAACAATGATTAGATCCCGATTGGTTTTTCAATTGATTCTTGGCAAAACAACATACTGTATGCTACAAGAACTGAAATACATAGAAATAATGTCTTGGATTTGAATGTGTCACTCAGATCTTCCAGATATATTGTAAGGACTAAGATAATACAGAGTAAGACGAGAAGATCAACACCACTCCCATGTCTGTCTCTAAACATGAGTTAGCACTTTGTAAAAGGAACCCATATGACTACATGTTTGGTCCTTTGAAAAATGAAATTTTGTTGATGAGTGAGATTGATTTTGTTTGATCTTTCGCCAGAAGAAGCTGGTAGCTGATGGTAGCTGTTACTCTCTGCCTCTAGTGTTTATTCTGTGTGGTATGGATCTTTACGTCTAATTTTGAGCAAATTTCAAAAATATAACGGAAGAGGAAAACAGTAGTTAGTTAGTACACTGAAACTCAAGCTTCACACCCTTATATTGCGCCTGCTGTTATGATGTTAAAGTGATTTATTAAGAAGGTAAAATTACCAGAAACAGGTGGCGCGGCTGCCTGCTTTTCCTCGAGACCTTCATGAGTGTGCCCTCTTTGACAAACATCTGCCAAAAGAAAATAAACATTACAGTGAAACATCAGAAAAACAAATTTTAAATCTGCAAATGCAGTTTCAGAACAATGTGTTGCTGTGTTTTGATAAATACACGGTGACATCTACTACATGGTGCTCACCCTCCCAGGCTTCAGAAGGTCCCTCTTCCCTTTCACACTGTACTCTATGTGGACCAGACGCAGCAGGTTCTCCTGCAGGAGAGGACACAGCGTAGAGAGATTGAAAGGAAGTTATCCCATGATTGATGGAAGAGGAGACAGAGAATGAAATTGTTCCTGTTTGTGCGTGAATGAAGGGGGGGAGAAAATGCGGAAATGGATGCGATACTGAGCGAACTGGGGAGCGAGGGCAGAGATAGAGGGAGCTTGTGTTTCCACTGTTTGTCAGCCTGTGTGTGTGTGTGTTGGTGCATGTGCATGGAGGAGAAAAAAAAACACTGTGTGATAAACAGAGGAGGCAAGCCAAAGTGAGGCTCAGGGGGATCTTGACAGTGACAGGCCAGAGACTCAGTGAGGGGAGGGTTTGTGAATTATCTTCATGGGCTGCTCATGTTTGAGGAGGGGGGGGCGCGTAGACCATGTCCACCCTTACACTGCTCCCTTTGTGATGATACACCTGGGACTGTCTGTTGACATCATCCCTCCTCGCCCCTTTTGCGTTAATCGGCAAGCTGCGGAGGCCGGCACCAAAGAAGGATAGACCTCTGCTTCACTCCGTTGTGTCATTTAGAAGAGGCAGGGAAAAAATCCTCGACAGTCTAACTAGCTCACACTTGATCTCCATCTTTAAATTGCTCTTTCATTGCCAAGCGTCTCAATAACAGTGCAGCCTAGACTGTGAATATGTCAAACTTGACAGGAGCTTTAACAGGCTGAATGAAAACACGTGAGGCGTATCCAGACAAAACTCACCCCCTGCTTCAGATTGTCATTGGCCTGGTCCGCCACCTCGGACACGATCACCAAGGCAGCTGCAACGCAAACACAGAAAGAAAGAAAGAGAAAGAGAGATTTATGTGCAACTGACTTCAATAAAGACACTCCGTGGCTGAGACTCGACAACTAGACCCTGATGCATGTCGAGCAGCTGCGGTGTTTTATGTGTGGGTGTGTGTGACTTTAACTACAGAAAAAGAAAAAAAAACACGGCTTAATGTTTGAGTTTATGAAGTTTTACCTTGCGTGTCCTCATATTCTTTAGAGTCAGGAGACAGGTTGTTCAGGTAATCTGGAGAAAACAGAGCAAAATAATCCTGGCGTGAAGATACAGTTCTGAAACCGATTATTTCAATACAATAAAATGAAAATTTATTAGAAAAATGGTGGCCTCATGAGGTAAATCCATGACATGATGCTATTTCCCCTGTCTTATCCAATTGAGTGAAATTTTTCATGGGCCTCCTGTGTGCACATATGTTTGCGTTTTACCTGTGAGAAGCATCCGATATTGAAGCACTCTCACTATGACCTGCAGCAGCTGGTGTTTCAGTGGGATTTCAGCCTCTTCTGGGCCTCGAGTCTGCGCACACAAACACACACACACAAACAGTCAGAATGGAGGAGAGCTGGATACACTAAGAATTTCACAACATTTTAGTTATGGCTTTTATTTGTATTCAGTGACTGTAACAGTTGTTTAACTGTGTGGACCTTGGACATTGAATTATTTCTGCTGGACAAAACTCTTGCAGAATTAAATTATCTACAACAAACCCTCGTCTCCACTGAATGAACCACAGCCCTTGCGTGTCCACTAAACAAAGGTAACCTCTTCGATTCGATGCTGCGAGTCAAGGTCACACGAGTGACCAAGAGAACACCGAGGCGCGGGCTGACCTTCACACATCTTCTTGCCGCACAAAAACCCCAGGAACAACTCCCATTCTTCTTCTCGGAGCAGTCATTTGCAGGTGAAAGGGGACAGAAATTGGCACAATCAAAGAGAGCTTCAGAAAATCAATCAGGACCTAATTGTCTCTGACAGGTATTTATGCCCCGAGCGGTAGAGGAGCAACGGGGGACTGGCTGGCTGCATGTGCGCGCTCAGACACACACACACACACACACAGACACACAGTCATTTCTAATCCAATGAAGTCCTACCCTTCATTAGAGAGGCACAGATAGCACCCTGCGGGAAACAGCATCTTCATCTTATTTACCCTGCACCCACACAGACACTCACACACACACAAACACATACGATATGTCATTTATACACATCTCCTAACACACACACAGACCTTGGGGTTGCTGATAAGATAACCCTGATTGAGCCAGTAAAGAGGAGAGACAAGGATGCGAGTTATTACACACCACTCTTTGTCTTCATTATCACAGTCTGGAGTGCAGGAGTAAAACAGAGAGCTGATGCATCCTTTAATGAGCAGGCCTTCACAAATCCTTGTCTCTGTTTCTCCTCCTTTTTTTTGCGTAATCATCCTTTTCTCTGTAACCTCAGGCCTCAACAACAACCTCTAACTGAGTTCCTCTCTCTTCTGTTCTGTCCCCCCCCTCGATCACTGCATGATGCATCGAGTACGATAATAACCAGCTCTTCATTACTAAACCCGTCTGGCTTCAGAACATCCTCCCTCTCCTCAAGTGTTGCTTGTAAATTGTCATCCAATTGACACTTGTTCAGAGGAAGTGGTTTCGCGGAGATGGTAATTAGCGTGTGGTTTGTTTGGGTGAGCTAGCCAAATGGAGGAGGAGAGAGGAGGGGAGTGTGCGATGCCTCGTGCTGGGAGATGAATGCATACGCTCGCACAGACACGCACGAGCATGGACAAACACACCTTTCAGGCCCAGCTGATTTGCCGCCTGCACACACAACTGATCTAATTGGGGAGTTGTAAAGGAGGCTGCTTCTCTAATTAGCTTCTGTCTGCCTCATTGCCCAGCTGCCTTTACAAGGAATTCACTCCATCGCTCTCTCCCTCTATCGCCCTCTGTCCACCTGCTGCACAGCCCTCCTCTTCCCCTCCTGGGCTTCTTGCTCGGGAGAAAACGCACACAAACTCTGGCTCGCGCGTCGTGAATATAAATCCAGACTGAAGAGCTTTGAAAAGAGATTTCACAAAGGCGCTTCCTCAAGAACGACACAAATTTGCGTATGCACACACCGCTGCCAAACAATTAAGACGCGAACACAGAGGTGCACAAACCGCACACGCACAAAAACATCACACGGTGTTGGCCTGAGCTCATAGATGGTGTTGTAAACAAGCACGTGCGCTGTGGAGAGGAGGCTTTAATCCTGTAAGGGTCTAGCTCTGATCTGATCAGGGTCTGTAGCTACTTCATCACTGTCATCGCCACATCCACAATGAAATTACTACCACTTATACTGCTGGACTTTGGCTTGTAGCAATAATGGTGGAGGGGTGTTGGGGTTGGGGGATGGAGAAGAGAGGAGAGGAGAGGAGAGAAAGGTGGTGAGGGTCTTAAAGCCGAAAGAGAAACACTATCATGAAGCATAATGACTGAAGAAATGTCACGCAGCCAATAGACCGTCTGTTGTCCCGTCTCAGCCGTATAGCCACACTGATTCCTGCGGTGACCCCTCACAACCGTCTCTCTCGGCCCTCCTTCTTCCTCATTACAGAGGGGTCACACACACACACACACCATGCCACTCCCGAGGCGGTGATCTGATACAGAGCAGCATCAATCACACACAGTGCATTGGTGCCGAAGAGAGCGGGAGGACAGATCCCAGGTCGCAGGCTTGTAATATGCAATATGGGAGAAGTAAATACAATATGTGGTGTGAATACGCAGTGACAGGTGTTGTGAGTCTGCCAGCGGGCCGACAAAAGCTTATTGAATATGCCTGTGGGTGTTCATTTTGAGGTGTAAGATGACCACTGGTCCTTAGGAAATGTGATGTCCTCTGTGCTATTATCTTTTGCTGCAAATCAAGCCGTTTATGGCTCCTGCAGAAAGCAATTATTGGTTTATGAAGTGGCAAAAAAAGGACTCGTGATGTCAGAGTCGAGAGGTTAGAATAAAGAGGAACATCATTAACTGATCAAGGTTATCAAGGCCTGAATAACTGATTGGTTTAGACCAAGAGTGAAAAGGCGCTCTACAGTAAATTTCAGCGTTTACTTAACATGACGACGGATTCTTCATCATCATCTCTCACCTCCGCTCTCTTCTATTTACACTAATTCCACTAAAGTCTGGCAGAGCCTAAGTCTTTGTGGGGAAGAACCGGCAGCTGCTGCTGAATATTCATGAGCGGAGACAGTCGGTGCCTTGTCCGTTCACTTTTCTTATCAAACCACAAACGCCTGGAACCATTGTGTCAGCCACTCTCGGCGAATCGGAGCACAACACGGCGCGGGTAAAGCGTACATTTGGGCAGAAAGGTGCTGAGTGCAAGAGGCAACTTTGTGAAACTCAAACTTTAACACACACAGCACACGCAGGACTGAATTTCCATATAAACTACTTTTAAAAGAACAACCATGCCTCATTTTTTCCACACGCTCTCATCAAGTGAAAACATTATCATCCAGTTAGTTAGTTAGTTAGTTAATAGCTGTGGCTTGTAACTAATTTTCATGTGTCTGAGAGTTGTTACAGAGCAGCTTTAGCTCTGTAAGTGGTGAATAAATGCTATAGACACAGAGCTACATGGAAATGAGAAATCTATTGAATCTCTGAGGCCTTATCTATGGGCTCTCTTAATATCCTGTCTTTTAGTTAAAAACAGTCAGTTGTATTGTTGCGAGCACAGACTGTATACATTTCTATTCAAGACATGGGCAAAGTGTTGATTAGTTGAAATCCAAGAGCACAATTCAGACAAAACCTTCATTGGATTTTGATCCTTTTCCCCCCAAAAAACCACACTTCCTGGCTCCCCAGGGAGCATAAAAGGATGAAGAGATTCATGCTGGACAAAGAATTTGGTGTTGAGGGGATATAAAATATGCGAGCATGACAGTGGAAAGGTCAGTCCCATGGAGAGGAGCTGGATAGGGAGGGTTTAGAAAGGTCATTATCTCCCCATGGAAGCTGGGTGACAAAAAAATAAGTTGAGAGCGGCTGAGTATCAGGGGAAATACCAGGTCCAATCCCTGCTCTGTGGAAACAATCACAAGGTCTCATTTTCCCTCCGTAAACATGGAAACTGAACCTGAGATTTAAATATGTGACTGTCAAAACAGTTTTAAGGAGGATCCTTGGGTGTCACGCAGAGCTTCACACCCACACATAGTTGGCACTTTGTGTTCATAATAAGAAAACAAAATGAAAACAGAGCTATAAGACGACGGACAAGAAGTCACAGCAACAATCCCTCAACATCTGGTTCACATTCTTGTCCTTACCTCAAATTTCTTGACGATGCTGGCGAAGGCTGAGTTGCTCCTGCAGCTCTCCTCCAGTAAGGACATGCTGCGGTCATACTCTGAGATGTAGGTGTCAAACACGCTGAAGTCCTCCCGACGAGAAAGGATCACATCCACCACCCTCTGGCTCTCCTCCCTTCACAGAGAGGAAAATCAAAGATGAAGTACAGTCTCTTTAGATACCGTATGTACAGTTAATATCGACCTTGTCCCGCCTGCTTTTACCTCAGTTATCAACTTCCTGCTTTTTCCAGATGAATATTTCACAAACAGATGAGAACATTTTGCCATTTGAGTTGTTAGAAAGCTGTTTATTCATTGTGGTCTGTCTGAGGATTTGTCAAAAAGTTGACGCTATGAGAAGCTGTTGTTGAGGGTCTTCTACTAAATAACTAGTGACCTGAATGAATAGTTATAAATATTGGGAAATAAACACAACCATCTTAGCTTAGTTTATCTAGCTGTGACTGAACTTCACTATGCATAAAGTGGATTAAGTGGAAATGATGTACGATCTTAACTAGTGAGCTTCAGAGGAATAAACAGGCAGATTTTTATTGCATTTGTTCAGATCCAGACTAAATGCTCCCCTGTCCCCTGACTTTACGCTGAATAGAGGGATATTGGTTTGCTAATTTGGGCTTTAGAAAATAAATTAAAAGATGTATTTTCAAAAATATTGAACTATTCCTATCAGGACCAAATTAAAAATGAGTAAAACACACCACAGGGGCTCCTGGGTGTTTTTTTTTCTTCTTAAAACTACCAAGCAGTTGATTAATCTGCACTGAATTTGATTAAAAACTCCAACACCAACTGCTCTTGAACATTTTCCCAACACTTAATAGATATTCAGTGTCGAGCGATTGGACCGGTGTTTCTCACCACTGCTCTATGCGCTCCTCCAGCTCGGTGAGGATGCTGCTGTGGAGGGTGTAGACCTGGGGCAGCACGCCCAGTATCTCTCCCAGTCTCTGCTCCTCCAGCGCCGGCTCCCCATCCTCACCCGCTGCGTTGACCACCGCTGACCTAAAGTCCTGCACCAGAGAGGGGAAAACAGGATTCATGAGGACAGGTCTTTTTTAGATGACACAAAGTTGTGGGGTAGGGAGAGGAATGGAGGAAATGGTTGTGAGGATGGAAGGAAGGAGGAAGGGAGGGAGAGAGAGCAGGAGGGATTAAAAGCGTAGAGGAATGAGGTATGAACAGGGGGGGAGAAAAATGGAAGGAAGGAAGGTCAGATCCTCCTAAACATCCTTCCTGCCACCCTCCCTTCATATCACCTCAGTACTTTGGGCTCTGTCCAGGCATTCAGGAAAGGCGGCACTGCTTGCACAAGAGCTACACACCAGGTGTTGTTGCATAATGACCTTGGTGCTCAATGACACAATGCTGTTTTGTACATAGCCCCCACTTTTCATCTCTTTGAAGACAAGAACCCGATATTCACTAATATACAGTTAATATAAGTCCATTGAAGTCCATTCAGCAGACATAAAACTTGTGCAGCCGGCCTTAATAGCTACAGTGTCAGTGACTAAGAGGACTAATATGGGGAGATATGGCACACAGCCACACACACAAAGTGAGGTCATTTAGCTACTCAGCAAACAAAGACAGAAAAAACTCGAGGAGGCATTGACATGCTTTAAAAAAATAAAATAAAAACAAAGTCTCTGCCTCCTCTGTGGGCACAGAGGCCAGCATCATATATAAAGCCTTAGTGAGTCTGTGAGGGATAAGTGTCTGGAGCCCGTCTGTTCCCGTTATGAGTAAAGCACAGACATAAAACAAATAGAGACGTCCCAGCTGGAGCTGAAATGATGTGGTGACACCGGGCGCTTCAGAACATGACATTCATCATGCACGATCGATGGCAGATAAGTTAACATTCATCATGTCTGATGCTGAACAACTCTGGTTGACTTTGTCTCCCAGGTTACATAAACACACACAGATATGGATTCAGACCCATGAATGAGAGGAGCTTCCTTACTCTCCACCTTATCCCCATTTTCCTCACGTTTGTTGGGTCAAGAAGCAGCGTTAAGGACTTGGCCGAGGAACCAGTCATGTTCGGTTACAGCTCAGCACAGAGTGTCTGTCCAGAGGCCACGGGTTACAAATAATAAGAAAGAAAAAAAAGAAGTCTGTGGCTCACATATCGAAGCTGTTACAGGGAAAGTCCTTTAGAAGAGGAGCATGGCCTCCCTTCCTATGTGGAGACAGGGTCTGGAAATTCTTTGTATTCTTGTTATTCCTTATCAAACAATGGAACAATAGCTCATGTGCGCCTCTCACTTAACACTGCTCCTGTCCCCCCCCCCCCCACCCGCCATCCCCCACACTCTGTGTTTGTGCATGTTGTGCCACTGGAGCGTTTCCCTGCTCGGGAATCGCTGGGTGTCATGCTAATTATGACATCAGCCCGCATCAAACAGAAACTAACACCTCCACAAATCACTCTTTGAAGACTAATAAGAGCCTGACACTGTACCTATGCATTATGCAACGGCGTGATGAAAAAGCCTTCAAAGTCACCTCTGAACGGCGGCAAAGAGATTAAATTAGGTGGCATCGTAACCCTGAAGAGGAACCAACAAGCCGAGGCCTCTCAGTGTCCTTTAAAGTGGTTAAATTTTGTGAATAAACAGACGATTTACTCTGAAAAATGGTTCAGACAACAAATTACCGTGAGAACGTCACATTTGAAGCACCGACGCCCGCATCCAGTTGCAGCATATGTTTCTGTCTATGCTAATTAGTATAATTGAGCATCATGATGAGATCGGAGATTTATGATTATTAGGAGCCCGTTGCATAATATTTGCATTAGTTGCTGTTTTAATGGCCTCAAATTGCACATTACACAAAGCAGCTGCTTTTGTACTCGCGGCAGGCTTTCATAAATCACAGCGAGGGGGCACACATAAGAATTTCAGGTTATGACCTTATTCAAGGTTATAAGGTACAGGCTGACTGATGGGCTTCTCCCGGTTCAATCTCTCTACCTGTCAGATTTGTACCCACAACCGTCGCCAACAGCAGCAGCTCCACACACTATTCCACCTCCTTTTAAGAGATTCCCTTTTGATCGAAGAAAAAAAAATTGTTGTTTACCGTCTCAGCGTCCTTCTTTGCTCCTTACTCTGCAGGGACGTGTTCGTGTTTTGTTTTGACAGGCAGAGAGTGAGGAATGATGGGAACAGATGACGACAGTTGGCCGTGATGCACAACTGACCCCAGGAGGCTTACCACAGCTCACCTTTAAAATCCTCTGTCCTGACTGGACTATATTTGTTACGCTGTTGAGAGGGAACTTTGCCGTTTTTATGGCCAACCTCCAACATAAGGAGCTCATATCGTGCATCCAATATAAACACTATAAAAGGCCCCAGCAGCCTTTTCGTGACCTTAAGGCAGCAGAGTGCCAGACCAGTTGCTCGTGTATCTTGCACACGCAGTATCAGCGGAGCGAGGATACAAGGAAAGCATCACCGAGAGTGGCTGGTGGACGGAAGCTGCGTCATCTTACAACTGACCACACCAGAGTACATGTCAACTCTGTCAAGACCAGGAAGTCGACCTTGCTGCAACAACATTGATAAACCTGAGCAGAGCCTTGCAACAGGGGCGAGGAGGAGGAGGAGAAGGAGACAGAGACTGGGGAGCAGACACACAGGATATGATGTTATCAGTGGGTTTTCAAGACGGTTTAATAGGCCTCGAAGCGGGAGACGTTTAAAGCTTATGTGAGCTTTTCTTACCTCTTCAAGGTGCTTGATGGCGCTGACGTGTCTGCAAAACAAGGAGAGAGAGGTGTGAGATTTACGGAAACTGCTAAAAGGAATTTACAACCTTCTGCACAACCACATTAATCTTACAAGACTCATTAAATTATTTTAATTATGCATGATGAGCAAAACTACATCAGAAGAATGGCTAAGTAAGTAGCCGGGTGCAAGGACAAGGCTGGTGTATTTAATAAGTTACAACAGACACTCGTGTAATTGGCTGTCAGTCAGTCTGCAGGTAGCTCGGTGGATGAGCTGAGGAGCAGGGGAGAGGGAGCTGGAAGGACCAGGAGTGCAATAGGGAAAAAAAAAAAAAAGATGCAGCGTGTTTGTGTGTGATGACATGCACAGAGAGAAGTGCAAATGGAGGGGGGGATTCCTCGAGTGCAGATGCTTACAGTCTCTCAGAGTCGACGAGCTCTTTGGCGACGTAGAACGCTCGGGATCGTCCATCAATCTGCGTGACAAGGAGGGAGAACAGTGGGAGATGAATGAACACAGCTAATGTTTAAAGCCTCTCCGCGGGCACTTATTCCTTTCAGACATTAATAGGAACAGCTACGCAGCAGCCAAGAGGACTGGTAAAAAAGAAAATTCACTTTTTTTTTCTTCTTCTTCTTTTTTTTTTAAGATTTGTGCTGTCAAAACAAGACAGATTATTTCATTACACTTCTGCATAGACATGAAGCCTTTCTCAAATACGGCACTTTTAAATTCAGATGCATTATGTATGAGATGCTGTGTGTGTGTGTGTGGTGACAACAACGCTGCCCATTGATTTAGAGGCTAATCACAGGGTCTCAAAACATCCGAGCCAAAACATAACATTGAAGCCATTTAGGGAAGGGGGGGGGTTTACCGGCAGGGCTCCTGTGCTTTGTCAGTGTTATTTTTTCCTATGTGGGGCATTTCATAAATACCTCATGAAAGGCATACTGATCCTCATTTCCTTGAAATAAAACCAAAACACACTTCCATTAAATTAAAACCATTCCAGAGGCCAACTCAAGTCTCCTTGGTCCTCTTCCTCTCCGCATTTTCTTAGTTTTTTTGTGTTTTTTTTTCCTTTGAAGAAGAATTAAACAAGGAAATGTGTGTCACATGATGGGAGCAGGGGCCTAATATCACTGTGATGGCAGCAGCAGCAGCAGCAGAACGGGTGGCGTCATATCGGAGATTCACTGTTCAGTGAGTTTGAGGTGACACATCACAACTAAATGCATGTGTATATTAGTAACAGGTGGATCACTATTAGTCCTTTGTATGTCCCAATGTCCCATAGTGCATGCATGTCTCTCAGGATCTCTTGGTTCATACCCGTCAGCTCTTAAATCCCAACCTATCAATACAATAAAACATTTAAGAGGCCCCTTGCAGCGTTTTTATTCATCATGTTGATTTGCTGGATCATTATATAGCTCAGAGAACTGCTTCTAACAAACGACATGTCTCTGTATCTCACCTGTCGGTCGTAACTCAGATCCGCCACCCCCTCCTCTTCCTCCGAGGTTCGGCCGTGGTCCTCGTCCCCCGACAGCCCAGCGGAGGCAGGATTCATGGGGAAAGGCTCGGTGTAGGCACTGCCATGGTGAGAAGAGAAGACAGCGTTAGCACAGCAAAGCAACACTAGTTCTGAAATGAGAACAGTTATGTACACACTGCAGCATGTCTTCAATATCTTTGGTTTAACCATAAATAAATGTACAGCAACAGAGAGGAGGCATTTTCCAAATTTTCAATTACTAAAAGGCAGTGATTGTGTCCTATATCCTATAATCTTTTTAGCAGCATATTCTCAAAGCACTGAGCAATATTCTAAGTCCCCTATTAATATATGTTTTCCCTTTTCCTGTGTGTGTCTCTGAACATTTCCATTCGTCCTCCCGTGGCCCAATGTAATCCCTTTCACGGGTCGTTCCTCTCACAGATGGCACAGTTGTGTACGGACACTCCTAATCCTTTTGTGCGCCGCTGTACCTGAGGGGGCCACCCTGTAGGTCATTTTGCATGTAATCCCTTTAAATGTTACCTGCTGTAATTATTAATGTCCTCTGGCCCATTAAGACCCATTCAATATGCTTGACCGCATTTAACACCGCCAGGGTGAGGACCGGATAATAGCAAGTATTATAAAAGCAGATATAAGACAGCTAGAGGACAACAAGGGATTGTTGCCAGGGTAGATTGAAAGTTTATGTCATATATAATATAATACACCTATGTTACATAACAGAGCATTAATGTATAGTGTAAAAGTGGCAGTTTCTGCAGTATGTCACATAATATGGTGGATAATGGGAGACAGCTGAAAATGTACAGAAATGCACTACCACATATAACTTTACAATATTTCAGTTCTGTTGTACGTAGATACTGCAGTGATGTGTTTTACAGCGGACCTGAGAGGTCAACCATGGTTTAACAAAAACATCTGAAATGACAAGAAATCACAGAAACAAGCTCTCTCTCACTCTCTCTGACGAACCTACTGTTCAGTGCTTTTACTCACTGCGCAGTCTCACCATCAATTAAAGGGATAGTTCACCCAAAATTCAAATTTCACTCATTATCTACTCACCCTCATGTCGACTAAGAGCTGTGAGAATTTTCTGAGTCCTCCATTCCTTCTCTGATTTATGGGGGGGGGGTCCACGCAGCAGTATTTGTCCATATAATGGTTGTCAGTGGGCACCAGATTTCTTTGTCCAAAAAGACACACCAAAAAACATCCAAATACCTCCATACTGCTCATCTGTAATGTCCCTCTTGTTTTTAAGCCCCGACATGAGAAATTGTTCAGAAAGAAATTAAATAAGTCTATATTTTAAGCTTGTTTCTAACGGAAGCTCCCAGTGTCTTGGTTCACGTGCAATTCTCACGTGACTTGTACTGACCGGTGGAACAATTTCTCATGTCGGGGTTTCTATACAAGAGGGACATTTTTGCATGTTTTTGGGTGTGTCTTTTTGGACGAAGAAACCTGGTGTCCATTGACCATTATATGAACAAATACTGCTGCGCGAACTGCCCGTAACTCAGAGAAGTAACGGAGGAACGGAGGAAAATTCTCACAGCTCTTAGTAAACATGAGGGTGAGTAGATAATGAGTGAAATTTGAATTTTGGGTGAACTATCCCTTTAAGTGAAACCTGCTTTGTCTTTGACACATTTTACCAGTTGACGGCGCATAAAAACTCTCAAGTTATCAGTTGTGAAGATTTGCTGTTTTTCTCACATGATGGTAAACTGAATTTATTTGGAGCTTGGCCAAATGTTACATTGATTTTTAAGATGCTGAGAAACATTTTACTGAGTAAACAATAATTCAGCATCGATAAAACAGCTGTAGATAAGGGAACCTGATGCATATAATGCAAATATGATATAACAAATTCACTCTTGGATAAATATTAAATTACACACACAGTCTCATTATGAATGTTTTTCCTGGCGTCTTAAAGTGAAAAAGCCCTGTGTCCGCTGAGAGAGAAGAGCAAAGGCTAACAGGGTTACAGTGTGGACTTCATCTCCATTCAGACATACCTGCAGTTTATGAGATTCACACACACGCACACACACGCACACAGCTCATCGGCCCCATTGGGTGGGCTGGAGAAAGTGCCTACAGCCCATTACTCATGGTTGACCTCAGAGTAGACAGGTCAACCTACTGTGCCTCCCCAGGGTGATGCTGAGAAGTAGAGAAAGCTGGAGGGCTGTTCCTTCTTTGAACTCAATCGCACTGTTTTCTTTTTTTAAATAATCATTTTCTCACTTGTCTCATGTCGACCTCTTTGAAAACACTTAGCACATTCACTGTATCCGTAGAGGGTGGGAACTCGACTGTGAATACTTTTACACGGCTTTGAGACAGAAGGCGTTCAATCATGACTTTTTCCATTATTCATGAACATGTCTCGTAGTCAGTCTTCACCACCAACAAGATTCTGTACAGCAACAAAAACAGCAAAACAGCTCAATTCAAACCCTCACAAACTAAATTCAGCAGCATTGTGGGTGGAAACAGGCTGCATTTGACAATTTAAAATGTATGCTTGAAATAAAACAGATCACTATCTTGTGATTTTGTCACTAATGCAATGTAACAGCCAGAGTGATGTTGATAAAAATCAATGGCAGAATGCAGAGGACAGGGATGGACAGGGCCACCGGTGGATCTCTGATCCTGATAGGCAGACAATATGTGTGTAAATCACTGTATATGGTGAGAAGATTGCCATGTGGTGTTGGTATTGATGGTTGTTAGTTATTGATAAAAGTGTATTGTTCTTCTCTGATGTACACTATCTATAATATATTCAGTATCATTGTGAGAACAAATGGCAAAATACAATAAGCCCACAGAAAAATATTGTTCCCTTGTTTGTTGCTCAATCTTATATTGTGTCAGATTGAAAAATTGCTGTGAGAAATGAACCAACTGAAGAAAAGTTTCTTCACTTGCTTGGCTATGGATGCAAAGACATAATATCTGTACTGTGCAGTAGATGTTTGTGTCCTTTAGATTATTGTACATTGAGGGTCAATAACATGCCACAGCTTCAGCAGCATGACACACTTCTGGTTGGCTGAAGTGCATTTTGCACAAATGGTTGGTTAAATAACTTGATATGCTCTGGTGAGGTGCGTTTTTCAAAAGCACATTGTGTGAAGTGCGTAGTTTTACTTTCTGAATGAGGAGAAGTCTTTCCATACAAAAAAAAAGCTTCACCTTCACCTTCAACACACTGGAAACGTACATTTTGTTCTTCAATGGAGGAATGCGTCCAAGCTATAATAACAACACCTACCTGAAAGTAAGAAATTAAATTCAAAACAAAAAAGCAATTGCTCTGAGTTATCACGTTCAAATTATTTATTTATTTATCTTTACAATCTAATTATGCAATATCTAGAGCTGCATTTATTAGATGTTGGGAATATTTCTTTTCCCACTTGGCTTACAATAATATCACAAATATTCCATAATGCTCTATAGCTTCGTTCAGCTCTTATACCATTAGCATATTAAACCTGTGACTGAGTGTTTCTGTAATACAGGAATACGTGAAACCCTTTCACAAAACCATTAAGGCAATACCATTATGCCCGCTGAATACAATGTCTTTTCTAACGTGGCAGAGTTAAATCTACCGTGTCAAATTCGGTGGAGGACACAATGACTCTCTGAGAAAAGACCTACACACCACCAGGCCTGTGAATTTGATGATGCTTGTAATATGTAATTCAATTGAGCTAAACATTGACTATTAAAACATAAGGAGCAATCAGACAGGTTTTTTTTCTACTAGTAATGACACTATTACTGCAAATAGGAGCAGATGAATATGTTCAGTGGCTGGTTAACTGTGGTGGATTTTGATACTAATGAGGAAGGGGGGGGGGTTAAGACAATGGGAGCAGTTTTAAATTGTCTGCTGCTTTTAATGAAGGTGATTACATGTAGCCGATGGCTGTTGTGCTGTTGCTGTTTGCGATGAGGTGATTTGTGAAGATGCTGGTGCTCTGACTGCTGCCGCCCAAGCCTGTGATGTGATGGGAGATGGCTGTGGATAACAACACCCACATCATGTGACAGGCTGTGTGTCAAGCACGTATCGGTTTTTACAACCTCTGCTCTCCTGTTTTCAGCTGATTTATCCCGTGTGAGGCGAGAGGAGACATTCCTGGCCAAACTTGAGCAACAAAAAAGAGCAGACCTGGCATTCCTGAAGGGACCACACCTCATCTTGTTGTTCAAGGGAGAGTCTGGGAAAACCTCCAGCCCACCGCTCTGACCCCCTTCTCCCACCTTCATCCTATCTGTCCTCCCCTGTCTCCACCTACCCTGCACTCCCGCTGGAGCCCCGCCCTCGTCCTGCATTTCCTGTAAACAGGCTGGTGGGAAGCTCCTAGGCTGGACACTTCCTCCCCGGGGATGACCTGGCAATGACCTCAGAGCGCCTGGCACCAGGCCTGGCAAGCCAACGACACGCCCTGTCCACCACCTCGCCACACAGCCAACACCCAGTACAACAATGTACTTAAGATGGCTCCCTCATCACTACTAACACTAACATAACAGTGGGTGGAGGGGCTGTTTTAGAGGCCATGGCAGGGCTTTGTCATCACTCTGAAGAGGTTCATGTTGAACAGTTTGAGGGGAAAACGATGCCAAAGGGTAAAGTAGAAATACACAATTTTGCCAACATGGGCAGTTCCTTACTGAACATGCCGTTATAGAGACTGTTTGCTATGTGCATATAGAGAAAAACATCCGCATTATGGTTGTAAGTCCACCTGGAGCTGCTTCAAGTTGACATAAAGAACACTTAGTGGTCTCTAGGTTGAACACAAACACAAATTGTGGGCTTTCTTTGCTAAAACGTCCTTTTCACTACTCGTTTGTTGCTGCACGGCTCGGCGGTGTGGGCAGTACTGCTGAGGCAGCACGCTTAGCCGGAGCTTCATCTTTGATAAAGCAGCACAGAGTTGTAACTCAGTGTGCATGCATGTATGCGCACATGCACAACGACTACAAACAAACACCTTGATTAGGGCCTGGGATGAATCATTAGTGTGATTTTTTTTCTTTCTTTTTCCAGTGTACAATATGGCAGCTTGCTAATGAACATGTCTCTTTGCTTAGGCTGAATACTTGTGCTGAGGTAGGGCTTGAATAGCGCTATACATTAATCACACAAGTGGAAACAATCCAAGCTTGTGGCACAGCAGCTTTGTAAGTTCTCTTTAAAATGCATGTCTGCTACTGTAGGCATGGCCCTTTTTTGTGTGCACAGCTCTGGGGCCATTCAGTCATTTTCCTCACCACAAAAATCCACTGTTTCTCTGTGGGCACACTACCACGTCAGCTGTTGAATGTGTTCTCAATAAATCACTGCCATCGTCTGCTGGGTGGCCAGGGGATCGTGGCATGAGGTGCAAGATGAACACACAAAGACGAGAACAAGCACCTGCACCGACAACAGATGAGTTACACTGTTGGCACACAAGTAGGCACAAATATGCACTAATGCTCAAATAAACATAAAAAAAAAGCTCATACAGACGCTCCTGAGAGTGGCCCTGGCAACACAGGCATCTCCAGGGGGAATGCAGCGAAGGCGAGCTGACAGGACCGATAGCTTCTTTGCATCACTGTGAGTGGTGTGAGAGCATCCGCCACACAATGAGCCACATCGATAACATCACCGGGAGAAAAAGAGCGCCTCACTGAGGGACCATTGTCTGGGAGGTGGCAGGCTTTAAATGTTGAAATTTAAAGTATAAATTTCAAAGTGCACTGGACATAAAAAGTGGAGAAATCATGGTATAGCAGAGAACACCTGGTGGAGAGATAACCACAAGCATGTTATATGCATGACTGCAAGCTGAGCCTGTTTCTATATTGGTGAAATAAATATAAAAGAGAGAATGTGCACAATGAAACAGTTGGCTCCACACTACAAACAAAGCACACCAAAGGAAAACATACTGAGACATACTGGGCATTTTGCCCCAAGATCATCCTGAGCCTTAAAGGCAGCTCTTAGTAATGGCCCATCTCTTTGACTTCACACAGGTCATCAAACACAACTATTTTATTAAGACTGGGGGAAGACTGTGGCCCAGAGTGGCTGACACCGTGGCCCAGGCCAGGGTAATTTGGTACAGTCTGACCACGGTGATTCCTCACTCTATCACACACTGCAGTAAATCCTGCAGCCCCTCAAGGGTCCAATGAAAGAGAAGCACTTGAGAGAAAGCCACTTTAATAAAAGCCCTCCTAAACTTAACCATAAGTGTCAGGTACAGGAGAGCAATTACAACAGAGCTGCTCCTGCACCCTTTCTTCCACCCTCCCCCCTCTTCCGCCGCACTTGGTCGCCATGCTCTTTGTTTTCTTACTCTTCTGCTTCTTCTGTTAACACATCCCCTCCCCTTTCTCCGTCACCTTTTTCCTCTTCCTTCTCCTCCACTTCACTGTGTTAAAAGAACTCCCCCACACTTTTTCACCTTTAATTGCAGCCCATAATTAGTGAATTGTGAATAACCTGCGCTTAGTGAGCTACACACTTGCCCATACCTGTTCCCTCATCTCCGCAGTGGCACCAGATGCGACCTCTAAATCTACTAAATGAAAAACAGGAATAAGCTCTCCCTCATGCATTGTCCATCTTCTCAAAGCCAGCGGTGCCTGACACAGCAGGCGGCTCATCTCTCAGCGAACACTTAGCTACAAGAGGGAGATCTAATTCTACTCAGCCAGGTGCCCCCTGCTCATGTGTGATACACTGTGAGAGCATCTGTCAGCTGTTCACGGGTAAAGACCGGAGCTACAGATCCATGCCTGACAATTCGACTCAACACTTTTAACGTGCAGCAGTTCCACTGTCTAGAAAGGTGAAATTACAGGATGTGATTAGTTTCCAGAACTGAGCACTGACATGTATGAGTCTCTGTGGATGTTAAAGACTAATAGGAGGCTGAAAACGATGACTGTTTAATCAGTCAGTCCATTTCTACATGGAATAAATATTTCTAAAATGACAGAAAATTGCAAGGTGATTCGTGTCCAGTTCTTCAAATAATAAGAGTTGTGTTCACCTAAAACATGTTTTCAGTGAATGAAATAAAAAAAAAAAGTTCGATCAATGAAGTACTAAAGATTAAAGGGACTATGAGGAGGACTACATTTCCCATGAGCCTCCACGCACACGGTTAAATTCTTTGACTGGTGCAAGATGGACGAAAGTGAAAACATCTGCGAAGAATGTTTTCATTAATCAAAAATGAAAGTCGGAGGTTCGAAGACGATCAGATGCCGTCCTACTTCCAACCATAAATGGCGATCCGGCGGCATTATTCCCATGACCCACCGGGCAGCGTCCAGGAAACCGAAACTAGGAAATGCTGGGCGAATTGACCACTAAATAATAATAATATCAATAACCACAAAGACAAAACAATATATTTATCTAAAATGGACCCATCAACAAGTGTGGGTAACATAGATTCATCCACATTAATATGAGACTCTTTTATAACCAAAAGCAAACTCCTCGGGGTCTCTTTAAAATAACAAAACTATAAAGGTCAATTATCGAGTGAATACTTCACTGATTACTGATTGTTATGGGAAGAACATAATAAAAATGGTGCAACAACACTGCCCACAATATTTTTTCAGTGTAAATCAGCTCTAATGAAAACTATTCACACAGTGGCCTGCAGTTTATCAGGAGAAGATCTGATTTTTTATCACAAACAAACCATTCAACTCCACCATTTTGAGTCAACCACTGAGAGCTGGAAGCAGATATTTCAGACACAGATACATATGTTTGAAAAGAATTGAAGATTCACTCAGCATGGACACAAACTATATGTGCTTTTCTTACTTGGTTGAATCAACCTTTTATCGCTTATTTGTGGGGATACAAAACCATTTCGATTAAAGTGATTGGTTACTGTACCTTTCGGTGTCTGCTTTCGACGTCGGGGGTTTGCTGTCAATCCCAGGGAAACTGTTCATATCCACATAGCCATCATTTTCGTTGCAGGCGACTGTTGTTGTTGTGCGGTTTGGATCCTCAAAAAACTCAGTCACGGTGTGGGATCTGGTGGGCCTGCCTGGGATCTGGATGTTCTCGTAGTCTGAGCTCATGGCTGGGATGTTTTCATAGTCCGAGGTGTCTGCGCTGGGGAAGGAGATGGAGCGGGGTTTGGTCAAAGGCAGCGGCATGACGGAGCGGCGAGGACGCTCCTCAAAGGACTCCACTCTGGAGACGCCCCTGCCGTAAGATTTGAGGTCACTTTTCCTCCTCTGGTGGTTGTTGTAGAGGACAAAGGCGGAGGGTAAGTCCGCGGCACGCTGCTGGGGGTTCACCATGCGGGACTGCGGCTGAGGAGAGCCGGTGCTCCTACGGTCGAGCTCTATGACTCTCACTGGGCCATGGTGGCTGGACTCAGAAGAAGAACGCGAGGAGCGGACACTTCCGTCGCTGAAACCCTTCGAATCTGTCTTCCTCTTGAACTTGAGCGCCAGAAAGCGTTTAAACGAGGACTTCTTCTTCTTGGGTAAGTCACTGGGCTCATGCTGGATCAGGAGGGATGGCGAGCTCTTGGTGACTGGTCTTTTAGTGATGTACGCCAAATCGAAGGGCGGTGGGATGTCCACTAGAGAAGTCGGCGTGGAAACACCACTGGACGACTGATGGCTACGCTGGGAGAAGCTTCCAGAAGACGTGATGACACATGGGAGGGAAAGGTTATCGTCTTTCCTCCTCATCCTGATCTCATCCCTCAGAGATTGGTTGATCTCTGTTGGGGACGTCAATGTCAATTCTTTACCCTCTGCGGAGCGCGAGTACAATAAGAAGCGGCGAGACTTCACAGACGGGATCAAACAGTTGACTTCAGGCTGCTGTGGTTCACCGCTCTTATCCAAGGCCACTGTACAGTAATCATGAGTCTGGTACTCTGTCCCTGTCTCCTCTGGGACAGTTTCGGGGACATATCCTGGAACTTTCCCAGAATAAGAGCGTGACCGTGTGACAATAGTCTTCCTATCCAGTGTTATAAAGTTTTCCCCCTCCGAGTCAAACCCCGCCTCTTCGTAAATATGCTCTTCGCTGTCGGAGTCTGTGTCCTCGTAGTAAGGCACGATATGGCAGTCCAGTTCCTCAATGTCTTCCTCAAAGGCCTCGGTGGTGTGGGCAAACACCACTCTGTTGGTGAGCTCCGGGGTGCGGCCAAGGTCCAGGTCTGTTGGCACTGTGATGTTGCACAGCCTGAGGCGAGGCTGGCAGCTTTTCCTCTGGTCGTGGAAGATCTGCTCTCGCTTGGCCGTTCTCTCTTTTGCACTTTTCCCTTTAATATGTCTCTTCTCCGGTTCTTCCTCTTCATCCTCATCGCCTATCTCGACATAATCCTCCGATGAGACACACTCCAGCTGCTCAAAGCCATCTTTAGGACAGAGCGAATCATCGATATCCGCGTACTCATCTGCTGACTCGACATCCTTTGCTTTGTCTTTTTGCTGATCTGACGGCTCGGTGGCTTCATCAGGCTCCCCCTGGTCTGATAGGGCTTGTTTATCCTCCAGCTTGTCCACGTCATCTGATGACACATAGTAAGGTTCCTGGTTAGAAGCACCCTCGGTTTGCGGTTCATTTGAAGCTTTGTCGTCTGTGTCATCCTGACTCCACTCGGGGTCAGCGGTGGCGGTCATGTCTCCCGGAACAGCCTCTATGACTGAATAAGGCCCAAACACATCCTCGGTGCTGGCTGTGAAGCGAAAACAGCCGGACAGGTCCTTGGTGGCCCGTTCTGGTTGCCAAACCTCTGTGTCCCCTGTTTCAGTTGGGTCACATGACTCACATGTATCACTGGCGTCGTCGTTGGGGCCAATCACATCGTAGGGATACTCTTCAGTTACAGTGGGAAGCACAGTGAACCCAAATGCAAACCCTTCAGCCTCCAGCTCAGTCTGCAAACAGTCCTCACTGTGGTCACTGTCTGCTTCATTAACTCCAACAACCTCGTCATTATCACCCTGACTGAGTGACTCTGTTTGATCCTCAGAGGCTCCTGTAGCATCACAGGGCGTTTCAGTCTTTTTACTACAACTCTGTTGCTCCTCTTCCTCCTCCTCTCCTGCTTCGTCCTCAGTCAGGAGGACAGAAGGTGTTGATGTGGTTTCATCATCGGTGTGACTGCCACCTTCAGGCTGGTTCAAGTCATTGTCAGTGTTTTCGTCTTCAGTAGTGTCGACAGCAGGACCGTCATCTCCTTTGAGTGTTTCCTCAGAGCCAATGCTGTCTACGTCGCCATCATTCACTACGATGTCTGCTTCTTTTTCGGTTTCCTGCTCAGTTTCTTCCTCTGCTGTGTCCTCTTTGCCGCCGTCTCCTGTGCCGTTGTCATTAGCCTCATGTGTCTGCTCTTGATCCTGACTCTCCTCAGCCATCTCATGGAGATCCTCACTCTCCCCATCAGAGTGAGACAGGTCTCCGTTACTGAGCCTCTGAGGGGGACAGAGCTCCCCCCGTTGGTGAGACTCATACAGGGGTCTTGGCTTGGGGGCGACAGGCGGTTTTGGACCACGGACACGGGCACACGGACCGGACATCAGCTTGGACTGTACTTTGATGGTCAGATGACTGCGGACCTTTGGCTGAGGAACTTGCAGCGGATTCTGAAAATCTGCACAACGAGAGTGAAAGATAATTAAAAAGCTGTTTAAAAAGCATTTTAATTATTTCTTTTTTTACTGTTCTCTAACTAAAACTAAAAACACAAAGCCCTGCTTCTGTAAGGAGAGCAAAGGGGAAGCCCAGACCTGTGCAGCGCAGCAGTCAGAGACATGCAGAATGCTGCAGGGGACATTATCAGCAGGAAAAACAACAGAGCCACAGGGTACTTACAGGAGGAACAATAACATCTCCCTGTCTGGGAAATGACACATGCAGGTTGGTGGCTTACAGCAGGACCGGATAAACAATTATTTCAGAAATAATTTGTGCACTGATTTAATTCTCGAATCTACAATTCTCATTCTTATGAAATCACAACATAAGTGATGGTTACAGTTCACAGCAAGTAGCTAATTCTACAAACACTGGTCCCCATATCTTGTTTTTCTAGTTGGACTGTGTATTTAGAGGTAAATAAAAAAAAACTGTCAAGTCATTAAAGAGTACTGCTCGTGAAATTTAGAATTGTCATGAAACACACCCATACTTAACAAAGTGTGTACACCCCTTGTCTCTTCCTGTTATTTAGTACCTGCCCTGACGCACATCCTATTAAACCCTGTGTGCACTCTTTGGCTATCTCTGAGTGTTTTCTCTCTCTCTCTCTCTGCCTTTGTCAAGACCGTTAGTGTGAATATGATTTTATTTGTGTCTGACAGGTGTAGGCCTACTTATATTTTCTCTGTGTCACTGTGCTGTTGCCTTTACGAGCCCCAGGTTCTTTACTCCAGCAGAGCCTGCACACAGGACTCCACACAGGATGTCCATGGGGGGAAGGACATTAACAGCGTGGCCCCTCATCACTCCTCCATGAACCTCTCCAGGAGTACACATTTTCACAACACAAATGGACTTCCTTCTCGTCATTCTTCCCCGATTCTCACGAAACATACACAGACGTGCACAACCGCACACATATAGATACGTACACGCACATACATAGACACGCACACACGCACACACACTTTTTTGAGGGGGGAAAGGTCTTTTGAGTGCGTCAAAGAACAATAAAACTGGGAGAGAAAACAAGGGTCCCAGTCTGACAAAGCACCCAACTGCAAACAACAGGATATGAATTATGCAACAAGAATTCAATTAAAACAAATGTTTCTGAAACAGAGGAAGAGATAGACACTGGGACCTCGGCTGTGCCAAATTTACAGGATATGTCTAAAGCTGCTGAAAATTTACAGTGACAAGGCTGTAGATTGAAACTAGATTTCATCTGTTGACAACAACAGCAACCTCATTTCTCAGCTTCTTACTTTTGAGGAATTATTAATATAGGAGAGGATTGTATAAAATGTATAGGACAATGGCTGTGTGTACTATTACAGACACAGATTATAATCCTATCAGTACTAGGACAGAACATGTCTCCAGAGGAGATCTTCAACTTCACAGAGACTTATGTGCTTATCGGAGCTATAGATTGAAACCAATTCAAAATTCATCACATATTAATTTTAAGACAGATTAATCTAAAATTGTGTACATAATTGAATTTATTTCATTTTGTCACTGGACTAATTGCAAACACTATATCATTCTACATGAGGTTGAATGAATTTGCCTTGTGAAATAAGCAATAATAAGCAGATTAAACGTTTTCAAGTTAAATTTAAGATACAAATATCATTAATAACTCCACCTCTCCACCTAAATGTTGTACACACAAAGGCTCTGTACCACTTTGCTTATATGAAAAAACATTAAAAGTTTGGTTTATGTGAATATAAAAGGCATCAAAAGACAACCCACCTGCGTTCATTCTGGGACATCATCATCCACGGGCTCCCACACTTATCCTCATGTTTCCCCGCGCACACAGCGTCCCTCCAAACGACGTGGAAACTTCACCCAAATTCACCAACATTGTGCTAAAAAATCAAGTCGCACGTGAAGAGTTGATGAGCATCTTCGCCTTGTTTTTACTTCTCCAGCTGAAGACTACTTGTGGAGGGAGGACGTCTGCGGGGGGCTCAGTGAGCTGCTGAGCGTTCAGACGGCGTGCATCTCCAGTGCTGGTGCTACAGTGAACTGGTGCGCTCCTGCGTGTGTGGAAACGGGAGGTGCTGCCTGCCTGCCTGGCGCTTCCTGAGGCAGGACTACACGGAGTGGCGCGGACGCAGGGCGCGAAACAAACTCACTCTCTTCACGTTCATTGTTGCAACGCGCGCACACCACAGCATCATATCTCAGTTATTGCAGGGAGGGATAGGCTATAATTGCACGGAGAGCATCAGTGGGTCATTACATCCACATCTGGCCGCGTCTAGTTTCAGGGCGCTGCTCCACAGATGTGAGCAACGGCGTCACAGCGTTTGTCTACAGGCAGCAGGCTTCAAATGAATTAGACCAAACCCACTCATTGCGGGAGAATTGGACTACAACATATTATAGACCACACTTCAGTCACTCTTAATTGTTTTTTTATGTTTTTTTTGTTTTTTTTAACTGTGCTAACATCTAATCAGTATAGCTCCCTTAAACTGTTTTTGAACAGATAATGAGCTCTTATAGATTCTTCCCCCAGTCTGCTGTAGTCTCCATGGCACGTGTCTCATCAGTCGGACAGATGACAACAGTTGCAAAGTTAAGACTCCCAGCTTTACACGAGCTATTGAACTGTGACATCATGACACACTTTTCAACGCGGAATGAGTTCAGAGGATTTACAGACGGATCTTCTTCTCACTGTTTTCTTCGACGTGTTTTGCTCATGGATTGTTTCCTGAAGCAGACCAGTGCATAGAAAGGTTCCTAAAAGCAGTTTCCAAAAACAGTTTCTCTAGGACACACGAAGCTCTTTTGCTATTGGCCGGGCTTCCTGGCGCGGCATCTGTTGCATGATTGAATGAATGCAACCCTTTAAAAACCTTTCTTCATAACAGGAAACCGCTCTCCCTGTTTCCTGCACAACAGGCAACACTTCCCTAGCAACAGATGGGAAAGGTTGGCGATGTTAACCCCTTCGGTAACCCCTAGCAGAGCTGAGTGACTGGTGCCGTGCACAGCTGCCCCTGATGTTTCGAGGAACAGACAAAACTTTGACCGGCTCCAGTCGTGGGACTCACGTTGAGCTTTCAAGGACAGAGACACCTTGTGCAACACACTGGGAGGCTGGGAGCGTCGCCCAATTGGGGTCTTTGATTTGACAGATCCCCAATGCTGGTTAAACGCCCACACATTGGGAGGGGGATATCTCACCACCCCCCTTTTGTTCATCCCTCTTCTCTCCTCTCCTCTTCCACACACTTGAAGGTCAAACAATGCAGCAGACCTCAGGGGTGTTTACAGGAGAGGTGGAGTGGATAGTGATCGAGTGGAGAAGCACAATAAAAGAATCAGCTGTGCTGTATCTCTGCATGGCTCTGGTCCTGGCTGCTGCAGCCGCGCACAGACCCATACATTATACACCCAGCAAAATCCCCATTCCAGATGGTTTGGTGCAGGAAGGATTAGACTCTGCTGCAGGTGCAAAGCTCTATCAGACAGTAAGAGGTGCCTTGAGAGCATATTTCATAATCACCTCATGCTGTCTTTGCATTTGCATGAAGCTAATCTCATTAAGGACTCAACATTTTGGTTTTCTATGGAATGATACATTTCTAAATTATTAAGCCTGTTATTAAAGAGGGTATTAATTAGGCTATACAACAATTTCTGTTCAGGATGAAACTATTGTGGCTGCTGCAGTAATTAAGCTGTTTATTTGTGTAAATAGGATGCTGAGTAATGTATTTTGCAATGTGTGCCACAACAACACCACCACCATAACAATTAAATCTCTGTGACTCAGTTGTTTTGTTTCCACGTGTTACATTGTGATACTGTAATGACCATTATGAAGTGTTGAAGCCAAGACAGATTTTTAATGTGTCAGTATAGCACATTTATAGCTGCCATAAACCTAGCCTTTTGTTTTTGAACTGGATGACTAAAGATAGCTCTGCTCTGGTCTTTTGGCAGTGCCAAATGTGCCGCTCTCAGGAGCATTGGACTCACAATTGCAACATATGACCTTTTTTTTTTTTTTTTTTCTTGCTTTCGTTTCAGTACAAATATGTTTTGCCTGTGCAGGGTGTGCAAATAGAACCTGTCAAGCGTATTGTGTCATGTGAGTGCAGAGAAGAATGGCTTTAGGAGTAAATATCCCTCCAGATGTGGCACAGACGGTCAAAACATGTTTTTGGACGGAGGACACAAATTTCCTGGACCGCTTCTGGCTGTGTGCTGCGCTCTGTCACCCCACCTGGAACATGACTTGACTGGACAAAAAAAAAAAAAGAAAAAGAAAAAGGGGAGGGGGGAATGGAGATATTAGGAAAAACATGCCGTAGTAGCAGGGAACAAACCCTCCACTCGGCTGCACACACTGAACGCCAAACAGGAAAGGGATCAGGGGAAGGGGTCAGCAACTTGTTCCCAGAGCTGAGACAATCCATAACACCTGCTATGCCAGAGAGTGGACGCCGAACTGAATGGATGTGCTGAGTGTTTTTATTCCCCTCCGAGACTAAAAGCAATGTGACATCACACTTTCATGCAGCCGATTACTGGAAAGCACATGTTTTGATTTTTTTTTTTCTTCCCCCATTATGGCACAGTGTGATACATTACTGTACGCCACTGGACGCTTTGTTAACAGGATTAGTTTCCAGGAAAAGGAGGCACTTAATTACACGGTTATGCAAAAGAGCTGTAGTGTATTAAGTTGAGGTATTGATTCATGTGATACTCAAGTACAATCAGGCTCAGGTCTTTCACTCTTTAAAAAGACCCCCACACCTTTGTAATTGGAAGGCAAAGCATTTGACTGCTGTAATGGATCGAATCATTATTGACACGATGTATTGATTGCCAGCTGTGCACAACCAGTAGGAGCGTTCCTCTGAGACATGTGTATTTGCCCTGAGCTTTAGATCCTGATTAAAGCACTGTGGAGCAGCCAGGATATGCACTTTATTAAAATGTCAGAAGAAATGAAGAGTGAAGAGATTATTTCAGGATTAATGGAGTTCGGATGTTTTTTTGACAAAGATATCTGACAAGAGAGATGATGCATTATTAAAACAAACAAAAAAATCCCCTTGGTACATAACAAACTAAGGTGTCTTATTTGGCATGAAAATAGTTTTGTGCAACCTGAGTGAAATATAAGAAAACTCCACTGTCAGCAGTGTGTGCTCCACTCTCCCAACGATATAAAGTCAGGTCTACTTCTCCTCATCCCCAGTGACTGCCTTTGCACGCGCGCACACACATGCACACACTGCAGAGCCTTACTGTAAACAGGTGCACCGTGGAATTCAACGCTTCATCAAAAAACACGGGCTTAATTCCCCACAGGGCCTCCGGGTCTTCACAGCAAATCAATGAAACCGGCCTGTATCATTTTTGTCATTTGAATAACAAAGAGACATTATATCACATTTTTAAAAAAACGACTGAGGTCCGCTATTGTTATTGTGCTATAGTCATCACAATGTGGGTTTCTCCCATGCGTAGGCACTTTTCCTTTTTTATTTTATTCTAATAACACAGATTGTATCCCAATAGTGACTAAGTGGTGCGTCGGTGGCTCATTAGGTCACATTAAGTCGTAATTTAAACCTCGCTGTTTGTCTTCAGTCTAGCCTACTCTTAAGATAAAGTGGCAGCACCAGTCCATTACCAAAAAAACAAAGTCTTACTCCTCGGTAGTAAAAGGCCACGGCTACGACTACGGCACAATAGCTGTCACACTGCAGTTAATTAGCCTGAAGCCCAGAGAGTAGGTCAGACTCTGATAACAGATGAATTTGTTATTCTTTTTCTCTATTGCTGCAGAGACAATCCTCTAAGCTCTACTGTAAAAACAATGATTTACTGGGTCAAAATAAAATTCTCATGGAGCCCCATAAAAGAAAAGAAAGAAAGACGCATTGATGTCCTTTCCAAATAAAGCACAATGTCTGAGTCAAAACATTATCTGCTGGCTTCTGGTGTCACAGATTAATGAGCATCACAGAGGCTTTTGAGACTGTTGAGTTTGTGCGGTCTCTGTTGCTTGCATTATATATTTCCTCAACCTCTGCAGTATGTTTTTGTTTATCATTTTAATAGCGCTGGACATTAAGGTCCCATGTGGCAATATATAACACATTCACTGTATGGGATCTGCACTGAGCACTGTGTGTTACAAGTGTGTGTGCACACATATGAGCGCCCCCATAAAACAAGTAGAGTGTGTGCTATCCACGAGCGCCATTCTGATTGTGTACGCCGCTAAAGGATCTAGAGGGAAAACAATAGGATCATGAAAAAAGCCCCGAGCCAGAATTTACTCTTCCTGTGAGTGTTTTCACATTTCTCAGCCAAAGGAGACTGGGCGGATGCAGGTACTCCTGCTAGTGAAACACACGTCTTTGGCAGGGCTTTTACACAGTCTCACGCAAGTGTAGATGAAGGTGTGAGCGCACTGAATGACTTATGTAACAGCGTGTAACAAAACAAACCATGTCATTCAAACTCATATGTGCAGCTCAAGTGTTTCTGCTGTTCGACTGAATTCACTTCAGAGCTATGAAGCATTTCAGAGTCTTCGTCCTTGTAACATGAATAAGAAACACATGGCTTCTGCACATTATCTGCTCCATAAGTCAAACCTTTAATAAATCACCGCTATTCATTCGGAGCAGCTTTATGTGCATAAATCTTTTGTGTAACATGCAACAATGACGGTCATACGCAAACATCACAGAAGGAAAACATATCTGGGGGGCTTCCCAACTTCTTCTGACAATGCATCTTTCATCATGCTGCCCGTGTGCACAGATATGAGTGAGCGATGTGATGTCTGTGTGCATGTGTGTGTTCACTCAGCCTGGCGCTCATTGGTCTAGATAACTGTGTGGAAAACACAGATGGTTGTTGCTTTTGCTTCTTCCGCCAGACCTGTGTGACCTTTTACACAAAGATAACAGGGCGGGCTCTTATCCCCAGGACCCCGTCCTCCCTCTGTCCAGCCCCCCCCCTCCCATCCAAAAAACAGCGAGGCCTGGCAGCTCAGACAGAGGACTTCCTCCCTTCGAGCTGTCTGATAGAACAATATCAACAGCCAGAGCCACAACCTCCCTTTTGTGTCCCTATACTCGCCTTTTGTTTTGGAATAATTAAGTCCCTTCTAATCAAGACAGGTCCCTGACAGACAGGAAATGAGAGATCTGTATTGAAATACGATTAAGTTTGTATTTGTCTTTGTATAGTAACAGTGCTTTTAACTAACCGACAATGTATATTTTGTAATCGGATGAGACTTTCTGCAAGGCATGTGCTGTCATTGTGGCAGTGAAATCACAAGTTTGAGTTTTGTTTGAAATTTAAATTAGAAATTTAAAGGTTTTTATGAAAATATGATGTGTATCGTGCTGTTTTTGATTATATTCTTTTAACATTTCTACTCAAGCTATGTGTATCTATCTGTTCTGCATCCTACATGAACTTTGTGACGCTTGTGATTATTTTTTTATACACAATCCCTGTGCTTTCAGACTCTGCAGATAAAACCATTTAAAAAGATATCTAGAAGATAAGGCTGGTTATATTCTACTTTTTGGTTTTTTGTCACGGCATCAAATCCTCTGTGTAATGCTTTAGTCCCCAAAGTCTTTGACGCTCATCCCATTTATCCCATTTTGTTCTTTGCAGCTAAACAACGTAGTTTACAAAGGTTACAGAAACAGGATTACATAGAGCATTTGTTGGGGACTAGTTTCATCTGTGGATTAATCTGCTATAAAGCCAATACTTAGGACACACTCACTGATGCTTTGGTTATTAGATTTGGTTGGAGTGAGAAAAATAAAAATCATCAGACTCATCATCAGTCTATCTTGTTTCGGCTCCTCATGTCTGGTAACATCACTCTCTAGGCATCTCATGTTGTTGTCTCCATGAAGCCTGCAGCGTGTGATCGTGTCCTCTCTGTATATGTCTCTGGTACCAAAGTCACTTCAGGTCAGTCAGGGTGAATTTCCCTCAATCAGGACAGTTTTTCTTTTCCCTGGAGAAGATCGACGTCCGTCCTGTGCACAAGGTGACCCTATAGGAAACTGTTATTTGAATATATCTGGCTCTGCTAATGTATTTTCTCCCTCTTTCTCTTCCAATATCAGTACTTTCATTCCTTTTTTTCTTCCCTTTGTCTCTCTTGGCCTCACACTCAAGGGACATGAGCGGCCTAGCTGTCCTGTCTCTGGTCAGATATTTTGCTGAGGTGGTTTTAGCCGGGGCTCCTGTGTATTCTCATGCACAGTGAGCCTCGGGGGATGAGGGGTGTGGCGGTGATGATGGTGGCGGTGGTGGTGGGGGAAGTGGTTCATATACAAACTGGAGGATTTTCTCCCAACATCAGCACAAACAGCACGGTCAATTTTCATTTAGGAAGCTGCAAAACCATCAAAGTGTGGAATATGCCTCAGTGCGTATATTTGACCGCGCGATTTATCATGACGACAACGCATGTAGGTCACAACATCGCTACAGCACCGGTCGGTGTGTGGTTAAACTGGTGATAATGAAAAAGCCGTTGACCTGTGGAGACCTTTGTGCGCGCTCGTCTGTTTTCTCAGTGGGAAACAAATGAAGTAGAGGACACTTAAAATAACATTATCTATAAATTATATCTGCCCCCCTCCCGCCGCCCTCCAGGTGATGGGTGTCAATCCCAACACTGTGTCAGCTGATGTCAATCAGCAGCTATCACCCTCATAGGGATGATGTGTTTCCATGGCAACCTGTAGGTCAAAAGGGTCAGCCTTGATACAATGGTCCGCAGTCGATCGTTACTGTCGTCACAACACATTGGCAGGGTGATATTGCCTGAGTTGTCATTATTTGGCGCAGTGAAAATCCCTCTTGCCCCTTCCCTTGGGACCCACTTTCTTTCCTCACCCCTCATTGACCCAGTGGCCATTGTCTGTAATGCCCCACGCTCGTCTTCTTGAGCGGGGTCTTGGCTCTGCTGTGTCGTATTGGTTTATGAATTCAGCACTGTGGCGCCAGTGCAATAACTGAGATTTAAAATGCCAGGTGATGGGGCCACTTTAAGCTGAAGTCGGTAATAAAGATATATTGTGGTGGGAAAAAAAAGTGTCGTGTGTGTACAGGTTGAAATATGTGTTCAGATTTTATGTGAGTGTGTGTATGCGTAGATATACTGTAGGTCACAAACATATATTCTTTTCATTTGCCTGTAATGTGGTTAAATGGCAACTGCAGGTGAAGCACCGCTGAGGTCATAGCCAGACCACCAGACAAAATAATTTGGAGCAATCTTTTTTTTGTGTGTCATGTTTTATTCAATTGAGTTTGGCTCCCCTGCAGAGACGCCTAATCCAACCCAAAGTCATGGCAAAACGTATCTGACTGTTATTGAGAAACATGAACATATTACAGCAGAAGCAACAATTCAGACTAAGCTAATGAAATGTGGCTGATTAGATTTAATAGATGCATTCAAATGGCAGCACTGTCAATGAAGTGAGTTAACCGGCAGACTGGCATGAGGCACGACTGCCATTACCGTCATCAGACTTCATCCTGCATCAAAGTGATTTAACCTTGACACAAGCTGTGTGGGTGTCGATGTTGTGCGAGGCAGAACATTTGACTGTTTTTTATCGTATTGTATCAAAGCGCAGCTATAAAAGCAAATGATTGTATTTTGTCGGTTGTGTTGCAGAGCACATGAAGAAAGGAATAAAAGTAACATTCAGAAACTACAAGCATCGGTGCTCTTTCCAATGTAGCAGCCATAGGTCCCCACTGTGAGAAAATCTGTACCTTCTAGCAGTATGCACATTTTATGAGCGTCATTACTAAGTTTGTGCTAACACAGACATAAACAGGCCATAAAACGGGGGAGATATCATCCTTGGGGTAAACCTTGCTATTGGATTCCTGTTCTCCTCAGGACGGACACATGCTTATTGTGCTAAACAAACCCCTGCCCCTGCTTTAGCAACATCACCTTTCAGCATTTTTCCCCTCCTGCCTTTGGGAGGTGTGAATGTGTGTGTGTGCTGGGAGGCGCCCTACATTTAACCACAGCAACACTTTTCATTACTCTCATAAGGCGAGGTCAAGGGGTGATGTGTGCTTGGGTCCTACAGCGTGGTGGTTGCACAACTGTAGTGCCGGTGAAATGAGATGTAATATGTGACGGAGTGGCTTTTATCAAACTGTGCGTCCTTGTGGCAGACAGTGAGCGGTGCGGGAGGTGACAGGCAGGGAAATGAAGCTTTAGGTGGCCGCTGAGATGGAACAGGAGATGTCTCAGTCAGATAGATAGCAGCACGCTAACAGCGAGATACCGAGCTCCCTGCAGAGACCGTCAGCGGAGCACAACGTAAATTATAAGACAGTCACATTTGCAGAGGTGGGCTGTATTCCTCTGAAAGTTTGGTGCCAAAGGGGAGCACATAAACAAAAATGTTCATCAAGGAATTGTTTCCAAATGTGAGGTATCGAATTTGACAAGATTACACAGCGCATTTATAAAACAGAATTTGTTCTGTGCAGCTGTGACCAGCGTCTTAACCT
This sequence comes from Decapterus maruadsi, assembly GCA_030347415.2. Taxonomy (NCBI): domain Eukaryota; kingdom Metazoa; phylum Chordata; class Actinopteri; order Carangiformes; family Carangidae; genus Decapterus; species Decapterus maruadsi. Next base: position 8,919,249 of record CM064896.1, on the reverse strand, counting down.
GCAGAGGACAAGGCTGTCACAATCTCATCTCCGATGTGCATCCATTACTGTGTGGAATTATAATGGGACACAGCCACTACAAGGGCAGAGCCAAACACTAACATGATTATGGTAATGACTGCCAACAGCTATCCCTCGGAGCGCCAGGGAGATGTGCACTGAAAAGGCAATTCCTAACAATTAATCAAAACACATAAATAGACATAATGTCATTGACTTTCACTCCTGGCAGACAAGCGATTGGTGAATGTTGTTGATACCTCTAAAGCTATTCAATCACGGTGATGCATGGGGTTGGAGGTGGGGGGATTTGGCAGGCGACAATACATCATGTCAACGTTTAGTTTACACTTTGTCAGCAAATGTAATTAGCCAGAATTACATTTTTACATGTTGGAGACCTGAAGCACACACAACAATCCATCTCAGCAGCAAATTTCTAAGTGGCTGGTTGTGTTTCAGATTAAACAAACCCCAGGGATTCCCACAGTGATGACAACCAATATGGGCTATGATGGTGAAAACATGCGGTGAACAGACATGTTGTGCATATTGAGCAGCAGCTCGCTGAGCGACAAGGCAGTTCACAGTCATGAGCAAAGAAGAGTTCAAACTAAATACCATCATGCTCACAGTGGCAGTGTTACAGAACATCCTCGCTAGGCTGAGGTGAATGTCATTTGTTTTGCAGGTATTAGGGTATTTGTTCATAAACCTAAGGATGAGAATAAATGAAATTTCGACCTGAAGATGCAGCTTAATAAAAAGTTATGTGATCAAGAAAGTTATAACAGTTCACCCTGAGGGGGGGCATGAATGTCTAGGCTAAATCTCTTGGCGATCCATCCAGTAGTTCTCAAGACATTTCACTTAAAACCGCTGATTAACTTCATGATAGAAAATGATGTATCGGCCTACCCACAATCCAGCAGCCATGCCACAAGCATGACTAAAAAAAGGCACTCCGCAGCCAAAATGATGAAGTGATAAGTGATGTGACATGTTTCTTAACCCTTATTGTCTGATCACATTAATGTTAGGGATGCACCAATATGAAAATTTTGGCCGATACCGATATCCGATATGAATTTTTCTGATATTTACCGATATCAATATGTGTTGTTTCTGAGATGATACATTTTTGTACAGACTGAAAATCATGCAAACTAAATTTTTGAATGTCTTCCTTTATTTTCAGAATGTATTTTACTTCCAAATAACAAGGTTACAGGCTACAATCCTCCTCGCATTACCTCAACTTTGCAGGTGTTGCATACAGATCTATATCGGTTGTGCATATTGGCCCAGTTTTACTCATCGGACCGATAGCGATATGTTAAAAAATGACGAACATCGGCCGATACCGATATTAATGCCAATATATCGTGCATCCCTAATTAATGTCATGTATGATGATCACAGGACAACCTATATTTCATGCCTGGACTGGAATAATACCTGATTCACAACAAGTCTATATGCTAATTTCTGGGCTAATCAGAGTCAGCGTGAAGTTTTGAAGCACAATAACAGCTCTCTGTCTATACCTGACAGTCTGCTGATTGGATCTTCCACCGGCGGTGAGGAGAGCAGCCGTCACTCACGCAGGGTGTAAATCCCAACGCCTCCTGTGAGCCACCAGTGTTTCTGATCTAATGTATGTGTGATCAGTCGAGCATGTGGTTAAACGCAAGTGTTGACTACTGCTTTTTTCCCACAGAGACAGATGGTACCCCTCCACCCCCCACCGTTATACCACTTTCCTCTTCTTCTCAAATATACATGAATTTAATTTATGTTCTGCTCCCATAGGCAACTTTCTCATTTGCTCCTCTTCTCTTCCTTTAATTGCTAGAGTTTTTTTTTGTATGTCTCTCACCTTTTCCTCTCTGCACTCAAAGCAGCTGCCGTATATCGCTGTAGGCCCTGAATCAGCAGACGACTATATAAAGCCAAGACACAGGACCGATCTCCCATCAGACAGGGTGTTTTATATGTTTCATATATACTTTCTGCCCTGGGAACCTAAAGGTTATTTTTCTGTTTATGTCCCTGGTTTCAGGTTATATGAAAAATCTAAAACCACAATAAACAATGATCTTTCCCCTTTTGCCACCATTTATGTTTTTATCACTTTCCCTGTGACACATAGTGTGATTTTCTCAGCTCACTACCACCATGGGAAGTGTATAACCAAGACGAATATATGGCTCTTATCAAACAGTAGCTCGAGTGGGGGGGGGGGGGGGGGGGGGGCATGCGTGTCTCTGTGTTTCTGCAAGACTGTGCTCACAGATATTCACCTTGCATTATCACATTATGACAAATATAGCATTGGCACTTGGAAGCATATGGAAGCAGCGGATGCTTTAGTTCAATGCTGAATTCAAGGTGTTGCTATATGGTGTTAATGATATCAAGGCATCAGGTAGGAGAATAATGTGCAGAGAAAATACAATTACAAGAAACACGCCTGCTGTTTAACATCTAATCCTAAAGCCTATGGATCATCAGCTGTGGTGGATTTGGGTTTGTCCATGAACACCATAAAGTGGTGAATGGTCTGGGTTTATTAGGCAGAGTGGGGGGGTAGAGGGCGGCTTAGACGTGATGGAGCTGTATTGATCCTCCATCAACATCCCACGTGCTAAATCCTCATCTTGACAACTGTGACTGAACACTAATTTTGCCCTGTGGGTTGTGTGTAACCGCTCATGAAGAAAGCAGTGACATCGTCAGATTGTCAGCAATTGTTCTGGTATCCTTCTGTATTTTCCTTATGTGTGTGTGTTTGTGTGTGTAGTCTGTCCCCTTTCCTGGTCTTCGTGATAGACAGGAAGTTGTGTGGCCCATGCAGGTCCTGCATGTGTTTGGCAGCTCCTGCAGAGTCTTACCCTAACCCTGGTTATATTCTTCTGATTCTCTGCAGTGTTGCACCTTCTGATGCAGGTCTGTCCATTTACCCTGGTTTCATTTTTGAAGATCTGACAGTTGATGGACGTCGGGTGTCAGATGCAACAGTTTGTACTGAGCTTTACCTTTGAGGGAACTTTTTTACTTAGGTACCTGTGATTTTGTGCTATAAAATTGGTTTGAATAAACTTGGTTTCAAAATAAAAATGCAATTAGTCTTCCGAAAAGACTTTCTTTCATAATCAAGAATATATATGAGAACTTATATTTTGGTCGTTGTTGCTGTGCGATACAATCGGGAGGTATACATACTAGTGTACTATGTTGATATTTTATTTGCGAAGACAGTTGGGACCTAAACAGAAATCCCATCTTCCAAGGTAAATTAATTTGTCCATAATAAACCTGGATGCTAATGACAACCATTTGTCCCCTGCTGTGGCAATAGATTGCTTCACTCTGAAAACAGCCACGTTGATCGACTGAGGAAGGTGTAAAATGCAATAGAAACACTGTCAAACCAACAGAGGGCCCGCCTCAGGCAGTTTACTAAGTGTTTGTGAGTAAAAATAAAATGTGCCACACACATGTGCATGCAAATTAGTTTGAGGCAAAGACTTTTATCAGTCTTTGCCTCAGTGAGCCAAAAAAGCATTTTGTGCAGAGGCAATTTCATGTGTAAAGTGCACATGAAATGTACATGACGGGGTGAATATATGAATCAAAGTCAAGGAGTCAGTTTTAGTAACTCTGTTTTAGTTTGGGGATAATCAAAGAAATTAAAGATCGCAAATCCTTTAGCAGCTTTCATGATAAATCTGTTGAGTCTCAGCATCGAACTGGGTAATCTGATCCTATTTGTGTTGTTTACTCCTTTCCTTGTAATAGAATAACAACTGCTGTGACTAATAAACTGACTTTGCACATCACTATAAAACGTTATCGAGCCCCGAGCAGAAGATTTCAAGGACTTTGCTTATAATCAAGCATTCTGGTAAGTTTGCCTCAACCCTTACGAGCACAAGCAGAACAATTATCCACTTCTACAGAGAGTTATAAACTTAATGACTCAGCATAATCTAATTTTCTACTTCATTATTAATCTGATCCTGCACAGCTGTAATCAGAAGGGAAAATCTGTTCAGAATGGATGGTTTTATCATGTTTGTTGCAGACACTGTGCAAGCTGTTCACGCTCCCGCCACTCACTACTACTGAACACACGGGAGGGATGATGACTGCTCTGAAACTATATTGGATCTTTTGGTGAAAGATACAAAATCTTACAGAAGAGAGAACTGTTTGAAACATTATATATAAACTCTAATGAGATTAAATTATGCGGATATGCCTCCTATATATTCAGAAACTCTCTTATTGATGAAGACAATACACCACTGTCTAGCAGAACTTTCACCAAATTCACAAATTTCAATCAATGAGTAATTCTCCTGAAATATAACTTGGAATATTTGCACACCCACATGAACTACACTTGAACCCCTCACACCACATGCTAAGACTACGGCTGTGGGCAAACCTGTTTTTTGGAAAAGCTGTAAATCCCCACTAGATGAGGTGTAATGAGGTAGCGCAGGGCCGTGATCCCCTCTGTCTGGGCTTAATATGGTAATACCTGCCCCCACAACACCCAGGCTGTCGGCAGAGGACACAACTAGGATTTACTCTCTTTATTACCTCGGCGCAGCATTTCATTTCCTGGGCATTTGGGTGGGTTAGTGGTACAAGCAGGCGGATGTCAGGACTGGCAATCACTCAGGGCGATGCTGGGAGACACTGACGTACGACAGAGTCATCACTACAGGCAGAGTTGAGAGAGAGAGAAAGAGAAAGACAGGATAATCTTTTGTTTGGGATGATGAGGCCCTGGCTGCATGGCACTGGTTGAGAAATGGGATGTGTTTAACATAGCGTACAGTAGCCTACACTCCCAAGTGTTAAATATGAATGTGTGGGTGTCCCTGCGTTTCTGTGTAATATATTCTGCAGTGCACACTGAGTCATGTGACAGTCATTCTTTCGCTGAGTGGCCCTTTGGAGCTGATAAACACCACTTGGCCTCCTCTTTTATAAATAAGTTAGCACCCAAGTCGTTTTTAATCAAGACCTAATTTGGTTGCGCTCTAATGAATTCATGATGGGGGACTGGGGAGAAGCTTAATGGTAGTTGGCAAGCTGCTTGCATCCGCACTTGGGGATCCACTGTTATGTCATCAAGCAGCAGAATCAGTTACAAGAGGAGTGACTTAAGTGAAAAGCAAAAAAGAAAAAGTTGGTGAATAACAGGTAACAACTGTTCTCTCATAAATAATGCCTTATTAACAATCGGATAAAGTATTTTAAATGCAAGTGAAAGCTCAATTATGTAAGCAGTAGGCTAACTGTCCACTGCCTCCATGTTTAGCTGTACTAACTCACAAGGTGTGCGGATGGTAAAATATTAAAAACCCTCTGGCTCAGTCTCTGGTTCCCACGCCCCTTTTTTAAAGTGATATTCCGGCGTAAATTTAATCCATGGTCCAACCAACGCACCCGAGTTAGACCCCACTTCAAGAGATGAAGTCTCGCTAACCGCTAGCTTCCCTAGCAACTTTAGCAATGACCGCACCATAACAAACAGCGCAGTATACGGATCCACGCGCAACCGACCAAACAGCCACAATTAATGCTCAGAACAGCACCAAACGTCATCAACAGTACAAACAGGGTCCCAGCACATAATACGAGGCATCAACCATCTGTTAGCTTAGCCTGGTTTTCTATTGAAATGAGATGAAAACAACTCACCCACTCTGCTCCAGTTATATGCTATGCAGCAACTTTCCATGTCCACGATAGAGTCCAAGCACTGACAACGTCATGTCCGTGGCCGACTGGCAGCACAATCATCTGGCTTCAGCGGCCACCGACAGGCAGTAACCAACATACTGACAACTTGATTCCCCCCAGGTCCAGCATTTAGACTCCACCGGCTCTCTCCCTCTGTCACTTTTGCCTCCATTGAAATGAAAATGAACCCTATACTGTTGATTACGTTTGGTGCTGTTTGATAGGTTGCGCGTGGATCCGTAGTATACTGCACTGTCTGTTATGGTGCGGTGACTGTGGTCATTGCTAAAGGTTCGTTCGGGTCATGGATGTATTATATTATCGGTTCGGGTGCGTTGGACCAACTTCTTCTTCTTCTTCTTTTGATTTTGATTGGCGGCTGGCATCCAACTTATAGGTGCATTGCCGCCACCTACCGGACTGGAGTGTGGAACAATCAATTGCAAGAAACCATAGACTGTAAAAAAAAAAACAAAATTTAAAAAAAAGAAAGAAAAAAAAATTAAATCCTCTCCATTAACCCTGTGTCCCTCAGGTATTTCCTTGCTGACCTTTGCAACAGGTTTCCTAATACAAAACCAATTGGGTTGAGTTTACGCCGGAATATCACTTTAAAACAATTAGTATGCAGACATAGGCTACTATAATGTAATTATTATTCAATTAAGCAATCTATCGCAAAGAAAGGATTAATCAATGTTAAAATAGACGTCAGATGTTAAATATATTTGTTTATTTGCTTGGCTTAGTTGGATGCCTCCGGATAAAGCTGAGTAAATCTTTAAAAACACGATTTGGAGTTAAAGGAAAAAACACTGATGTGTGATGTTATTTATAGTATTTTTCGGTTCATTCTTAAGAGAAATGTATTTCCTCCTCATTGTAGTTACATTTTGCATTTGCTATCACCAGTGGATAAGATATGGGCGCAGTCAGTGTAGTGAAATCATACAGGATACATATTTAAGATAAATTATCCGTAATAATGGGATCATCCTTTAAAAACAGAAGCATACACTAATACTGTATTCTTGCTATGTCATTGGAGCTGTGAGTTCAGGCAGACTACACCAATGTGTCTCCACCATTCAGATGTTTAACAGGCTTACAGTCACATCATATTGCCATTGTTCTTGATTAATGTGGTGATAAATTGTATGCGTGAATTAAACTATGAATCAAGACCGAGGAAGATTGCATGCAGATGTGTCGCAGACATGAAGATTAAAGAAAAAAACACCAACAGATTATCACACGTTCATTAATGTGTGATATGTCAACATGAGTAATATTGTGCACAGGCTCTGCAGTTATGATTATAGGAAGCCACTTTGTATAAATCTAAGTGAAATACGAATGAGGAAATGACTACTCTTTCCATTATGTAGTAGATCTTAAATACCATTAAAGCTGCATGTAAAAATGACTTATTCTTTCAGTGGTTGGAATCTAAATCCCATTAATACAGCCAGAAAGAAGTCCAATACGAAAACTAATTTTAATACACAACACTGACAGAACAGCGCCTTTTCTTTTTGGTGTCACTTTAATAGCACCAATCTCACAGGCAATTTAACTTTAAGGGCTGCAATGCTGCTATGTGTACTGCTGTGTCATTTTAAAAGGAAACAGTAAAAAATATTTCAGGATACCTCATCTCCTGTGACTGTTTCAAAACAATTTTATTTGTTAACATTAATAAATAAATAAAAAAAACGATCAGTGTAATGGCGGAAAAGATAAGCTGTAATTTGCTAGTGGCATCAAGTCGCCAGTCATCCAGGCCTGTAGCCTCTCTCCTCAGTGGAGAGGAAGGATATACCCCACTTCCTTGAGCTCCACCCTGCCCCATGCTCTATAGAGGAAAGAGGAGAACATAAAATGCAGGGCTAAGAAACTCCCCTGGGGTTAAACCTTAGGGTGGGAACAGCATAGACAAAACACAGTAGCTTCTCTGTCATAAATCATGGTCGTTTATATGGCATGGTGGGGTGTGCAACGAGTCACACCTCAACCCAGGTGAGTTTGATGCTGAATTTTGTAGCTTTGCCTGAATTGGATTTGCAGGATTTGATCTGATTAAGAGCAAACAGAACCTGGTAATTTCTGAAGTAAACATCCTTTGTTTCACAGAATGAGATCAGCAATGAGTCACTGCTTTGTCACATTGACTGAAGATTTCCTGGATCAATAGGTGGGAATTTAGGAAGATCCCATTTCCTTCTACCACAGACTTTGTTGTGGAAAAACACAAGAATGAGAAAGAGAGACTTCTCGAGGGTAATAATTATGGATGCTTTGTAATGTGACAAGAATGGCAAGGGGCAGATGGCTCACCATGGGGGCACTTTCAGTGACAAAGTGCTCCTAGTGCTCTTTGACATTGTGTTTATACTGTGCGCACTGCAACAGATGTTAGATATTAAGGAAATGGTGGCTCCTTTATTATTCTTATTTACCCTTCTCTGTTTTCTGGAAAATCGAAAGCACTGAACTCCGTGTTGTTTGCCTCTCTATTTCTAGGTGTGTGTCACTCTTCTGAGGAAATTCTTGGGTGAAGGCTGACAGACTGGATGTTGTCTTCACAATGCACAATGTCTCTTTTTAGCGAGGAGGGGACAATAGTGATGGAGGAACAGTAGGAATGGCAGAGCAGGAAGTATGCTGAGGAGGACAGGAAATAGGAAGCGCAAAGCAGGAATAAACGCTGTTGAAATAGTCAGAGGGAAATTGCTGTGCCACTGTCTTGAGGTTCTCCCACAAGTCGTTTCTCTGCTGTCCTTGAACGACACAGAGAGCAGAGAGCACGCCTCTCGCAAAGATGAGACGTCTGATAGAAGAAATATATCAATGTTGATATTAACACTTACACTGATACACATCAACTCAGTGGAGACAAGGGTCCATGAGGACACACAGTTTGTTTCATGACATTTGTCTGGCCTGGAAAATACAACGACCACCTGCAAGTGGAAATAGCTGCAGTGACTCTGTATGACTCTGTATCACTTGTATGGCTGAGAGTTTATCTTTCATGTGTTTTATTGGATACGGTTATATTCATGTATTTGCATTTTGTCTGGTTGCAATTGTTTTGGGCTCTGTATAGCACTTTGTGATCCTTGAAAATTGCTATATGAATAAACATGACTTTATTATGGACTTATTCTTGCCTGGCTTTGTCCATATGCAAAAATATCAGAATAGAAACACTAAATCTCACTAATTATGGCATGTTGTATCATCCACAGTTTGTCTGCAGCGATTTACCTGTTGGCTGACGTAGCAAAACCTGGCATGCAACAGTCAAAATCAAAACAACCGCCATATTGGCAGGAAAGGGCACTTTTCAAATAACTACCAAGCATAAGATGGATAACAGCTCACCAGCTTCTCTCTACACCGATTATACTTATACAAACTGAACATGGCGGCCAGCTGTTGCTCCCAGGGAGGCCAGAACAGTCGGGGACAAGAGCATTTAATCAAATCCCGAAAGATCCAGAAAGATGGCAGAGGTGGATTAGTGCCATTAAACATGGTTAAACATACACACACTGTTGTGGTTCTTGGCAAATCTAGACACGGGCTATAAAACACAAGCTGGCACAGCAACTGCTTGCATTACACTGCCCAAAAATGTTAGGTTAATTCTATGTTATGTTAACGTATCATTAAGTGACACTCACCCTTCCAATGATCACAACACTGCCTTTAGCCGGTAGACTCATGCACTTGTACCCGTCCAGGCTGTTGTATGTTTTCAGAGACTCTCTGCTCGGATGTGGGAAAGTTTATTAAATAGTTGTAGCTGTCAGGAGACTGCAGGTCTGGATTATTGTCCACTCTGATTGTTTCAATACTCAGGAAAAACATCAGGGCTATTATTAAAGCCTATTATGTTTAATTGTCAAGTTTTGTGATCTGTCGCTGAATTTCCTTTTATTTTAAATGCGCAGTGAATTCTCTGGCGGCTTGAAATCAGCACTGGCACCGTTTATTTTTACCCAAGCGTTTCTTGCCGACATGGCAGTTTTAACCAAACCAAGTCACAGGACGTCCGGAGCTCTACTTCGAGCAGATTTCCCAAACTATCAAAGCGTTACTTAAATCTTGACAGAACAATGAAAATTCAAAGTAGATATGTGTTTAGTGCTTCCTTTGTGGACTTTCTCTGGCTGCAGACTCACAGTCCAAACATGAACATTGCTAGTTAGGATACTTTGTGACGCCCTGTGATAGACTGGTGACCTGTCTGGGGTGTAGGTACAGTAGCCTACCCCGCCCTCACTCAGTGTCAGATGGGACTGGCTTCTGCCTCCTCCCACCTCAACCCTGCACAGATGAGCAGTAAACTAATAGATGGATGCATTTCTATTGCTATGTATTGATTATAACTCAGCTGTGCTTTTTAAACTTGCAACATATAACTAACACAAGTTCAAATATAAACTAAATTGTGACAAAGTGTTTCTCATTCATACATTTTTTACTAGAGTCATGTGTGGGCAATATTTATGCATGTTCAACAGTGTATGGCTTTTAAAGTTAGAAGTCAGTGACTAATTAAAATGTATTTATGTGAAATATAATGGGTTGGAGAGGTTTGGGTTACATGTGAACTTGTGCAGACCAATCAGCCAATCAGAACTGCATGTCATTCAAAGTGGTGGGGCAGGGACTTTAAAGTCACCCATGTGATCGACATTTCTCAGAAAAATCTCTTAGGGACCAAACATTGGGGGAAAAAAACATGTGCAACAAGGTCACAGCAAGTCCTCCGCCCCTCTAGGCAGGAAGTGCCGAGCACAAATCGTCTGTGGGGCTCTGCCCATCAGAAACAGGAAGAACAAAGTGCAAACCAGCAATGATGCCCCACCCCTCACACTAGGAAGATGGATTATGTTGCTGAACACCTTGGTGATGTTGTAACAACCTCAAACAATGATAATGGTAATTTAAGATGAGGTGTAAGTGTCATGATAGTTCAGTTTCAAAATTAATCTATATTGACACTGGAGGAAACGAGGTGAAAAGTGTATTTAATGGGGATCTAATGGTGTTCAGTTGGGAAAATACCAAACAAATATAGTGATTTTTCATCAGTTACCACGATAACAATCTGTATCCCTCCGTGGCACCTATTATCTATATTTCCCCTTCTTCTGTCAAACTAAAGAGAGCAAGCCAAACCAAAGCCCACAGCTCGGACCCATCAAACACAGCATGGATGCACTTTCATAGCAACTATGTCTTTATAGAGCTTCTTGGTAATTGTGAATTGACTACACTCCAGGCAATTGCAGTCAAAGGTAAACACATCCATCATGTATTAAATAATTGGAAAATACATCACGTGCAACACATTTCCTGCTTTAATACAAAAAAGTGGAGGGAGGATGTGTGTTTCCCCTGACAATCTATTTACACAGACTTTAGGAAGGACTTACATGTATGCTATTGCAATATAAAATTGTATGAAGATAACACACACACACATATTGGGAAAGTGAGACAACACTGTTTTGTTGAGTGTATATATAGAGAGTCTAATTACATTGTGAGCAGTAGCGATAAATCACTGGAGTCTTAATCAAAGCACTACAACAGAGAGAGTCATCAATCACTTATACAGCACAACACAACATCAGCCCATATCGTCTCCTTGTCTTGTGGCTGGCAGCCCCACTCTGCACCCAACATGGGACAGATCACTGTGACACATTATCATTCGCACAATCAACACCACTTTGGATGTACTGACAGAAAGCCATCAAATAGCAAATGGATATGGAGATATATAGGGCCATAAAACTGACAAAACCTGATTCCCATGTCAATGTTGGTAAAGGAAGTGCACGAGGAGAAAATGAGATTTTTCCTCTCTGTTTTATGAAAAACTGGAGCACGAGAGACGTGGACAGGCGGAGAATATCAGCGGCTCCTCTGAGGTTCCTCTTCCAAGCAAAGGTGTCAGTCTTTTGATAACCTGCTATGATCGAGTCTTTCAAAGTGACGGTCTCCTCAGCTCTGGACTCTTCGATCTCTGCATGGACACGTTAACAGTGTTTGGCTGTGATGGATGGCAGAGAGCTGGGTCACCTCAAAGGCGCCGTGGTGACATTCAGAATGTCCCTGCTTAAGGTGGGAAAATGACAGATGGCATTTTAATGGAATCTATAAAAATGTGTCAGCACTGGGAGATGTTTTGACTTCTAGTATTTCGCTGCCCTACTTTAGATCCAGGGTACAGTCGCCGTCACTTTAAGATTTTGAAAATATAAAACCAACAACAGAAGAGACACTGCAGGGTCAACCTTGAAGCTCTGGGTACAGTCATGTCTCCTTTAGTGCCCAGGTGCACAGTAGAATAATATATAAAGCAAACAATTTTATTTTTAAAATGTGATTATATCGTATCACTCTGCTGTTTCACATGGCTGAGGGTAAATGAAAGTGGCCAGGACAGACAGAACAAATAAAGAGAGAGGGAGAGGAGGGCTGAGATGGCAGGCAGTCAGCTATGAAGGACATGGTCGTAGCAGTTATTTTTAGTTATCAGTTTTCAGAGGCTGTCACTCGGAACATCTCATTAAAAATCAACGCCATCAACCAATTTAAATCACAGAAACTCTAAGGGGGGAAAAAAATCAGTGTCTTTGTCCGTTTATACAGACACACACCAATTTTAGCGCACCAGGCAATCATAGCTATTATCCCTATTTTTGATGACCTCTGCAAAAGTCATTCCTCCATATTTCCTTTAATACTGAAGGGGGCGTGGACAGATGAATTTATTACGTCTTGCGCCCTCAGACATGTGTCTTAAGATGCATATAGCCTGTCTAGGTTTTTATTAATTATTCTATAATGAAAGATTAAAGACTGAGATTAATTTTCATAGTGGACACAGTAAATCAAGAAGGAGGGAGAAATCATCACTTGTAAAGTTATTCCACTATAGGAGCTCATGCAGCAAATCAAAGCAGTAAAAGTAGCCTAATAATATATAAGCCTATATTATTTATATATTTTTTCAGTGTTTGTTAGCTTAGTAAGTAACGGTCATCATAATCACACAGACAGAAATGCTCAAAATTAATCAATAGATTGGATTGATCATTGATTCAGTTACAGTTTTTTTCTTTCATGCCAATCAGCCCAATTTCATTCTGTTCTTGTGAAAAGTTTATTTGACTCAAATGGGTCATTTTCCTTCCTGATGTCTCTCCTTGACTGTTAACTGCGTTTATAGATAATTACTAAAGTTATAGGTGTGAGCCACACAGAGCAGAGCAATAATTGCCTAATTAGTGGCTGAATTATTAAAATTCCATTTGTGGACCAACTGTTCCTTCATTTATCTCTTCCAATGGCCACACATTGATTGCTTTTTGATGAACTTTTCTGAGAAACCATCAACATTTGAGAAAATGTAGCGTTTCAGTGTTTTGATCATTTATCTGTCTCAGTTTGTAGCTACTTTACACAGCACAAAGATGTACTGTGGTATTGCATGGATAACTTTACACAAAAAAATAATGCTGCCATCTGTTGGATATTTGATGTAATTGCCGCATATAAATTGGACAGTTGATAATGCTGCATTCAGGACTATGGGAAATATTGCAACTCAATTTAAACCACATAGGAATAGCAAAAGTATTTCATATGCCTTTTATCACACATAACCCGGGGCTGCATAATACAACAGCTCTGCTAGTCTATTTTCTAAGACAGCACCCAAATCTACATTTATTCCGGACGACACCGGGAACTCTTTTTTATTTTATCTACCGAAGAGATATTGAAGTTACTACCGTCAACTGCGACATTGAAAGCAGTTAAGTAGCCAAAACATGGCGGACGCGGATGAGCCGTAAGTAGCTGCCGAAGAAACAAGCAAGAAACACAGTCATTAACTGCCCGAAAGATGCTTTCAAATCTCATTAACCTACGAAAGCACAGCATGAATGAACCTTCTTTTATTCTCTCTTTTTAGGGAGAAGAAAAGAAGGAGAGTAGTGGAGCTGACTGAGAAGTTAGTGATGAATTGGTAGAACTGCCGGAAGGTTTGAGGTTACGAGAGAGGAGGAAGGTTAACGTTAGCTAGCCGAGGCAGCTAACCTGACAGTAGCTAAAAGCAGAATATAAAGTAATCAGTATACGTACAAAACGGCTAGTTAGCTCAGCGTGAGTAGCTAAAATGTCCGTACAGTGATTATTTTGTAGTATCATTCACCTCTTGTCAAAGTTAGAGGTCTTTTACTGCACCTTCTCACTGTTGACATGTTAGCTATTCACGTAGCCTCCCATTGGGGAGCTGTCCAGGCAAGATAGTAGGAAACCTCACTGTCATGACACAGGGTCACAATGTTAGATATGCAATTTAATTTATCTTTTCATGGAAGGGCTAAACGTATTATATGGGTAAAATATGACAGAGAGATGACGTTGACACGGGGCAGGCACCAAAACACTAGTTTCTTGAATCTTAATTTTTTTGCATGACATGCTATAAATTGTCCATTTCCTTGCTATGTGAAAATTAATCTTTATTCAGAGTACTGAGTTTAAGTCTTGACCGATTGATTGATTTCTTTTCTTTTTTTTGTTGTTGCATGATCTCTGTACACTTGAAATATAAAGCCATACAGTATTATGCATGCCGTCTACCCATTACATACTCTGAGATTGTCAGAGTTGCTGCTGATGACACATTATAAATGTTCAAATTGTCGTTTTCAGGATGGTGGTGGATGGAGGCAATGGACGCACCTGTGAGTGGGAGGGGCGATGGAACCATATCAAAAAGTTTCTGGAAAGATCAGGGCCTTTCACTCATCCTGACTTTGAACCAAGCACAGAGGTGAAATAGAAATTACATTAACATTGTGAGTATGATGCAGATTGCTTATTTTTCATTGGATCCAACCAATATTCATCTCTCATCGCAGTCACTGCAGTTCATGTTAGAAACTTGCAAAATCCTGGTGATTGGTGCTGGTGGTCTGGGATGTGAGCTGCTGAAAGACCTGGTAAGATCACTATTACTTTGAGTGTTTGAAAGGGTCAATTGCAGTTTTAATGAAGGGTTAACTTGAACTGTTCACATTTTCATTCATTTTGTGGCGCAGGCTTTGTCAGGCTTTCGCAACATCCATGTTGTTGACATGGACACCATTGATGTTTCCAACCTGAATCGACAGTTCCTTTTCAGGTCAGTATTGTCATGTGGCTTTCTTTCAAGTTGGACCTGTATTATTAAGTAATGTCAAGTAACTCTTTTCTGTTGTCTAATTTTGTCCAGACCAAAGGATGTAGGTCGACCGAAGGCGGATGTTGCAGCTGACTTTATTAACAGCCGAATCCCTGGATGCTGTGTAGTCCCGTATCCTTTTCAAAGTGATTAATTGTGTGTCAGTTGTTCAGAAGTGGTATATGTTTGTAGATGCAAGAAAAAAAGAGAGGTTTCACAAAAATACCAAATCAATAATTCATAATCCAGTGGAAAGAACAAGATTGTGCCTCCAAATATAATGTGACACACTACTAATAGAAATCTAATAATGTAGATACAGTAGACACGATTCTTTGAGCACAGTCAGTGTGAACTTTTCCTTAATGCCTTGTTCAGACATTTTACCAAAATCCAAGACTTGGATGAAACGTTCTACAGACGTAAGTCTTTTTAATTTTCTGCTTGTTCAAAATGGTTGGTGGGGGTCTAACAATACAGACACTCATGGTTTAATTCACTCACACTCACTCAATTTTCTCCATAATAAATAACATGAGATGAAAGATAAGGTTGAAAAGCAATATCAACATTTAACAAGTCTTCACCTGCTAGTTATATTTCAGTACACCGTCTGATGCATTCCCGCTGTGCATATAATTTGTGTTGAATTATATTGGGATCCATTTTTAGCTCTCTATTGCATATTGTTTTTATATTACAACATGTTTTGGTGCTTTCTAACCTGTACTGGTTGGGCCGCGTTATTATTAGACAGGGGATTTGAATGTGTTCACCTCTGTTTTAATCCAGAATTCCACATAATTGTCTGTGGGCTGGACTCTGTAGTGGCCAGGAGGTGGATGAATGGTATGCTGGTAAGTGATTCGTCTCCCATACAATCTTTGTCACTGTTGTGGATGCTCTATACAAATTCTCTTTGTGTAACTGTAATCAATGGTGTGTCTTTCTGTGCAGCTGTCTCTGTTGGTTTATGAGGATGGTGTCTTGGATCCAGGTTCCATCATTCCCTTAATCGATGGGGGGACCGAAGGTTTTAAAGGAAATGCCAGAGTCATTCTCCCTGGCATGACTGCCTGTATTGACTGCACACTTGAGCTTTATCCTCCTCAGGTAAAGGTTGAAGTTTTTTTTTTGATAAGATAATGTCATCTCACAAATGTTTCCTGGTCTGTTTCCTAAAAATACATCTGTCTGTGTAGATCAACTTCCCCATGTGTACAATAGCCTCCATGCCTCGTTTGCCAGAACATTGCGTTGAGTATGTCCGGATGCTGCTGTGGCCTAAGGAAACACCTTTTGGAGGTATGAGACAGCCTGCAGTTCCAATCATTTCTGTTAAGTGGTCTTTGTTATATATGCAATCAACATGAAGAAACTCTGCCACCTAGTTTAAGATTTTGTTTGTGGATGTGTGTGCGCATGTGGATTAGATGGTGTGGCCCTGGATGGAGACGACCCAGAACATATCCAGTGGGTGTACCAGAGATCTCTGGAAAGGGCAGCAGAATTTAACATAACAGGAGTCACATACAGATTAACCCAGGGTGGGTACAGCACACATCAGTAAACACAGCAAGCTGTTTCTATATGAACTATTTCTGGACCTGTCTGTAAAATATATTTTTCTTTTCGTGCAAAATAATGGCGAATATTGCAACCAGTATTTCTTATAAATTTTTACTTGAATCATCAGGGTTGATTTGTTTCCATATTTGAATGTTTCAGGTGTTGTGAAAAGGATAATCCCTGCTGTAGCATCTACAAACGCTGTCATTGCTGGTAAGTAACAAAAAGTAAATACATGAGTATTTTAGTAGAGGCCTTTATGAAATGTTATGCCAGGCCATATAGTTAATCATTTCTAAACCATGCTGAATATACAGACTTCCTGTAAACAGAAACTTCTAAACAACTTTTTTTCTGTTTTATTTCACCCAGCTGCTTGTGCAACAGAGGTTTTCAAGATAGCATCAAGGTGAGTTTGCAGGATTTGCTTTGCAGCCATTTGTATACATTTTGCATGCCTGTCGCCATTTCTGATGATGTTTCCTTTTCCATGCGCAGTGCCTATATGCCTCTCAATAACTACATGGTCTTCAATGACGTTGACGGCCTGTACACGTACACTTTTGAGGCAGAACGGAAGGTATACCCCTGAAATGCATTTTCTAGTTCATAGCTGCTACAGTGATCAAGTCATGGTTTATACACAGTACGTTTATGTTCACTCTTGTTGTAGGAAAACTGTTCAGCCTGCAGCCAAGTACCTCTAGACCTGCACTTTGCCCCATCTTCCAAACTTCAGGAAGTGCTTGACCACCTGACTGAGAGTGCCTCCCTGTAAGGATACCTACCTCATTAAGCCTTTTTGTTTTGTTTTTACACTAATTACTAGACTATAACGAATTACTAATATATACATACAGATTTTTGGGTTGCTGTTTGATTTGGGCTTTGTAAAAATATGTTGCATTGCCTTCAACAAACTTTTTCTTTTTCAGTCAAATGAAATCACCTGCTATAACAGCAACAGTAGAAGGGAAGAACAAAACATTATATCTACAGGTAATCCTAGTTTCACACTCTTCTGTGTCTTCAGCTCAGTATCATATAAATCTCTTGGTAATGTGTTCAAGAGATATTAAACATATTAAGTGTGTGCCGATGGGTTTAGGCAACAATTAAAGCCTTAGTTTGAGCTCAAGCTCATTTGTTATTTTGTTTTCCAGTCTGTTGCTTCAATTGAACAGAGGACTCGACCAAATCTCTCCAAAACCTTGAAAGGTGAGATGTTTGTCTGCACCGAATATGTTTCCCTAGCATTGCCACAGCAAACACTGGATGTTGAATGAACCTATTATGAATATTCTGACACAGTTATGTTATGAACTTGTTTTTTTCCAGAGCTGGGACTGTCTGATGGGCAAGAGCTTGCTGTAGCTGATGTCACCACACCACAGACCATGTTGTTCAGACTTTGCTTTACCTCATAGGACAGACTCAGCGCACTCCTTCGACCAGCCGATGTCATTTGTGTTTCCTGGCCAACTATGACATGAGTGCTGAATGTTTAAAATGGCCTAAAAACTGGAACAGTTTACAGTGTATTCAGTCATAGTATAAATAATTATACATTAGGTAATTTTATTGTTTTAATGTACTTGTTGACTAAAGTTAATGTTTTGCACTGAAAAGCCAAATCATTAGCTCACACCATATAATGTTTTGGTGACAAATTGTCTGCAGGTGTGAAGGATTTCTGCATTAATATGTTATCTGCACTACACTCAAATGTGCTCTGTGCAAACAAAGATATGAGCATTGGTTACTTTGGAAAATATTATTCTGTGCTTATTTTTTGGTTTTGAATATTTTAAATATTTATTTATTCCAACACATTTGAAGTAGTGAAGAGACACTGATAATGATGTGTGAACTGGAATAAAAATGTTTTTATTTCTTACATGGCAATGTTTCTGCTTTCTTTGTTTACCATGTTTACCAGATCTTATTTAATGTGGAAGAGTATGAAAACCACTTCAGTTGAATAAAAAATATGATTTCTGAACTTTTCTTGAATTGAAAAAAAATGAAGGTCTGAAAACACTGCACCTCTTTTTGTTATTTTGACCAGTTGTCATTTTATGCAAATAAATGCTCTAAATTATTATTTTTATTTCAAGTTGGGAGAAATGTTGTCAGTAGTAGGCTATATAGAATAAAACAAGTGTTCATTCTTACTCAGATGCATACCTATAAATAGTAAAACCAAAGAAACAGATCATTTTGAAGTGGTTATAAAGTTTTTCCAGAGGTGTAATTGTTAACAATAGCAGGAAACAAGGGATGCTCAAAGTAAAGCAGCAAAACAAAACAACATAATAATGCAGAAATCAAATGAAGAGAGCAAAAATTTATAAATAAAAACAAAAAACAAAAGATCAGTCAAACTCATTACACTAGAATTCATGCAATACTTTAGTGTGTCATAATTTACAGTAAGAAATTAAACAGAAAAGTTGGATTTTAGTTTTGTAAATTTGCTGGTGTGTATATGGGATTTTTTTTAACTAATAAAAATAATATAAAAAGGTTGATAATGACCAATTTCTTTGTAGGTATTTATTTCCTTATCAAAAGACCGAATAAAGTACATTCATTGATTTCCTTAGCATTTCAGGCCCACACAGTCAGGCCGGATCATCATGACGTCATGGTGCTACGTGGAAAGGAAGTGAAGTGGCGAGCAGCAGGCTAATGCTAGCAGCTGGGCTACAAGTTGAGAGCGACCAAAACAAACGATGACGGCCGAGCAAGTGAGCCGAAAGAAGCTTGGGATTGATTTTCCTTGATAGTACCAGAAGCTTATCTGGTGCGGAATAACAGATACATGTGTTTTTTCTTCTTCTTATGTGTCTGACCTGGATGGATAGATAATGCGTGCCAAATGTTTGTGGGAGCTGTGACTGTGTAGCTCGGTGTCTTGTCCCTGTGAGCACCGACTTACAGCTTTCTGCTAACTAGCTTGGTGGACGCTAGCTGTCAACAGAGCAGAGCTTTTTTTCGGGGCAGACCAAATCTTTGACATCGCTAAACGTTGTTCATAACTTGACAACGTAAAGATGACAGGACAGAAGAAGTGACCGTGGTTTGTTGGTGTGGTTAACTCCACTTATCCTTGCTGGAAAGAAGAACCGTGGTGCAGCGATTTCTGAGCTTGGTTGTGGTTGTTGTTAGTAGCTTGCTATTTAACAGTCCAAAAAAATGAGCTGGTTCAACGCATCTCACTTGTCCAGCTTCGCTAAACAAGCTTTAACATCAGCTCAGAAGTCAATCGACCGTGTGTTGGACATCAAAGAAGAGGACCAATGGGGTGACACCACTGTAATGCCCTATGATGGTAAGTAACGCTGCTTAAAGATGGTGACACTTATGCTACTGGATTAAAACCGGTGCCACATCGTAGATTAAACATTTTGTTTGATTTTTTTATTTTATTTTTTACAGATGTTTCAATACCGGGGAAGCTTTCATTAAGCGGAGGATGGGGGATGACGCAGTGGGAAGCACCCCCGGAGGAAAATCCATCCATCACTCCTCCTCCCTCCTCTGAGGCCATTACTACTCCTGTGACCCGCACTGTTGTGGATGAATCAGAAAACTTTTTTAGTGCCTTCCTGACACCTGTAGATGTACAAGGTGTCACCCAAAGCCAGGTAGTGTCCGTGCCGCCGGCGAAGTCCCAAAGGCGGCCTCAGGAGAAGGAGAAGAAACAGAAAGAGGCCGTTATCAAGACAGATGTGGTGGAGACTCAGAATTCAGCGCCTGCTGATAAGAGTCACGAGAGTCAAACAGCTGCTGAGAGCCAGCCTGTGGAGTCCGAGTCTTCGCCGACACCACCTTACCAAGACACTGTTCTCCTGCAGCCTCTCTCTCCTGTCTCTTCCTCCACTGATCCGACCTGTAACTCTGACAGCAAGTTGAGTAGCACAAAAACAACAGTCGATTCAACGGATGAGCTGGATTCAAAAACAGGGGAGTCACAGACGCCATCAGAAAACCAGGTTGAGAAGGACACCACGGACTCCTCTCCACCTCCTGCTGTCACTTCTGAGCCGAAGAGCTCTGCCCCCTCTGGTCCTTCGCCCTCTCCATCCTCTAAAGAAGCGCTGCTAGAACATAAAGACTCGAAGGGGGAAGACCGTCAAAATGATACCCCCTCCCCTCCAGTAAGCGCTTTCTCCTCAGGAACCTCCACCACCAGTGACATTGAAGTGCTCGACCATGAGAGTGTGTTGAGTGAGAGCTCAGCCAGCTCCAGGCAGGAAACAGGTGATGGCAAAGCCGGCCTTCACTTAATGCAGGGCTCTTTCCAGCTTCTAACTGCCTCCACGTGTGGAGATTTCCCTCGACTGGAGGACTACCCCAAACTCACGGAGAGCTGCGGTTCCTCCTCAGATGCATTCGAACGCATCGATTCATTCAGTGTGCAGTCGCTGGACAGCCGGAGTGTCAGTGAGGTAAACTCGGATGACGAGATCCCTGGCAGTCGGACGCTAGCGTCTGTCACTGCAGGTCCTGCTCCTTTGACAGTGTCATCAGCTGTTTGTCAGAAGCAGGAGGATGGTGTGGCGGAGAAGGCAGGAGAGGAAGAGGAGGAGGAGGAGGACGAGGGGGAAGAAGAAGGATTCACAGAAACAATGAGGGAGCAGTCACTGGATGAGATGGAGGAGAGCGGACGGAGTGCGACGCCTGTGAACAGTGAGCAGCCTGAAGAGCTGACGGAACAAGAACAGGAATCTGAGGCCAACGTCACGTTGTCTGATCCATCTACAGCCGAAGAGCAGATCACACCTCCAATCACAGAAGAGATGAAAAGCGTCTCAACAGTTCAGATACTGGAGCTACAAAAGGTAACGCTTTGCATAGGATTCCTTTGTTGCTGTCAATATCAGTTGTAAAGATTTGTTTTATGCACATATTACACACTTTTTATGTATTGGTTCATCATAGGGACAGTCTGTAAAATAACTCTACAAAGTCCATGTATGTGGCTGTGCATGAACCACAGTGAATATCCTAGGCTGTTTGTTCAACTGGAAACACCCTACCCCCAGAGCGTTACTTTGGCGCAACACTTCAGTCAACAAATACGAGTGATTGATTGCTGTCATTGCTGTAGTGTGTATACAGAGCAATACCAAGAAGAAGTCATAGCCTTGTCTTGCATCAATCAACAAAAGCAATTACTTGAAAATAGCTTCAGAGCAACACTATTTATTTTGCATATGATTCCTTAGCATGCAAGCTAGAAGAAAATGGCTTAATTACAAATCAAAGTCTAATGTCTTTAATACATAGTGGAGTCATCATTTTTGTTTAGTCATTTATCAATATTATCCCCAAGAATTCGTTTTGCTGTGTGAACAAGGCAATTGTAAAAAATCAAAAAGTGTATTTAAACACCATGTCAGTGTTTTTCCTCAAGAGTAAGTTTTATGTTTTCAAGCTTTCCTGTGCAACTGCGGTTGTAAACACAAAGACTGTTGCGGATGTGTTGTAGACGATTGACGAGCTGTCAGGTCGCCTGGAGAAGAGAGAGTCTCAGCTGCTAGCAGTCAGCAAAGACAAGGCCAGGCTGGAGGAGGAGTGTGACAACCTCAAAGAGTGAGTACATGAGACACGGACCTGCTTCACAAAGGCACTGAAACTGATCCTGATAAGGAAGTTGTTATGGCCAGTGTTCTAGCTAATATTTACTTCAGGCTAGGATTTGCCAACATAAAACCAACGTAGGATTAACACCCATAAAATGAACATTGTTAATCTTTTATGTCAAAAACAAACAGCACTGTGCAGTTACTATAAATTGTGTAATTATTAATACCACAATATGGAAATACTGTCAAAATGTTTAGGTGTTTTCTTTCAGTTCATTCTGTTGAATGCTTAGAATAATGATTGTGTTGGCCTTGAGACTGTATAGATTTTGAGTGTGAGCTCTTTCACTAATTAGTCTGTTCATCTTCCAGTGAAGTGATAAGCCTCAAGGAGGAGAGCTCCACGGTTCAGTCCCTAAAGGATGAGTTCACCCAGCGCATAGCAGATGCCGAGAGAAAGGCTCAGCTGGCCTGCAAAGAGAGAGATATAGCCAAAAAGGTACCGCTCATTTTTTAGCGATCCGTGCTCTTCTTTCTCTGTCTCACATCAAAGAAGTCAACAACCCACTCAAACGTGTCCAAAGTTTCTGTGTCAAAGATGTTTTTCTGTGTTAACAGGAGATAAAAGGACTGCGAGAGGAGCTCTCTACAAGGCTGAACTCCAGTGACACAATGGAGATCATCAAAGAGAAAGAGGAGCAGATCAGAGGTCTACTGGAGGAAGGTAATACATATTTACTGAGAGATTAAACTATAATTTGCTACCCCCACATCAATAGTAGACGAGGACATCTGCCAGACATCAATCTTGGATTAAAGGATTGTGAATGTTTTAAAGAACATTCAGAGACTTTATACCTTGGGACTGAAAAACTGCTCAGACATGGTCGATTTTGTCTCGGCATTTGTTTATAACTTTACCTAAGTAGTGTTTTTTACTCTTACTCTAAGGTGAAAAGTTGTCCAAGCAGCAGCTGCAGCACAGCAACATCATCAAGAAGCTGCGTGTGAAGGAGAAGGAGAGCGACACAAGGATCATCAAGCAGCAGAAGAAAATCAAGGAGCAGGAGGAAGAGCTGAGGCAGCTGCAGGAGGTCAGAATTCAGACTGCTTATACTTTTGAATAGTTGAATAGTTGAAATATATCACAAGCTGTGTCAATAACAACACATCATCTATTGATAATTTGTTTGTAAGGACATGAGGAAATACCATGTTCTCTGACGATCTCCTATATATAATAGAGAAGAATAGCACAACCTGTTTTCTCTTGAAAGACTTGACTGTCCTGAATAGATTAAGTGTTTGTTGTAACCGACTACAATTGGTATAATTATGGTTACCACTCTGTCTATGTTTGTGTGTTTAGGTTCTGGATGGGAAGGAGGAGGTGGAGAAACAGCACCGGGAAAACATCAAGAAGCTGAATGCTGTGGTGGAGCGGCAGGAGAAGGAGCTGAGCAGGCTGCAGTCGGACTCTGAGGAGCTGCAGGAGAAAAACAGAAGCCTACAGGCGGCTCTGGACAACTCTTATAAGTAAACACTGCCACACCCCACTGTTAATAGTGAATGCTGAGAACCAGAGCTTGTATTGTAAATATATTCCATCATGCTGGTTATTATATTCCTCCATGGTTGAGAAATGTTTGGAAAGTGGCATATTTATTGTGTGGCACTTTTTTGCTGGATTTGAAAAGAGACAATGAAACTGAAGTTGGAGTGTTAAGTTCCACCTTTATTTTGAGGGGTTTTACCTCTACATTGGGTGTAGTGTGGGAATTGTTGTAACTTTTATACACAATACATCAAATTCTAAGCGAACAGAAATTAGTTTGATAAACTAACTGCTTTTAAATAATGTTACATAAATACACCATAGACATTGTTTAATTTCTAATCCAGTGTGTGGAGTACAGAGCCAAAGAAAGGATGAATGCTTCACTTATGCACGCTGACTACTCTGTAATAGGCTCATGATGTTAATGGTCTTCTTCAACATCTGCTGCCAGGGAGCTGGCAGAACTCCACAAGTCGAATGCCAGCAGAGCCAGCGAGGCTGAAGAAGTAGCTCTGAGCAGAGAAACACAGGCCAAGGAGCAGCTGAGTCTGGCGCTGGAGAAAGCCCAGGAGGAGGCCAGGATGCAGCAGGAGGCTCTGGCCAACCAGGTAACACATGCTCAACATGTAACAACACCATTAAGCAGTTTGTTTGCTGGATTTGGGAAATGCTGCATACTGAAAAAAATGTCCATGCAACACATTCGTAGGGGTTTAGTTTTGACTCAGTAAACCTTGGTCCTCAAACATGAGTCAGATCTGCAGCTGTAATTTGTTTGTGATTTCTGTGCCTTGGGGCCTGGAGGCACTGCAGCACAGATCCTTTAGTTAATGATTGATTCTTTCACCACACCCAGGCTTTGCTTGCTTATCTGCACCCTCTTTCATTCACAATATTACTTTGTTTTTGCATTATGTTCGTCATTTACACATAAATAAAATGAAACTATTACTGTCTGGTTTTATTGTATTGTTGGCCAGATTTATTTCATCACTTCTCTCTCATGTTGTACATAGGTGGCTGATCTGAGACTGGCTCTGCAGAGGGCTGAGCAGCAGCAGGCAAGGAAAGAAGATTATTTGAGGGAGGAGATCAGTGAGCTTCAACAGGTAACTTAATATGCCCACTGTGTCTGACCCAGCTAATTGTGACAGGGCAGCATTTGTTTCATCTGTGCCATATTTTTCTGTTTCATTTTCCACAGAGGCTCCAAGAGGCAGAGACCAGAAACCAGGAGCTCAGCCAGAGTGTAACCTCGGCAACACGGCCACTTCTGCGACAGATCGAGAACTTGCAGGCCTCGTTGGGTGGACAAACGGCATCCTGGGAAAAACTGGAGAAGAGCATCTCTGATAGGCTTGGTACGAGGCGAGAGTTTAACAATCACAATCAACAAGCATTGTATGAAGCAGATAAAATATATTTAGCTTATGCCATGCACTTTTCAACAGCTGAAGCACAGGCACAGCTGGCTGTCGCTGTGGAGAAGGAGCGTTCAGCAACAGAGGAACTGTTGTCCATCAAGTCCCAGCTGGCTTCTCTGGAGTCCCAGAATTCTTTGCTCCGCCAGGAGAAAGCCCGACACCTGGCAAACCTGGACACTGAGAAAAGCAAAAGGGAGAAACTGGAGGATGAGTGCAGCAGGTAAATAAAGTTTATGCAACTTAAAAGTCAACAGAGTTAAGTCATGATGCACATCCATCCTTCAACCAGTCACCAATACTTAGAGTGGGATCAATTGGTTATATTTTTTTAGCAGTTTACCAAAGAAGATGCATTTAATTTTGCTGTCAAGATGTTATTTGTTTTTCAGTTATTGTGTGAAATTGATTGATTGATATCTTTATTTCGATCATGTATCATCGATCATCCGTGGGTGAGCAAGAGCATTGCAGGCTGGCTGCTTTTTCAAGTTGTGTGAGTGAAACTTTAAGTTGTACGTTTCCCTGACGGGGAATGAAACTGCAGTGGTGAGAGTGCTGAATTCTGACCACAAGACCACTGAGAGAGTTCATTGCAGATGAGAGAGATGCTGTATGAATGAGTGCTGTATGACAGAAATAGAAGAGCTGACTTCTTCTCAGAAAGAGTAGTGTTTTTGTCTTTGGATGGTGGCATTTCTATGCCTCCGTGCTGGCGACAGCTGGGACTGGAGGCATTATGTTTCCAAGCTGGCAGTCTGTCCTATTTTTGTGAATATGTTATTTCAGGAACACCTTGGGGGGAATTTCTCCAAATTTGGCACAGACGTTCACTTGGACTAAAGGATGAACTGATTAGATTTTAATCAAGGTCCCACAACTATGGCCTGTTGATTATACATGACCCTTGATTTAAAATTTACCATTGTTGTCAGACCACTATGGTGAAAGGCAAAAGAGTGAAAAAATTGTGTTCACTGGGAATTTTTTGTTTTCAGACTGTGGAGGTTGTCTGAAACATTTAGTCACAACATCTCCCCTTGTAATGCTAATTCTTCCTTCCTGGAGAGTGTTTTTGTTTTACAACAAAGCCATTTGTGAGTCAGAGTATGAGGCAGAGGCAGAGGCAGCAGCCCTCCCCCTTCCGAGGGAGCCACTCATGCATGTACACAGTGCTGAATGTGGCAGGGCTGTGGGTTGTGGGAAGGCCTCCTGATGTGACAGGGCCAGTGGCGCAATGGATAACGCGTCTGACTACGGATCAGAAGATTCTAGGTTCGACTCCTGGCTGGCTCGATGTGTTTTTCTCTCACTTTGAGTGAACATTATGAAGCACAGGGGGGGAAAAGAAACTGCCACATTATGCTGAACGGTAGTTTAGAAGTTTATGCTGTTGATTGTTTGTATTGACCTTGCATTATTTTACCTCAATTTAGAGAGCATGTTGAACTGGAAAATCTACGGGGAGAACACAGTCGAATGCTAGAAGACGCCAAGAAAGAAAAGGTATTACAATGTTTGTTTCTGATGTTGTTGTTGTTGTTGTTATTATCCATTGTGAAAAACATTTCCCTCACGTGTGCATTTGCATTTGCTTCCTCTACCAGCTGCTGTTGACCAATCAGCTAGAAATGGAGAAGATGAAGGTGGAGCAGGAGAAGAAGAAATGCTACTTGGCACAAGAGGCACTCAAGGAAAAGGTTTGAGAGGATTTTAGAAATTATGAGAATCAACTGTCATCTTAAGTCTGTTTTTATTAAATCAGCCGTGACCGTCTAATATTGTAAAATAATTCCCTTTAAGGAGCGGAAGTCTGCGACCCACTCTGTCGGAGAACCTGCAGCATCTTCCACCCCCTCCCTGTCCCGGTCCAGCTCCATCAGTGGGGCAGACAATGCTGGTCTGCACACACCTATTCTCTCCCAGGTACACACTTTAAAAAGTCTAGAAATAACTTTGAGTTTGTATATAATTAAATTTCAGTAACTGATCTGGTTCTGTTTTCCGCCCCAGGATGACTCTTTAGACCACTCGCTAAGCACCATGACCATGTCGATGTCGATGAGCGGGACCAACCTGTATGAGGCTGCCAGGCTTTCAGGAGGCTCCAGCATCATAGAGAACCTCCAGTCACAACTCAAACTGAGAGAAGGAGAGATAGCTCAGTTACAGGTAGCAATTCAGAGCAAAGTTGCATTAAAGAGGAACTATGCAGGATTTTTTAAAATCTAACTAGGCTACTTTAATTGAATGGCTTTGGAGTATTTGTGATGGTTTAATAAATGACATGTAACTTGTTATGGGAGAATGGAGGCTCTCTGCTGAAAAAAGTGTCAGCTGCAAATTTTACATTTTGGTAGCAAAAAAAAAGTTTTTACCACCCTTTTTTAATTTTTCGTTTTTGAACAAATCTTCCGTTTTCTTTCAATTAAAAATTATGTGATTTTGAAATGTGAAAGATTTTTCTCCTGTTGCTGCAGCTTGAAATCTCTGGTCTGGAGAGGAGTCGCTCTGTGATGGCAGAGGAACTGGTTCGACTTACCAATCAAAACGATGAGATGGATGAGAAGGTGAAAGAGATCCCCAAGTTGAGAGTCCAGCTCAAGGTGAGAGCTATAAATCTTCAGAAAAGATCTGAAAAAAATAGTATAATTGCAGCCATAAACTCTGTATCATCTTCTTCATGTGTACTACTTGTGATTGCGTAATATATCAGGATCTGGAGCAGAGGCACAACACCATCCTGCAGATGTATGGAGAAAAGGCTGAAGAGGCAGAGGAGCTGAGATTGGACCTTGAAGATGTGAAGAACATGTACAAAACCCAGATCGATGAACTTCTGCAGAACCAGAAATGAACAGTTTTTACTGCCATGGTATTACGTCTGGACCCTCACAGGCAAAACTGTTGACCATCTTCGCCACAACTGCATTCACAGATAAAGATGGGCCAGAAAATACAAATCAATCACTTTGTCAAAAGGAAATTATTTTATCTTTATCTATTGTTTTATTTTGATTAAATATAATATACTCTATTTAAGTGGGGTGGTGGGATTACATAA
The DNA here is from genome assembly GCA_030347415.2 of Decapterus maruadsi. Taxonomy (NCBI): domain Eukaryota; kingdom Metazoa; phylum Chordata; class Actinopteri; order Carangiformes; family Carangidae; genus Decapterus; species Decapterus maruadsi. Next base: position 8,891,021 of record CM064896.1, on the reverse strand, counting down.
CATACACTGCATTACTACAGGAACAGAATGAAGGATAGCCACAGATTGTGATTCAGGTCTCCATTTTAAATCGTTGGACATTAGTACAAACTTTGCTTTAGACATAATTTCTCATGATTGAACCTTTGACAGAGTACTGTAGAGACAGTTTATAACTGTAGGAAAGGGTGAATGTTTTTTTTCTTTTCTTTTTGCACTATCCAGAGTCATCCTTGTTTATTTCTTGGGGCATAATCAGAATGGTTTAAGAAATATATAAAAACTTGTACAGAGAAATGTATGTATTCTTAACTCAAATCACAAAATGTGGTGTAGACCTGAAAGTAGTCTGTGATAGAGATCCCATGAATGGGATTTTAAATTATATAAATATGTAAATGAAAGAAAAAATAAACATTTATTCAGTGGTGGTGAGAAATTCTGTCACTCAACTTACTTTAAACTATGTCGACTCCCACATTGAAAGTCAGCATTTTCATGGCATTCACACAAAATACTAGATTTATCTCAATGCTACAAATACTTCCTCCAATAAATCTCTGTGTTCTGAGCAATTCATACTGTTGTTCAATCTTTATGTTGTTCCCACCATTTACCATAATTCAAACATTTAATTCAGGGGTGTCAAACGTGCGGCCCACAGGCCAAAACTGGCCCTTGGGATGAATTTGGGATGAAGTGTGAAAATTATGTAAAAGATAGAATAGGCATTATATTGTTTTTATCAAGACATTTCAGGTTGTTCAATATGTTTTGTAAAAGGATAGTTCATTAACTGTAATCATCTTAGTAATGTACTAAAACAAAGGGAAAAATTCAAAGTTCTTTTTTTATATTCATTTTTATAGGCTATCATGCAATTATTTTGCTGGTTGGTCCCATTTGTGATCAAATTAGGCTTTTTGTGGCCCCTGAACTATAATGAGTTTGACACCACTGATTAATTAAAAGTTTATACTGTTTAGGTAGACTGAGAAACAAATGTGCAACATTTGATGAGGATTTTGTCTTTTTTTTTTTTTCCTTTTCTCTCCAACACCCGACTCCAGCCCATAATAAAATTGTTAGGTGCTGAATGTTATTTTTATGTCGACCTTTATTTCACAGTTAGGCTACTTAAAGCTGGAGTGTCGGTCTACAGCGCCACCCGGAGGCCGTTGCTGCACACGTCATGCCGGCACAAGATTTCCGGTGTTATGGCGACCACCGGCAGCATCAACGCTTCTTCAGTCACAGCAGCAGGCTGCACGTACAGGTAACCGGAGGTCTCTCACACAAACTCTCACCAGTCATGTGTTAAATGCCAATTGTTGCAACCGCGAAAATGTTGATTTTTGTTGCACTTAACAATTATTTGGCTCCACATCGGTAGCTCATAAATCACCGTTAAGGGGGCTGGGCTTTGTTAAGAACTAACGCTACGTGTTAGCTAACCCCTAAATATTTCACACATCCTCCAAATAATGTGGTTTTCATTGACTAATATACCGCTAAGAAAACGGTAAGTAATGCGTCATTACCTCCTCCACATCTCCACAGGCTTAATGTTTGTTTGACAAGCCTGTGTAGTCACTGGGTTTCTCGTGGTCGATTGAAACGATAACTTTAGTTCATGTTACCTGAAACAACTACGTGAAGCTAGTTTAAAGTTTGATAGTGTGAAGCTAAACAGCTGGCTAACATGTTAGCTCCTTTTCTGTAATCTGGGTCGCGACAAAACACATGGAGATAAGATGAGAAGACGCGTTTTCTAGAGGAAGTAAAAACAGGGGAGGAATAACTATGCGCTTTATATTAAAACTTAAATCAAACCTGTTCAAATAAATGTCAGTACGTTTAAAAAAAAATCATACATAACTTTCCTTCTGGGAAGTTTCATGAGATTTAGTAGTGCCGGCTTATTTCACTGTTATCTAACTTCCTTTTGATGCTGTGATGAGTGGCTGGTCAAGCACTTACCATACCTTTACCACTTATACCAAAATATGGCGTTTAGACTGATTACTGTACCTTAACTGCTTCAGATGGTACACCATTTAGGAGTCAACACTGTATCATCACTGATTTTAAGGAGTGAAAAATGTCTTTGATTATAGGCTGAGTCAGCACATTCATGCTTGAGACGGCTTTAACTTTGACATAATAGGTGTATCATGGAAAAATAACAGTTATGTCTAGTTGTGTCCACCTGGAGCTAGTATGTTGGTCTTGTCATTGGCCAGCCGAGACTTCATGTGCCCCTCCAGTCTCAGTTATATGATTGCTTAGACAACAGTCGGAAAGAGGTCAGTAATACTTCCTGCAACAGGACCTCTCCTTATATGTGGAGCTCAGATCCGTCGTCTGGAGCTCTGTTTCCCACACACTTGCTTGTGCCCACATGCTTGTTTACTGTGGTCTTGGCTTTCAACAAAGATTACCGGTACAGAGTGCAAGTCTGAGTCTGTGTCTGTGTGTGTCTCTCTCTCCCCCCTTTCTGACAGAAGGCTGTGAAGAGAGACAGCTATCTCATATGTCTGTGTAATTCTGACTATGCTGCTCTTGGTAGCGCTGGGCATAGTTTTTTCTTCCACTGTGGTCACCACCGCTGAGGCGGCCGCGAACACCAACCACAAACCACCAGCACCGCTCCTCAACTACAGCAGGATCTCCCTGCATCCTGAGCACATACCCTACTTCCTCTACAACAACAAGAGGGTCACCAAGAAATGTCGGCTGGACCCACTCTGCCCTTTTAAAGTAAGATATGCACTGGCAACTTTTCACTTTTTTTTTTTGCAGTCTAGAATAACACATGCATGTTAGTTACCGGTAGTTCTTTTGCATTTTGCTGTGATTAAAAAGGAAAGCTACTGTACAAAAAGCCCTTTGCTAATTTACTTTAATGTTAGATTGAGATTATGAATGTGTCACACCACTGTATGAACCTTCCTTTGTTGCCTGTTCTCTGTCTGTCACACATACGCACACATTTTCACACTTGTTTTTACAACAGGATGCTCTGGATTTGTCTGCCTGTTGGGGTTACGAGAAGGACTGTGATCCAGGGAAACGCTTTAGCTATCCAGTGTGTACCAAAGCTGACTCAGGATGGTACTGCTCCTCTGATGCACTTCATGTTCTCACTTTATTATAATGTATAAAAAAGTAATCTAAAGTATTGCATATAATACAGCTCGTATTGAATTTACCAAACCACTATCTCCGTTGTCTTTTGCGAAGTTAATGGGTATTCATTCACAGCATGCATCATTGATGAGCCGTTTTCATTTTGGCTTTGCTGAATTGCCTGCAGTAAATCTCTGATCTGTTAGGACGCGTTCACTGGAGGCAGCCCAGGAGCTTTTCTGGAAGCAGGCCGATTTTGGCTATGTCAAGGAGCGCCTCTCTGAGCTCAAAACACTGTGCAAGGCCAGCAAGCCAGTAAGTCTGCTCATTTCCTTAGTTCCCACGGGTCCTATTGAGTCAACAGGAAGTAACAACAGGTAGAAAGAGACACAATGTTATGCAGACAATAGTCCAGATTTTCTGTGGATATCATTTTCAGTCAAAAAGCAATAGTCTAGAAAGCTAATAATCCAGGGAGCTCTCATAACAACTCTAAACTACAGAGTTTAATAATATGAATACTGACCATTTCTTTTTATGTTGTTGATATATTTTCCAGGGGGACTCGTCATTAAAATGCAGTAGCCACACTAGATTCTGTAAGGCAACTAACCTCTATCTTGACTTGCGGACACCACGCAGAAGTCATGAGAGGTCAGTGAAAGTCCTACTGAATTGTCCTCAACAAGGAAGTGTGACACTGATATTGACGGAAATGACTGATACTGATAAAAAATACTGTTGGAAACCATCTGTTTTCATTCTGCAGATACATGGAGGACTTCATTCAGAAGGGTGAGATTGGTGGTCATTGTAGACTGAACACACGAGCGCTTGCTGCCGAGGGAGAGCACAAGAGCCCCCTGCAGTCATGGTGAGTAGGAACATTCTCATCGATTCCTTACTTTTTTGCATTGTAAACTTGGTTATGATGGATGTCTTCTTAAGGTCAATGACATTTTGTTTGAAACTAGTGTTTTTTTTTGGTACATACATGCATACTGCAGTCTTTTATTTATAGCCTATATCATTCAGTACATAAAGATCTGTTCCCTGACCGGGAATCGAACCCGGGCCGCGGCGGTGAGAGCGCCGAATCCTAACCACTAGACCACCAGGGACTCTATAGACCCACCCTGTGTGTGGTCAGAGCAGAACAGAGAACAAGAAAATAGTTACAGACTTCCAACTAAGAACTAATTGGATGGATATTATAACACATGTTTAAAGTGTGGAGATAATGATAATTCACAGTATGAACTGGTAGATTGGAGGATTGTGTTGGTGATCTGATGAGATTAGTACCAATTCCTTACTTGAAGAAGTGATGTTTATTTCAATAGTGTAATGTTTGTATGCTTGTATAAGTGAGTGTTTGTTTTTATGTGTTAAAAATGACATGCATTTAGTGAAAACATAAACAAATGAAACACAAAACTTTCTCCCCTGAATGGGAATCAAATCAAACCCCAGGCATGGCAGTGAGAGCACCAGATCCTAACCAGTAATGTCATGATTGCCTTACTTCTGACTTGAATGTGGCCAGGATAGATGTTTAGTTGACGCTGGTGGCATTTTATTTGAGTGAAGTCATTTTTTTGAATGACACACTCACTTTCAGTTTGCTATTTCATCTAATTGCAGGTTATGGGCTTTAGTTCATGGCCTCTGTTATTCACTATACACAGACATTTTATTTTTTAGACAACACATTTTATTTACATGTTTTGACTGAAGGTCCACTTTCAAGGGATTGTGTCATCCAACACAAGTACTTTTGTATAGTTAGTATACATTAACATTACATACATACATCAGTCTATAAAGATCTGTTCCTGACCGGGAATCGAACCCGGGCCGCGGCGGTGAGAGCGCTGAATCCTAACCACTAGACCACCAGGGACCTATGTTTCCTGTCAGGACCACAATGTGGCAGATCTTACATCATATGATACACGAGGCCACATGCTCACAGTCTGTGTGTGCATGTAGGTTGGTTTGCTGATGACTTTTTAATGGTCTGGACTGAATGATCATACACGTCTTTGGTTTTGTAAACTGAACTGAAAATGGCAAGTGCTGACGTGTCTGCACATAGATGCATAAAAAGAAATGATCTCAGCAGTTGAAAGACAGTGCAGGCGTCCTGTGTATTCCTGATATTGTTTTCCACAATGATAAACTACTCTGACCCTGTAATAAGCATGTAATAAAGTTACTTTGAGTCAGACTGGCTGTTACAGACACGGAAACTTGCTCCATTTGAACAAGACTCTGTTAGCAGGGGTTGTATCCCTCTGCATCTAACCTGAATTAGTTAAAGGAATTGACATCAATTCCCATTTCAAAAAAATCAAGCAACTGGAGCAGTGATCTGCCTTGAAATATTTGACAGAGCTACTGAAGTCTCTCCTCACTGATTGCATGCCTGGGTGCAGTGGAAAGCACAGCTTCTTCTTAAGCAGTGCCCAAAGGGGAGGGGTGGGGGGCAAGACCAGTCAGGAATGTGGGGGTGGGGGTAGGGTTGGAGTGGGTGTGCTCGTCTTTTGTTAAAATGACATGTTGCACCAGTGGGCCAGTGGCGCAATGGATAACGCGTCTGACTACGGATCAGAAGATTCTAGGTTCGACTCCTGGCTGGCTCGTATCTCTTTTCCCATCATTTGTGCAATGCTGCAGTTATTGGACTTGTACTAAAATGAGCAAATGTGACAGTGTGTTGAAAATGGTACCCATAATACAAATCTTATATACCAACTTAATAGTCTGTTTATCGCTCTTGTTCTCACATTGTCAAACATGCTCTTTTCACTTTTAATTATTAATTACCAATTACATGATGTTTATCCTGATAATTATTAAGTTATTACAGTTATAATAACTGAGGATCCATACTGTCCAAAAAACTGTTGCTCAACCCTTCCCAATCTTCTGGATTTTTCTCACTACTCTAAATGATACAAACAATCCTGTCTGTGACCTGTGTATTGCATTGAACATGAAGGACAATGTCCACTCACCCGGCTCAAAGCTCTTTTAAGTCAAATCACTATTTTGGGTTGTAATGTTTCTGTGCCACCAGCACCATGTTTATGACAATGTTTACATTAAAATATTGATCAGATGTGCTTTTTTTTGTAGGTATGCTGAACTGCAGACATACACAGAGCTGGACTTTCGGCCCATAGAGGATGGACACTGTGACATCACTATTGAAAAACCCACTGTTTTTATGAAACTGGATGCTGGTACGTAACAAAAATTTATATGTGTCAGTTTAAACAATCAGAACAAGTAGTTAAAATCTCAGCTGTCATTACACTGTCATTACACTTAAGAAAATAATGCACAAGAGCACAGTTAATTTGTTTGAGGCTAAACACTTAAGGAAGGCTTTTATACCCAAAACACACTCATCATCACACATGGTCATTCATTTTCTGTTTTCATTTGTGAAAATGACAAAATAATAACTGTGTTTTTCTCACAGGGGTCAACATGTACCACCATTTCTGTGACTTTGTCAACCTCTACATCTCCCAGCACATTAACAACTCCTTCAGCACTGATATCAACATTGTCATGTGGGACACGGTGGGTTGTTATTACCCGAGTTTAACAGTTCAGATTGAAGAAAACATGCCTTTTATTACCATTGGAAATTATAGCAGTTCGTGAATGGCATACTTGTTTGTTGCATTTTATGTTGCCCTCTCAGACTGCAGTAAAAGAAGATGAATGTTTGAGATATTGATGTTTCACTTTTATTTACCTACCAAATTCAAACATTAATCAGGTTTTTTTGGCCTCTAGTGAATTGCAGACTGACTCTTAAAGCTATATAAAAAATAATTTGTTGCATTTATGCAGCAAAAATCCTTAGGCTGGGTCCAGATTAAAGGCGTGTCAAATCTGTTCTTGGATCACAACACAAGATTTTGTTAGTTTGTATGACTGCCTCATGAAGACATCAATGGGAAACACCAGTTGAAAAACGGAATGATTTACTGACAGCTTTATCCGGCCCATTGTTCCCAATCTGCGCATAAAGGTAAAAAGGAAAAAGGAAAGGGAGAAAAAAGAAGAGGGAGGGAGAGAAACCTGACAGGGGGAAGGAAAGCTGCGACCTTTCATCACAAACTACACACTGCAAACCAAACAGGGTCAAACAGTCCGATAATCGTGCGCTAACAGATTTTGTATAAAACCACAGCCTCTAAAAGAAATAACAACCTGCAGCACTGCTAAAGGCTGGAGTTCATTTTATTTTTATGGCTTTGTTTTTTTTTTCATCCAAGTTGTAACATTCACATAATCAACATTTGTTCTTTCTTTTTTTTCCTCCCCCAGAGTTTTTATGGTTATGGCGATCTGTTCAGTGAAACATGGAAGGCCTTTTCAGAGTATGACATCATCCACCTGAAGACCTATGACTCAAAAAGAGTAAGTAAAAGAGTAAGTCCTTGTGTGCCGAGTTGAACTGATCATTTTCTGAAGTATGTTGTTCAGAAATATCAACCAGATTAGTTGTTTTTAGTGGTAGTCCATTGAGGTAATAAAGGCCTTTAGACTGTGTTGTGGCTCTCAGGCACTGGGCTGTTTGTATTCCTCTGGCACACAGGAAATGGCAGCAACAATGGTCTGATGGTCTGAAATTTAACTAGATCAAAGTGACGTTAGTATGACTGAGAGACTGGAAATTAGCACATTTTCCACCAGTTTTCATCACATGTATGTTACACCATAACAACCGTGCTATATATTCTTCCTTCATTGTTCTGTTCACACTTGCTCCTAGGTGTGTTTCAAAGATGCCTTCTTCTCCCTTCTTCCAAGAATGAGATATGGCCTCTTCTACAACACACCTCTTGTAAGTTTTCCCTCATGCATGTGTCTTGTGTGCGTTTGTGTGTAGCTGCTAACAGGATGTACTTTACATGCATATGTTTTTCTGCTTTGAACAAATTGCAGTTCCCATACTTCCAAATGTTTGTATCTTCATTTTATCTCACATTTTTGTGATAGATTCGTCCACAGTGATTGTTTAGTCATAAACTTGCAGTTCGGATCAAATATTTATGTGATGTATTCAAAACCTCAGCAAGTGCTTATGTTATTTAAATGATAATTCCAAGGAGATTACTATAAGGATGATGCCATGTAAATATGTGTTGTCCTGTGGTTGCTGCCTTGAGGTGTGAAATATTGATAGGTCAGCCTCAAGCTGATGCTTTTGATTGCCCCTGCAGCACATGTCATGTTTATATTCATGTGCTCACATTTAGAGCTGCAGTGCAGCAGTGTATGTGAGAAAATCTCAGACTTGAGCAATACATACGTTTATATGATATTCATTCCTGAGAGATTGGGAAATATGTTTACAATTGTGAGATTCCCAGTCCATGTAGTAGCATACAAGCATGTGCTTCATTCAATTTACCTTCAGTTTATTTTAAGGCAGTGTACTTTATTTTTTATAAAACTCAAAATATTGTTAATATTTTTGCATGACTATATATAACCTATATCAAAATCATAATTTAAATACAATATTTTGAATTAAGTGGATTAGAAAAAAAAATGCATATTTGGAATAAATACTTTGTTCTGTGCTGATGACAGATTTCAGACTGCTACAGTGAAGGGATGTTTAGGGCATTTTCCCAGCATGTCCTCCATCGGCTGAACATTGCACAAGATGGGCCAAAGGTAGGCGGAATGTTTTTTAATGAATGCTTATATTTACGTACATTGAGTTCATATGTAGATTGAGAATTGATCGACTCGTCCTACACAAGCAGTGGGCAGAGAGTCCCTGGTGGTCTAGTGGTTAGGATTCGGCGCTCTCACCGCCGCGGCCCGGGTTCGATTCCCGGTCAGGGAACTAGTCTTTACCAACTGAATAAATAAGTACTTGTTTGATGCCACAACGTCTTTAAAAGCGGGTGTTAAGTCAGAATATACTGCACTAAAATAAAATGTCACTAGCTTTGTGAAGACTGTTCTTTTTTTTTTTTTTTTAAAGGATATTTTTAACACGTTTTAAGATCCTTTATTTGATAGACATCCAAGAACAGATCCAGACACAAGTAGGTAACCAGCAGGCAGGTCCCTGGTGGTCTAGTGGAAAGGTCTGCCCATGCGGGACCCGGGTTGGATTCCCGGTCAGGGAACTAGTCTTTACCTACTGAATAAATAAGTACTTGTTTGATGCCACAACGTCTTTAAAAGGGGGTGTTAAGTCAGAATATACTGCACTAGCCTTCCGAAGACATCTGTTCTGACCACAAGAACTTTTTTTTTAGCAGTTAACTTAAACCTATTAACACGTATAAGATCACTTACAGAAGTACATCCAAGAACAGATCCACTTTCACCACACACAGTAGGTAACCAGCAGGCAGGTCCCTGGTGGTCTAGTGGTTAGGATTCGGCGCTCTCACCGCCGCGGCCCGGGTTGGATTCCCGGTCAGGGAACAGATCTTTATGTACTGAATGATATAGACTATAAATTAGTACTTGTTGGATGACACAACGTCTTGAAAGTGGACCTTCAGTCAAAACATGTAAATAAAATGTCATGTCTGATTACATAGTGAATAACAGAGGCCATGAACTAAAGCTCATAACCTGCAATTAGATGAAATAGCAAACTGAAAGTGAGTGTGTCATTCAAATAAAATGCCACCAGTGTCAACTAAACATCTATCCTGGCCACATTCAAGTTGGAAGTAAGGCAATTATGACATTACTGGTTAGGATCTGGTGCTCTCACTGCCATGCCTGGGGTTTGATTTGATTCCCATTCAGGGGAGAAAGTTTTGTGTTTCATTTGTTTATGTTTTCACTAAATGCATGTCATTTTTAACACATAAAAACAAACACTCACTTATACAAGCATACAAACATTACACTAGGAATTGGTACTAATCTCATCAGATCACCAACACAATCCTCCAATCATACTGTGAATTATCATTACCTCCACACTTTAAACATGTGTTCTAATATCCATCCAATTAGTTCTTAGTTGGAGGTCTGTAAGTATTTTCTTGTTCTCTGTTCTGCTCTGACCACACACAGGGTAGGTCTGTAGAGTACCTGGTGGTCTAGTGGTTAGGATTCGGCGCTCTCACCGCCGCGGCCCGGGTTCGATTCCCGGTCAGGGAACAGATCTTTATGTACTGAATAATATAGTCTATAAATAAGTACTTGTTTGATGTCACAACCGCTTTAAAAGGGGGTCTTAATTCAGAATATACTGCATTACAATAAAATGTCCCTAGCCTTGCAAAGACATCTGTTCTGACCAGTATTGCCAATTGGAAGAACTTAGAAGAACTTAGTGAAACCAATGTTCAGTTCCTGCTCAGGAGGATAGTGTGTCAGAATATCTGTCCAGTAAGTTGTTGTTGGAAGTTCAAATGTTCAGCTGTGACATATAATTTTTTTTAGCAGTTAACTTAAAGGTCCCATATTATGCTATTTTTCATCTATTTCATATGGTTTTAAGTTGTCCAAGCATATTGTATTCATAGTGTATTGTCCCCAAATCAATCTGCAGCTCTAGATCTCAGTAATCTAAAAGTGTCTCTCCAGAGCTCTCCTGAGAACGAGCTGTTTCTGTGTCTGCACCTTGAAATGCAAATGATTATTGTAAAACGTCCACTCCACAGCTGTCCGGGGAGAGGGTGTGGTTTTCGTCCAGGTACATGTGCCAATGTTGACATTGAGACAGCACTATTGATTTCGGAAAAAAAAAAAAAAAGTTTATGAGACTCCATCTTGTCTGAAAAAATACTAATGTTTTACTGTGACAGAAGATCGAACATGGTGATACAGCCATCAAACTGTCAAATAAAAAAAAGGAAGTGAAACTGAAGCAGCACAAACTGTAGGCTACACTGTTTGGACTGATGAATTACCGGAGAATATGGTTTTGCAGCCGTGAGAGGAGACTTCCTGGTTCAGATCAGGATCATGTCTCTCATCTATTGGTCCTGCACCGTGCTCTGTCACGTATCAGGCCAATATCCGCGGCTTCATTTTTAATGACCAGCTGTTTTTCAGTCTGATTCAAAATGATCATCAGCCCTTCATGCCGATGCTCCGTATCTCGTTTCTGAAATTGGATAACGGACGAGGGGGTTGTATCCTGACCAGGAAATGGCTCTCCGGGCGGTTGCAGCAGACTTGCCCAGGGGAGGATAAGGAAGTACCGGGAGGTGGAGTTACTCGAGTTCAACACATCCACGTAAGTGATTGTTTGGAGACACGGAAAAAAGTGTAAAAATCAATAGAGGGAGTGAACAGACTTTTTTTATATTGACAAAAACATTCCACTGGATTTATCTGTCCCCAACTTAAACCTATTAACATGTATAAGTTTGCTTACAGAAGCACATCCAAGAACAGATCCACCTTCACCACACACAGTAGGTAGGTGACCAGCAGGTCCCTGGTGGTCTAGTGGTTAGGATTCGGCGCTCTCACCGCCGCGGCCCGGGTTCGATTCCCGGTCAGGGAACTAGTCTTTAGTTACTAATAAGAGCTTGTTAGATGCCACAAGGTCTTGAAAGTGGGTCTTCGTTCAAAACAAACTACATACAAAATATCACTAGCCTTGGGAAAACATCTTGTTCTGACCAATCTAAACCATTGGAACAAAGAACAAATATAATCCAAGTTCAGTTCCTGGTCAGGAGAAAATAGGCATTATATCCATACTTCGATTATTTGTTAAAAACATTTGTCCAGTTACTTATTATTGCATGTTTGTTTTGTAAGAGTTTCTATGTCAGGGCAAAACGAATGCTTAGTACCTTGTAAGCTCAAATCACTGCACTGGAAAATGGTCAGCTGGTAATTAATTAACCATCATGTCCCTGGTGGTCTAGTGGTTAGGATTCGGCGCTCTCACCGCCGCGGCCCGGGTTCGATTCCCGGTCAGGGAACAGATCTTTATGTACTGAATGGTATAGGCTATAGATAATAGACTGGAATATGTATGTATGTACCAAAACAAAACACTAGTTTCGATTCACGGTCAGCGAACTAGTCTTTACCAACTGAATAATATAGTCTATAAATAAGTACTTGTTTGATGCCACAACAGCTTTAAAAGGGGGTCTTAATTCAGAATATACTGCATTAAAATAAAATGTCCCTAGCCTTCGGAGGCATCTGTCCTGACCAGTATTACCAATTGGAAGAACTTAGAAGAACTTAGTGAAACCAATGTTCAGTTCCTGCTCAGGAGGATAATGTGTCAGAATATCTGTCCAGTAAGTCGTTGTTGGAAATGCAAATGTTGAGCTGTGACATAAAAGTTTTTTTAGCAGTTAACTTAAACCTATTAACACGTATAAAATCGCTTACAGAAGTACATCCAAGAACAGATCCACTTTCACCACACACAATCAGCAGGTCCCTGGTGGTCTAGTGGTTAGGATTCGGCGCTCTCACCGCCGCGGCCCGGGTTCGATTCCCGGTCAGGGAACTAGTCTTTAGTTACTAATAAGAGCTTGTTAGATGGCACAATGTCTTGAAAGTGGGTCTTCATTCAAAACAAACTACATACAAAATATCACTAGCCTTGGGAAAACATCTTGTTCTGACCAACCTAAACCATTGGAACAAAGAACAAACGGAATCCAAGTGCAGTTCCTGGTCAGGAGAAAATAGGCATTATATCCATACTTTCATTATTTGTTCAAAACACTTGTCCAGTTACTTATTATTGCATGTTTGTTTTGTAAGAGTTTCTATGTCAGGGTAAAATGAATGCTTAGTACTTTGTAAGCTCAAATCACTGCACTCGAAAATGGTCAGCTGTTAGTTAACCATCATGTCCCTGGTGGTCTAGTGGTTAGGATTCGGCGCTCTCACCGCCGCGGCCCGGGTTCGATTCCCGGTCAGGGAACAACTATTTAAGTACCAAGTAATACAGATCAGACACAAACTCTGTAAGCTAAAGGTAGATGCCACAATATAACGAAAGGGTGCCGTCATCCAAAACCTACTATACTCAATAAAATATCACTTCACTGGTCTTGTGAACTTCTGTTCTGAATAGTATTAACATAACAGTTATTAACTTAGTGAAATCATTGATTAGTATTTGCTATAGTCAGGTGTTGCAACATCTGTCCAGTTAGTCGCCAATGAAGATTTGTTTTGTAACTATTTTTTTTCTATTATGAAAGAGATAGAAATTCAGGTGACAGAGCAGAGATGACATGCAGCAAAAAAACACGAGTCACATTCAGATTCAAATCACAGCATTAGAAGATTTTCAGCAGTACCAAAAATGTGTGTCCTTTTTATTATTTCACTTTAACCTATCAGCGTGTATGAATGAGTGCGCTTATATGCAGTCATCCAAAAAACAGTTCTAGTCTTACAACACAAGGCACTCTATAGCCCCATTTCCACAATGCAGTACGGTACAGTACGCTTATTTCAGCGTTTCCACTACCATGGAACCGTACTGGTGCCAGGGTACCCGTTTCCATTTTTGTAACCCTTCTGGTTGGCACAACAACACAACCTAGCCAGCGAGCCAGTAGCCGCGAGCCAGTGGCTAGTGTAGTAGCCTGCCCTACAGTAATAAATAGAGGTTTAGAAACGTGTTCTTTTACTGATCAGACTTCCCCAGACAAGGTGTTACAGTGAATTTCACGCTGAAAGCAGCCGTACTCGAAGGAGAGCCGCTACTCTCACTACAACCACACTTCACTGTGGGTGGTCTCCTCACTGTGTTAAACTCAGGGAATGAGCCTTCTCGTTTCTGAAAGAGTGCATGCATAAGGCGTCAACATGCATGCATACTAAGACTCCTGCAGCCATACACTCAGCTGCGTACTTATCTTTCACATCTATAACTCTCCGACAGTCCTCAGGAGTTTTATGATCCCAGGTTTGAAGTACTTGACTGTATCTTTATGACCAGCAAAGCCCAATAACTTCCCTCCATCCCGTGGAGCAGCTCATTGTGTATTCATGGCCTTCACTGGAAATATGCTAAGAGGCTTTTCAGCGAGACGTAGGGCTGTTGGTGATAGCAGACCAGCTACTGAATGAGAGGTCTTCTCGGCCCTGACCCTCTCCCCAGCTCCTCCTTTCATCCCTAGATTAATGGCACAGCCAGAGACTCACACAGCTACTCCCGTCTATTGTGTTCTATTCATCTGCCTCTACTGCCCCTCTCCTCCTATCTCCCCCTTGCCATAATTTGCTCTGGTCTGGTCTTGCTCAGAATATCATCCTTTTCAATACTTAAAAAAAAAAATCACTTTTAAGTAGAAGAGGAGAAATTAGATATGTTCTGAATACATATACTGTATGCTCCCTGCTTGTAGTCAGGTGCTGTAGTTGAAGCTGATTCGTTTTGTACAGGAGGTTGTACATTTCTTTAATTGTCATTACTTTGGTTCGATAATAGTCCACTTATGCTCCATGCTCAATGTTGCATTATGGTGGACGCCTCCAATAGTCTAAAAACACTCTTCTGAACACAAGGTGGCAGTAGAAGAATACAGAAAAAGAAAGCATCGCTTCACTGTCTGTATAAACTGAGAGGAGCATTTTAGAAAAAGAAAAAAACCCCACTTTCATTCCACTTAAAAATCACTTTTTTTAATGTGATTTCAGCTAATTTTCACCTGGTCCTCTTTGCTGTATTTTAAGAGGAACGCTTTGAATTATTCTGAATGAACATCATGTTTTCCCAGACGCCTGTCTTTTCTGTCCTTGGCTGATTGATTATTGGGTGCATTGCTGTTTTCAGGAGGGGCGTGTTCGTGTCACCCTGCTGGCACGCAGCACAGAATACAGAAGGATATTAAACCAAGTGGAGGTGGGTCCACCATCAACTTCCCTCTTTCCCTCTTTCTGTTTCTTCCCTCCATGCACTTGTTTTTCTCCCTCCATCCTGTTCAACAAGCTGTCCCCTTTTTTCCTTTCTTCTGTTTCTCTCTTTCTCCCTTTTTTTTTGTCTCTTTCTCTTACTTCACTTTATACAACTCCCCCAACCTCTCCTTTCTACCATTGATTTACTGTCCGCCTCTGTTAAGTGCCTATTTAAAATCTTATTTGCTATAAACAGTACAAGTAAAAAAGGCTTGTGATTTATACGGTCACTGCCCATATTTGTCTCCTCTCTCATTGATCAGACAACACGTCCCTCTGTTGTTGTTACAGCTGGTAAATGCCCTCAAGACTGTGCCTTTACTGGAGGTCAATGTGGTGGACTACAAATACAAGTGAGTTATAGAGCGCTGGCCACATTACCACAACGGGCTATTGCTTAGCACTGGAGATGTAACAGTCCCGCATAATGACAAAGAAAGTGTTTAACTTTTAAAGTTGTGTAATATGACACAGTGTTCACACAATGAAGATGATTGATGTCTGTCTTTCAGGGATGTTCCCTTCCTGGAGCAGTTGAGGATCACCCACAACTCTGACATCTTTATAGGCATGCACGGGGCAGGTCTCACACACCTCCTCTTCCTCCCTGACTGGGCTGTCATCTTTGAGCTGTGAGTGACACTTTTTGTGTGTGTTATGTGTGAGTGAAAGACAAGAAAGACAGGTGAGCAGGGAGAGCGATGGGTTTGGCAGAGTGTGCTGCCCCCAAAGTCCCCTCAGCCACTTTGCTGTATGACTGTGAAATAGTGCCTAATTAACCAGGCATTCATCATACCTGGCTGCCCCTGGGTAGAGCAGCTGACTGGAGTTTGTGTGTGTCTGTGTCTGTGGGTTGGTGGGCAGGGGGGCAACACATTGTGTGTATTTTGGTGAGTGACACAGCGAGAACCACAGAGAGAGAGAAAGTTGGAGTTGTATAAAGAAAGAGTGAAAGTAAGGCAGACCAAGGAGAGCAAGAGATAAAGTGTCTGCATCTGTCCCTCCCAGATATAATTGTCAGGATGAGAGCTGCTATCGAGATTTGGCGCGGCTGCGGGGCATCCGATACGTGACTTGGCAGAAAATGGACAAAGTGCTCCCACAGGACAAGGTAGGGGAAACTCCCGTCTGAACCCTCAGCTCCCCAGCACCTCAGCATGAGCTTCACACCCATCTCACACATAGTACGCACACATACAATACACTGCGGTTAAGACGTCATACTCTCAGCAGAACAAATGCACTTTATTTCTCACTTACAATAGCAGGGGTTTCCATGACAGAGTTTCACAAAATAAAAGCAATTTTTGTAAAATTTTGAAAAAGTACAATTGCTGTTTGCAGGTGTTCCCATTGAAAGGTGTTTTGCGAATGAGCTGTAATTTTCGTGACTGTAACAGAAGGAACTATTGTTTGGTTATTCACATGGACATGTTATTGTGAGTTATCAGACTGAGTTGAATGATTGTACCTCACAGTTTTATTCAAATAACCTGGTTGGGTGGAAACGAAATAAAGTGTGTAATCTTCTTGTGAATGAAGAACATTCAGACTTTTAACAGCAACATCCCATATCACAAGAGATAAAGTGTGTAAAAATGTTTAAGCGATATTTGAGAGGTTTTTTTTTTTCTTCGAAATGTAGGTGTTTCCATCACCTGTTTTTTTTATTATGATATTTAGATGGAATGGAAACACAACTATTGTCTGTCACCTGACATAATGCTGTCCTGTAGTGTTGTTTCCCAAAGCTTTTATACGTCCATTTACAGTGTACATTCTGCTCTAACACTTCTGGCAGGGTCACCATCCCACCCTCGGGGACCATCCAAAGTTTACCAACTACTCTTTTGACGTGGTGGAGTTTATGCGGCTTGTGCTGGAGGCTGCCGATTACGTCATGCAGCATCGCAAATGGCAGCACCGAGCCCTTCATGATGAACTCTAGTCTCTGTGAGCGGAGAGTGGGATACCAACATCTGGCTGCTGAAGAACTCTTAACACCATCCAGCCTCGCGGTATGATCAGTAGACAGTGGCAGTGTATCTTTTTGGTGACATGTTTTTTTTTAAGTTACCTCATTCACCGTTGGTCTGACAGAGTAATTGTCACCTTTTGTCCACTGCTTTGATAAGTCTTGATAAGTTGAAGGCAGTATGGTGGTCACCTCGGGTTTGAACAGCTTCCATCAGCTCCATTAGTGTCAAATCAGTGAAAGGACGAGGCGTTTCCAGTCGAAGCATCTGGAGTGCGATAAGACGTGTTCTATGTTTCTTCATTACCTCCACTACGTCTACTTCATTCCCCGCCGACAAAGTTAGCTAATGAGCAGCTGTTACAGCGTCTCTTCACATGCGACATGGTGTCACATTTGATCAGTGTCAACTTGACGTGAACCTCTTTAGAGCTGTTGACAATCACACCAGAGTTTCTGAGCACATCCAGCGCACACCGCTCTAAAATGACGTGCAGTGTCCACACGCAGGAATTTGTGCACACGCTGTAGTTGTGAACATTTCGCAGTTAGTTTGACATATTGAGATCATGGAACCACATGATTAGTCATGCATGATTTAGTCATGCTCATCAACAGTAAAAACCCTAAAACCAGAGACAGAAGATTGTGTGAAGTGAGACACTCCTACTGCCAAGAGGATTTTTCCGTATCAGTATTTGTGTTAAGTGAATGTGCTAGTATATAAGTATTATGAAACATAGTTGTCAGTAGGTTTCAACACTCACATTGTTTTTAAAAACACAACATTTTTGTCAACTGAATACCAAAACTCTCCATCAGGCTTTTTAAATCTGTCTTTTACTGTGGCGTCTTTATTTGAAGTTTACACGATTCACTTTTACATTCGTCACAATCATTATTTAAACGTGTGTTTTGTCTGTTTGAATATCATGTGGTTGGAATATAATTATGATACTCATGTTTTTTTTTTCTTTTTCTGGAAATTCCTTCGCTGAATGCATGATCAAAATGGTCAAATAATGAGCGTGCTGCTGCCAGTTGTTATCTTTCCTAAAACCTTTTGTATGCTGTTACTGTTATATTTTACACTGAATTAGTCTGAAAGAGAATGAGCACAATTTTCTTGCAATCTTATGCAATGCACAAGAGTATTTTGAGAGATCAGAGGATCACTTTTGTGTTTCTTGGCCTCTCCTTGAGCTTGATGTTTTATTTATCGATGAAACCGTGTAGAACTGAGTCAGACCTTTTCGGCGGGGGCTTTAGTCCTGTAGGCAAGTTCATTATTCTACAGCCGTGGTAATATTTGGAAATAAATAATTCTAAAAAAAATGCTGAAGCATGTCTTCCTGTCTGTGTCGGCCATATTAGGCATTAGAGATTTAATTCGTCTTAATTTAATCAATCATCTTTTGAAGTCTGACCTTGGAGGGTAAAAACTGAAGCCTCAGTCTTGCCAGTTCTTGCTGATGCCAGACAGCTCTTTGCTGCGGGTTTCATTATTTTAGTGAGTTCAGGTCTAAGGAGGAAAGGGGCTTTTCGCAAAAGGGCACTGGTTCAGTTTTTACTGTCACCATAATAAATCTGGATGGCCTCAAAAACTGCAAGCGCCACCAGTGACGCAGCGTAGCCACATGGGGGCAGTACGACACCACACATGAGGCCAAAAAATTTCACCTCGCGCCGTGTGATCGTCCCTGACAGACTTGTTCCAACAGTGTATAGTGTGAGAATAATTTATGCTCCAATATATCCACTGGGTCACAAGAAGACAATGTTTGTTAGAGTGTGTTTGCTCCAATATCACAAGTTTGATGTCAGCAGTCGCGCTCCTGCCCCGCTCTTTGCGGATGTTGTGTCTGAACTTTCGGAGTACTATTGACAGGCACCGGGCCTGTCTGCCATGGACACTATTTATGGCCCTGCTCGGGTTACTGCCAGTGACCTCGTAAAGAAATGAAGAATCTCTATGCAGGAGGGGGGATCAAAAGCAGAGGAACCAAGATGTCTGTTCTCATTAACCTTCATTGCGGTTCCAAATCGATGACCAAATCCTGTTTTGTAGCGCAAAGCCTGGCTGCTGGGTGTAGCTATCCAATATGGAGCATCAGAGTGGAAGAGAAGACGTCAGAAAGTGAGAAACACACCCGACAACACAAGCCCCCACCCCTCCCTCCCCTTTCGATGTGTGAAGTGTGAAGCGTGTGGAAAATATAGTTAAGAAAGTCAAACTTTGCCCTGCATTTGTGTGTGTGTGTGCGTGGTCATTGTATATTGCACAGTAGAACTTTTTTATGCTTCATTGACCGACTGGGCGCAGCGTGTGTGCGCTCGCGTAATTAGAGGTGTTGCAGACACACTTTCTCTCACCTATCATTAACAAACAGGCTCGACACTTCCTGCCTCCGCGGCCTCGGTCTGAGCTCCTCCGCTCACAGCTCACCACCACCACCATCATCATCATCAGCAGCAGCAGCAGCAGCAGCAGCAGCACCATCATCACCACCATCAGCACCACACCAGCAGCAGCAGCAGAAGCCCTGCGCGCGGGTGGCCTCCTCTCGTCCTCCCGTAAGTAATGATGTGTTTTCCCTTAGAAAACGTGGAGTAGCTTTTACTTCTCCTGAATGACTTATTGCGCTCTGCACAAATTGGCAGGTTATTTGATCGCGAGCAAAAGGCTGAGGTTTAATCACCGAGGCGGAAGCTGAGTGTAACGTCGTGATTCACACTTCAGAATTAGGAGGAAGTTTATACATGGCGGTGATAACGAGTTAAGTTTTCAGCCAGGTTTGAGACACCACCACCACCACCACATCCACAAAAGAAGGATGTGTCTTTCAGATGGATCCGTGCAGGACTATCGATTTAAGGAGGAAGACATATTCCTCAAGTTATGAACTGATATTATCTCCCCTGGGCAATTACATGGGGACTAACCCTATACTCCATACCTTTTCCACAACACTGTAAGCAATATATGAGGACGATTCTGCAGCCATGTCAGCTCTGCTTAAAAGGAGAAGAAGGGAGCTGATACATACCGTGAAACATGTTAAGAAAATGTTTGGCTCTGTAACAACAACTAACTGATAATGGGGAAATAGAGGAGGAGTAAATTAAATTTCACACCGTTCAACCTCACACTCTAAAGTCCAGCAAAGTGTTTGGGTCACATGATGCGGTTTCCCCTGATACTATCTGACCCCTCTGAGGAAGGATAGATGAGATAAGTGCTACGGGCTGTTGCATCCATTAGCTGCCTCACTTTAAGATAAAAGGCCTCCGATCCCCATTGCGACACACCGGTTCGGTGCAGACAGGATATATTATGTTTTAACAACTTTCGGGAGTTTTTTTTCTCCTCACTTATACTTTACACAGTCAAACTACTTTTGTCTATTTTGTCTGCAAACTGGATTAACCGCTTGACAGCAAAGCAAGCGCGCAGAAAAGCCCATTGACAGGACAGTCTGGAGCTGTCCAACGTGCTGAATTTACATTCAGCGCGTCTGGCTCTGCTTAAGGTGCTGAAACTAGTTTTTTTCCCCCTCCTTTTTTTCTTCTTCTTCTTAACTTCAGTTTAATGTTTTTTATCTGAATCCTGCAACTAAAGGGCTGCGCTGCGTGTAGCACAGTCCTGGCAAACCTGCGCCAGTGTCTAATCTGCTCTCAGTTCAAACCCAGACAGATCGATTTGTAATAGATTCAAGCCGAGATTAATCGGTTGAAAATAGAACAACACTTTCCCAGTGCGCACAGGTAGCGAAAATGCTCATAAGGGGTTGAGGACAGTGGCAGACAAGGATCCCTGAGATTGCTCCATGTTGCTGCCCTAAAACTCATTACACTTTTTTGGTTCTATGTATCCTACAAAAAAAAAAAACTGCCAACAAATAAAAGCCCTCCACTGACACAGGGCCTACCGTGTGGCCCAGTAATGCTGGCAACAAGGCAACAAGGAAGACATCTAAATGTATCGGATACTCCTCACCTTGGGTCGTTAGCAGACATCGACCTCCTCTAAGTCTTAACGACTGCAAATACAGCGCAAAGCAATCAATCGCCATCAACACACTAGAATAGTCCGGGGATGAAATAATTGATAGGCTGTCTCCTGGTGCGTAACGGAGAGGCGGCGGTGATTAAATTCTGTTTAACATCTCGGTGGGGGTGGAGGGGGCACGGAGGTGGTGGGGTGACTACATTTACTCCATCCGCGCGCGCGTGTATGGGCGAGCGCATGCAGGACCAAGTATCGATATCCACACACCATCTGTAACATGATCGACGTGTAGAAGCGAGGTGGACTATTATGTGACTGGGGGACGGGGTGGGTGAGGGGATGATCATCATAGCACCTGTCAGTCAAGACCTATGATAGAGCTCAAGTATGGAGGTTGAGAATTTAGGGTTGGAGCCTAAAGGTCTGGTATATCATTATATCAGGCAAACTTCTACCGGTCTGAACAAAACTCACTATAACACTGCCAGCCAGGGACCCTGCACTCATTCATCTTACTGCACAGGACAGATAAATGTATGACAGCCCCACGGTGTGCTCCGTCAGGTGTAAGCTGAGTAAGTCTGTTTGATCCAGATCCATTTCTCTTTTTAAAAGCAGCAAAAGCTCATTTGTTTGTGCCTTTGTGATCTGCGACTCTGCAATTCATTCAAAACAAACCCCTGAAATAAGTAAAGCGTGTGAAGGATGAAAAAAAAGGGGGGGATTTGTTATGATAAACTGTTTTGCAGAGTCCAGGTATCCAGCATCTCCTATAGGACATAAGACAAAATCGCCCCTGACTCCCTCCCCCCTCCTTCGTCCCCGTCACCCCCAACAGTCCAGGCTACTTGTAGACCACATGACATCAGTGAAGAAGAGAGGGGGTGTACTTGGGCGCTGATGAACTGGGCGGGCGCTGTTGCACGTGTTCTGAATGGGGAAGACGGGGCTCGCATCGCATTTCTCGTGTCCAATCGATGCCCGCTCGGGAGGAGCGACGGGAGCGCAACTATCACTCCTACATCACTTTACCATCACTCTCATCAGCATCTCTCCGGCGACTATAACGCCTCCCTTTGACAGTCGCGCGCAGGTTGATGAACTTGTGTGTGTGTGTGTTTGTTTGTGTGTGCGCGTGCATGCGTGCGTGCGTGCATGCATGCATGTGTGTTTGGAGTGTTCGCCAAAAGCACCAGCGTCTCTTTGGGGGGATTACGCACTTTTGATGACTTTCTCCTCAGTCTGGTTTTGAGATGGGACGCGGTGAGATCATGGCAGACTGGACCACATCACTACTGCGCGAGCTGTGTTTTCTCAGCCGGCTCCGTGGGGCTGGTTCTCCGGCGTGGCAATAGCCATCCTCACCCCCCCCGCCCCCCGCTTCGGTGTGTTGTGTGTGCGCGGGCACCGGGATCTGGACAGGAGGCTCAAAAAGGATTGCCCCGTTTTAGTGGGAAAAACAAAATCAGTGGAGTTGAAGCAGTGTGAAAGTGCTCTGTTATCTCACCTGGATCCTTTACAATTCCCAGTGATCATGTCATCGAGTTTATAGATCTGGGTAAGATGTTTTTTCATTTAAATTCAATTAGAATAGATTCCCACCTTTCATTTCTGTGGCGCACTGTCAATAGGCTGCTGATACGAGGATGAGGTCAGGGGGAGACTTTTTCTGGAGAGATGTGGAACATTTCTCCAGGGCTGGCAGGGGGAGAGAGGGGGATGGATTTTTTCTTTTTTTTGCTCAAACAACTTTGATGTTCTTGGCTGGGGGCGCAGTGGCCACATTTTCTTTTGCTGAGAGACGCTTTCTTAAAAGAACAGCAGGATTTCGAAACGAAACACCTCCCTGATCACCAACTCTGCTCCCACTATGCGCGTGATTGCCATGCGTAAAAAAAGGGGGAACTCATGATGAAGCCGATTTCCAGTCGGTTCCGCTGACCGTATGTGTAGCGCGTGCTGTCGGTGAGAGCAGGGGAAGAAAGATTGAGGTGAGATTGATGCAGTGTCTCAACCACTGTGAGGTTAAATAAACGATCGGCCAGAGCCCCGGCGCTGCTTAGCACCTATTGAGTGATCTGCGAGGATGATCCGCTGACCGGGCTCTTTTCTAATGGCTTTGCATGGATCGTGTTTGGCCGGGTATAGAGAGAGGAGGAGAGGAGAGGAGAGGAGAGCGCGCGCGGGGCTCAGACATGGGAGAGAGAAATGAAATGAGGTGCCGCCGGGTTCTCCGAGCAGATTGCGCACGGAGGAGGGGAGGTGTGTTGCAGAACCTAGTGGGCACTCTCTATTGGGCGCACACGCACTCACTCAGCACGCGCAGACACCCCCTCCCCACTTTCTCTCTCTCTCTATCTCTCTCTCTCTCATGCGCACACACACACAAACTTAGAGGGGAAAATTACTTGGTGCATGTTAATGGGCGCAGTAATGAGACCCAACCCCTATCGTGTTGTAATTGTTAGTCATCCTTGTCTCCACCCCTCCCTCTCCCATCCTCTCTTTCCCTCCCTCTCCTCCTCTCTCTCTTTGCTTATATCTCTCGCTGTCCCGCTGCTCGACTATGCAATTTGTACTGTATTGAGAGAGTGTAATTATTCCCCCATTGTTTTCAGCGCGGCACTGGCACTCCGCAGAAAGTGGTGTCATTAGTGTGACAGGGCCGACAGGAGTGGAGAGAAGGGGAGAGGAGAGCCTGGTGGAGAGGATTGGTCCAGGGACTTAATTCTCATTGACAGTCACATTAACACAGGAGCAGCACTCTTAATCCTGGGGAGATTACTCTCTCCAACCTGACCCCCTGTCACCTAGTCGTCCTCCAGTTACACACACATACAGTACACACATCCCGTGATACACACACCTGTATGAGGTTGGCTCTGTGATGCCTGACTGTGTTGCCTTTCCTGTCCGCAGTGGATGGCTTCTCCTCTGTCTTTGTCACCCTTCTCCATCGCCTCACACCCACCCTCCCTTCCTCCCCCTTGCACTTTTCACAGATCCACACACACACACAAAAATTCACACACTTGGCAATTACTCCTCACTCCAGGCTCTCTCTCTCTTGTCTCTCTCATCTGGACCCTTCCTGTTCAACCCCACCCGTCCCCCCCTCATAGCAACTCACCCCCAGCTATGGGACAGACTGTATTCTCGGAGGAACATTCGGCTCTACATGTTTCAACAGCCTCCTATCTACTTATCCCACAGAGGGCTGTTCAGGATGACTGGCTGGGGGATGAGGGAGGAATAGATTGTGTGCATTTGTGATTGTGCACGAGGACACGTCCAAGCAGAGAGGCGACGGACGGCAGCGAGGAGAAGAGGGGAGGCGAGAGAAGTGAGCTGGAGAGACAGAAAAATGTTTGTAAGAGACGAGGGAAGGGAAGATTGTGAGTTTGTGTGAGGGAGATGAATAGACAGCCCATAAGTGAAATGACCTGTATGTGTCTCTGTGTGTAACTAATACGAGAAACTTTGCACAATTGAATCTTGTGAATGTGCACTTACTCATGTGTGCGAAGGAGAGAAGATAGCGCACGTGTGAAAAGCGTCCTCCTCAGTGATGAATAAGCAGGGATCAACCATGTTGGACTGGTGAGGTGACAGCAGCACGACAGATTGGAGATCACCTACAGACATGCACACACGCACACACACACACTGGCATTAACAGATTGACTGTGATGAATGGCTACTTCCCAACTGAGAAGAGGAAGAGGAGGAGGAGGAGATGAGAAAAAAGAAAAGAAGAGAGACATTCATTCATGCCACGGGCAGAAAAATGGAGGAAGGCCTCCTATTTGTAAATGACAGTGCATTGGACAACTTTTCATCTTGGGCAGTCTCTGGTTGTATTGAGTCAAGGAGCACAAATAAGGTGTCACGCAGCAGCAGCTGACAGTGACGCCTTCACTCGTCGCCATGAAATCAGGTTCAGGGAAAAAAATCCACTCGGGGACTGATGTCTCTCCGCTAACAGGAGATCCATGACTCTAATGGAGGAAGCAGAGATATTAGATCAATGAGCGTGTGCATGGCCGTGTATCTGTTTCGTGTCTCAACCACAAAACCGCAATTGGATAGAGGTCATGACCCTGGGGAAGAGAGGGTAAAGTTCAGATGTATCTGACAGGCTGCAGTGTAACATGCGATACCTTGTTAACAGTACGTGCTGGCTCTGGCTAGATCTACTGAATTTGAGGCTTCATAATGGAATTTGGTCTTGAGTTACAAGGACGTTTTTTGAGTATTTTTTGCTCTTCACTTTTGATAAGTTTCATTCTTTATATATCAGTGGATTGGATTTAACCTTTGTCTCCCTGCTGTTTTACAGTAGTGTTTAAAATGCCTTAGTTTATGTGGTGGCTTAGACGAGATCTACTGAATTTAAGGCTTCATGATTGAATTTGGTCTTCTGTTACAAGGACTGTATTTGAACATATTTTGCCCTTCTTCCTTCTTTTATAACATTTCATACTTTATATAACAAGATTGGCTTGAACCGTTTTGCTTTTTATAATGCCTTACTACGAAGCAGCATGAATTTGTCACCATCACTTCAAGCACAAACCAGAACATGAGCTTGGTGAAAGGTGTACATATCACTAAAAATAAACAAAAACAATGTTTATCTAAATCCAACTCTTTTAAAAATGTTTCATAAGTAGATGTTCTCACTTTGGCCTTCACTTTCATCAGAGTGATCACAGCTGGTCCGGGCAGAGTTGGAGGTCTCATGTCGGATCTCCACCACAGCTGTGTGTGTTCTCCGTCGTCCTCCGATCTCCCCTCCCTCCCTCCCTCCCATCCGTCCTTTCCGTCAGTCAGTCAATCAGTGACAACGAGGCCTTGGTCTCCTGTGCGGCGCCATCGCACCATCCAGACTTTCTAATTCCATCTAACAGGTCTTGCTTTGAGTGACAGCTCACACTGCCACATGGCCTCCCCCTGTCCAGCTCAGAGAAGAAGACAGCATGATTTGAGAGTAGCTGACAGATTGATGGTTTGTGGATCATTGTTCTTTATTATTCAAGTGCTTATGAAAAGACTCAGCCGTGTACTGTGGAGGGGATTATTTCTCAAACATCTGTTTTTAATTCTGTTGTAATTAATTTATGTTTCGTGTTAGTCATTTTCAATATGGAGAGTCTTTCGAGGATGCCGTAACCCTTTTATGAAAACTGAGAGTAACACTACTTCAGGGGCCTCAAGGTGATTTTCTCCACAGCTCTGACTCACTTTGACCATGACAAATCTCCCTAAGTGATAGTAATGATTGTAATTGAACAGGCACAGTTCCTTCCCACAGTGCGCTATCTATCACCTTGGATGCAATCTGCTGCTTCCACCCATGTGTGTGCGCGTGTGTATGTGTGCATGTGTGTCCGTCTCTGCGACAGACAGCATGCCCCTCTGGCAGCAGGCAGATGTGCTGGTAACCGTGAGCGACAGTGTGAGGTTGCGGGGAGTGTTAGTGTGTTTGTGGGATTATGAGAAGCTCCCAACATGCTCTGCAGCGCGGGGTCTGCTGTGAAGCTGCAGCGGCGTGGTGGTGGCGGAGCCTGGGGCGGTCATCACAGCAGCCCTCAAACAACACTGCAACTCGCGAGGGGAGGGAAAGGGTTTAACCCTGTGGGATGCATGGTACGAAAGGGGGTGGGGTGGGGGGTTGGGAGGAAAAGAAGAGATAGCACAACAGAGAAGGGCAAGAGAGGAAACCAAGGCCCCTGTGTGGGTGTTAGCCAGAGAGCCGGATTGAACGGATGTGTGAGGGAAAGGTTTCACCAGAGGGGAGGATAGTCAGGACTGAGGGGGAATCTGTCAGGGGAGTGTGTGCGTGTATGTGTGTGTGAGTGTAAATGTGTATGTCCTGTGCTGGAGGTGATGGCTTTGTAATGAAAACAGCAGGCAGCCAGCGGTCGAGGGTCCCTCTTGGTGCCTGACTGATGTCAGTCACCAGCGAACAATAGCC
The DNA here is from genome assembly GCA_030347415.2 of Decapterus maruadsi. Lineage (NCBI taxonomy): Eukaryota > Metazoa > Chordata > Actinopteri > Carangiformes > Carangidae > Decapterus > Decapterus maruadsi. Next base: position 8,864,042 of record CM064896.1, on the reverse strand, counting down.
TCCCTTGGGATGGCTGCTCAGTTGAGGATGAATCTTCATTGTGTGTGTGTGTGTGTGTTTACGCGTGTGTGCATGTGTATGTGCATATATGTGAGTAGTCACTTCACACTTACTGTAATTTACTGGAATTCATCCAGCAGGTGAATTGAATATATTAACACATACGTTATCCAGGATGAAACAGGTGACAATTATTTCTACCAAGCTCCGTCTTCTGTGTTAAAATATGGGAAACTGGAAGTGAATAACATGTTTTTAAAAGAAACGCAACGTGGCTCCTTCAAAAATCTGTACGCTCTGTCACAGTATGAGCACAATTACATTTTGCCTTGTTTTTAAAGGGGGCTCCGGGTTAGGCACGTAGCCTAGTGATCATGACTGAGCTAAGTGTACGTCTACAGGGAGTGAGGAGAAATCAATGTAAAGCCTCCGAAATCATGAAAACAAGTGTCGTCTGTGTGAGAGAGTATGTGTGCGGTTAATAGCATCTGCATCTACAGGCACGAGTACATTGGTATGAAAATGTTTTTGTGTCAGCATATTCGTCGTTGAGATCGGCGTGCGATCCTTGTGTGGAATTGTTTTGTGCGAGTGTGTGTGTGTGAGCATGTGCGCGGCTTGTTTGTGTGTGAGAGGGCTAAGAGGCCCTGCTTGTCTCAGGGGAGCGGAGTGATATGGTGTCATGCTCTGGAGACCCACAGACAAATTAATTCACTTATTGACACTGCTGACACGTCTCAGTGACTTTGTAAAATGAACAATTGATCAGGCTTCCTCTCTCTCTCTCCTTCTCTTTCTCTCTCACACCCTATTTTCCCGACCTCTCTTTATCCTTCTCTCCTTCCTCTGCTATTTCCCTAATCTGACCATTCTCTCCAACTCCTTCATCCGTATGGTTTCTTCCCTTTTTTTTGCTTCCTGTTCTTTCCTTCCTATATCAAGCTCTGACTCTACTTGGCCAATTGACAGGCATGGCACGTACGGTAATTAATATAATTACGCGCAAGCTGGTCATTAGCAGTAGAGGCGACTGATATAATCAAGATGTCGGTTTGTCTGCATATGAGTTTCTGTGTGCGTATGGATGTGCAGAGATAGCAAATTGTGTAGTGTGTGTGGTATGAGAGAGGAGGGAGAAGCTGCAGTGACTGAGCTTCTTTATCTGTGTGTCCATTGATTTAAAGCTGTTGTGCGAAAGCCTCATGAGGCCCAGAGTTGGAGTTCAGTGAGTGTTTGTCCGGTGCTTTTTTTTTTTTTCTTCCTGGGCTTAAGGAGCAGCTACAACTAAACAGAGGTCGAAGCTCATAGAAAATCAAAGCAGGCTCCACATCAAGGTTGTTTATTTTCCATTAATCATAATTCGGCCACAAAGCACAATGAATTGCCGCTGCTCTCGGGAGACGCACTGTCACAGCCTCGGCCTGTTTTCATTTGGCTGTGGAGCTGCCATTCGATTCAGGGTGGGCAATGCACTGCCACATATACGCACACATGCACACTTTGTTCCTGTCTGTGTCAGTTTCTTCCTCTTTGTACAGCAAGGAGCAAAGATCTGTGGCTGGGTTTGTAGAAACAATGTTTTATTAGTAGGTTAGGTTGTGCTGCCTCCCTCCCACCTTGTTTAGGTTCACTGGCTCTCTCCTCTACAGCTGTCCTTGATTTGGTCCTTCACTTCTATAGGTTGGGGAGGGAAGAAAAACTTGGGGACAATACAGGAGCTAAAAGATAAAGAAAGAAAAGAAGCATCCGGTACAAGGAGTTGGCGTCCCATTACCGGAAAATTGCTCTTCCTGAAAAAAAGAAGAAGCAGAAAATGCTAAATTTGGCATTATTGTTCTCATAAATAATTCCTAATCCTAAATCTTGGCCTTGTATCGTTTAAATAGTAAAGCCAAGGATGTAAAAGGCAACTTTACATTTGCAGTTGTGCATGATAGAGTTTGTAAACGGGCGTGCATGTGCTTGCATGCACAAGTGCTGGTATGAAATCACAGTGGTGGGAAACCTCACAGTACAGCTTGCACGGAGGGAGGTGGATCTGTAGTGGAGGCTGAGACCATACTGAGTGAACAGAACAGTACATCATATTGCGATTCGCTATTCTAAATCACTGTGTTTACTTTTTTTTTTCATCACAAAAGCTAGCAGCAGCCAGAAAGAATAAAAGAGTAACAACAGGAGAAAGACATCAATATTGCAGATACCTAGTTTGTCTCGAGCAGAGAGGGGAAGCAAACCTGCCAAAAATGCGTGTGGGTGTGTACAGCCATCTGAAAGTGTCTCCTTTTCTTTCCAACTTTCCATCCATCTTCCAGTGCTGAGGGACACAGACTTTTAATAGCCTTTTATTGCTTTATTAGAGTGAGCCGGATTTACGGCCCGGGCCGTGCCTCTGTCTGTCAGTGGCTCTGTGGAGGGCGGCTCTGATCTATGTCAGCTCAGGCTGCCTGTCTGGGTTTTAAACAACAAACTTGTAAAGAGGAGACCAGAGACTGGGCTGCGGTCACAGACTTGTTGCGTTAGTGATCTAATGTTTATTAGCCTGTTAGTGTCTGTGCTTTTTTTTTCCCCTCCATAAAACAACAAACAGCCTACATCTGCCCCCTCCCCCCTTCCCCTTCTCTGCTGTAGTGGGAGTGGTTGTTAAAAGGCTTTAATGGGACGGTTTTCCAATGTGTTAATGTGACAGGCACTTTCAGCAAAACCAGACGATGAAACAAATACTCCTGTTCGTCCCGTGTAAACTGCTGCAGGAAGCCTGATCTTTGTGAACAGAGCACGAATCTGCTTTTACAAACCAGCTCTCCGCCTGCTTTGACACATGAAACACACATTGGGAGTCACGTCATTTATAGACACGTGGATAGTTAGATGGAGGGATAGAGATAGAATATGCCGAGACAGGTCTTGAGAGAAAGTGGTAGAAGAGACAAAGATACCACAAACGTCTAGACACACAAAAACAGACATTTTTGTAGCCTTTTTTTGCTCACGCACAAACACAAACACAAACACACGCACGCTCACACCAAACACACACATACACTTTGTGGTCACTGGATCCTGAGACGATGGCTTGTGCAGCAAGGTGGGATTTGGACTTAAGTGCAGGCCGATCAATTGAGCTGTAATGGTACCTTAGTGCCAAGGCCATTCTCTGAACTCTGCAGTCAATACCAGAGCCAGGTAATGGCCCTGAATTCAGACTTTCACTCACAACTCTCTTTCCTCTCTTTCTACCCACCTGGACATTTCACCAAACAGAGGATCCTCCACTTAATTGCTTGTTGGTTTATTGGAGGAAACAATACAGTGGGGGGGAGGTGTGGCGGAGCAGAGTCATAGCAGTGAGCAGGTGCAGTGTCTTTATGTGTCCCACAGATGGCTTCTGAACTTATGGATCTATAAATCACATGCTATAAAATATTATAAATGTGCAATAGCTGTGCTCCTTACACAGGGTCACATTGTACTTTTTATTACTCAGCTATAGGCACTTTCTTACAGAATCCAAACAGAATTACAGCTAAATATTTATACATGTGGTTTAAGAGAACATATTTATGGCCGCTCAATATAACAAAACTGCTATATTTGTAAAAAAAAAAAGAAAGAAAAGTAATTGCGGTTCAGGACTAGTTGTATGTGAATGAGAAGTGTTGACATATGGCGTAAAAATCTACATAAATTACACTAAAATAGAGTCATTAATATGCAGTTGAAACATACGAGCAGGTATCAGAGTGAATATATTTCATATATACTGATTCTTCCATGATGCAGAACTGTGACCAGTGCTGTGTGTCCATCATTGTTTAGTTTGACTCGCATGCAGTATGTCCAATGTCTCTGCCCCACTGCCCCTGCATAATACCACCGTCAAAGTAACTCACATGCACATTCTGACACACACATGCAGTCGGGCAGTCAGAGGGTTACTGACTTTATTTGCAGCAGACAGAGAACAGCAGGAGAGGAGAGGGCTAAGGTACTCATCTGCACACTGATAAAGGGAGAAGGGAGGAAAGAGAGCGATACAAACATACAGTGGCAGAGATACTGTAGCGAGACGCAGAATGGAGAACAAACAAGAACTAGGAAAATATCAGAAAGGATCACGAGGAGAAAGGAAAATATAAGGGGCCCCTCGCTTCTGAATACATACTGGTGTGTTAATTTAAGTTTGTGCGTGGCTCCGTGAGCAGGAGAGTGCGTTTGTGTGTGGGCACACACCCGCTCTGTCTGCCCAGCGACCCAGAGGAAATGGCGAGGAGCAGCATGCTGTAATGGTTTAGAGTCGGAGGCAGACAAATATATAGAAGCAGAACATTACACACCCTAACTGAATGTTAATACTGTGCATATCGGCAGAAATCTGAAACGCTCCACATAAGATTCCACTGGGCTTTGTGCTTTTGGCCGTTTCATTTTCAATATCTTTCCGCCTCTGGGAGATGCACTTTGTTTTACACTGATATGCTTTTTGTCTGCTTGGTCTGTGTCTGGGCACAGAAATTCAGCATACCCCGATGTGCTGGTGTGATGCCTGTGTGGTCTTCAATCTCATTGCATTTCTATTTTTCACACAAATCATGCACTCTGGAGTACAACCAAAGCCCATGTGGCGAAAGTAATACTGGCATATTTTTACTCCTCTATCTGGGATCTAGATATTTATCTAGCTTTATTTCATTTCACTTTTCATGTAAATTATTGTGCACTTGTATGCAGTACAGAAGACTCATCTCTTTAGATGGAGCAAAGCAGGCTCCAAAACAGCATTTATTGCCTCATGGGAGAGCAAAAACTTTGTGGTAAACGCAGACTGAAATTGTTATTAGCTGCCATTTAGAATAGGTGATCCTCTGAATCTGTTTTTACTGTAGTCAACCTCCAGGACGCGACTGCATCTGAATAAATGATATGTAAAAGGCACATTTGACTGAATGGCTTATAACAAATAAATTGAAGGTACATAACATTCTAAGTTGCAGGTTAACTTTCAGGTTTTATATAACTGCGGTCATGAAGAAGCATAATCCTCACCCTGTGTTCCAGCTATAGCAGTTAGTCACAGTTTTAATATTAAGCAATGAAGCATAAAAGAAAATTGGTAATGTCATCCTGCTGTTTTATTTTTATTTTATTCATTTATCTATTTCTAGACCACAACGCCGAAACTTGTGGCCTGTATATTAATACAGATATCATGGTGAAGGGTCACCAAATGTCATCCTTATCATGAGTGACAAACCATGCTCTTAAGAAACTGTTGGATGGATCCTTTAAAGAACCAACATCTTCTTAGTGCGGTGTCTAATGAACCATAACCAATCACAGTTTGATAACAAGATTATCGAGTAAAACAATCTAAAGCCGACTTCATTCCTTGTTCTATTCATCAAGTTCGATAAACAGCACTTTATGAAATGCAATTAATCCAATGAAAGATAATGAATTAATTTAAGAGAGAGACAAGCCAAGAGATGTTCACAAAGGCCCGGGTTGAGATTGTTACACGCTGAGCAGGTGACTTTGAGATCATCCAGTAATTATTCAGTTTGGATTCCTCGCAGGAGCCGACTTCCTCTGAACGGCAACTTCCTGTGCCGCCCTGACAAATGATATAATCTCTGTGACTGACAAACAGCAGCGTGTCAGTGACATCCATGTCACACAGAGAACATCTCGCTGCTGCATCTGTGATGTGCGGCATACATGTTTCCTGATGTGGGTAGATAAGGTCACGGTGGCTCGATGTAAAAAGCATCATTTTGCAGTTGACTTGTCTGTGCATTTCCATGTTTGCGACGTGTGCAATGCGTGCTATGCTGGAAGATTCCCTGTTTGGATGCGGGGCACACAGATATATTTGTGGCCGAGGTGGGTTTGTCTCATTGCATGTGAATGAGCCCCCGAGTCACTCCTCTGTGATTACTGCAAGAAATGACACAGATCAGCCCCTCAACCCTCGGAGACGCACAGAGCGGGAGTGGAGGTGGAGGGATAATTTTAGAAAGAGTAGGACTTGATGTTCTCAGATAATCTTGAGCATGTTTGCGCCCTGTTTATTAGCGCGAATGAGTGTGTGTGTGTTTGTGTGGATGTGTGTGTGCTGCCCAATCCAGCAACTTCTCACAGCCATGATGACCAGCTGAGCCCCACACACACCTCTGCTTCCTTCATACTAGTGTCCCCAGGGAAACCAGAGCTGTTTGGGTTTATATGAAAATGTATGAGGATGTGTCTTCATGAGCATTAGCACAGATTGTTTCATTTTGTTATTGCCCTTTTTTTTCTTATTTATTACTCTGTTGTATAAGGCCACAATCTGTGTATATGGGTGACACCTAGTAGAGGTGACAGCACTGCTGTGACTGATGGGATGTCCCTGAAGTCCTGACGAGACTGAGCTGCATCTGGAGACCACACATATATACACACACACGCAGACACGCACACACACACATGCACTATTGTGCTCTTTTAATGAGTGTATCAGAGAACAAAGCTGATAAAAATGCGTGCCATGGCCCAGCCTTTAAAAAGAGAATAAGAAATGGGCTACTGTGCTGCCATGCAGCATGCCTAATCACTCCACACACACACACAGCACACAGCACATACGCATCGTATTCTTTCCCATACTGTACTGAAATGAAACACACACTTACACACACTGACAAAAATATACATATCGCACAAAACAAATAAACACACAAAATGCAAATCTAAAATATACAAATATACATACTGTACAGAATGGCACTGATATTGTTTCTACATTTGCATTTCACTTCCTCTGCAGAGGCTCATATGCGAGCGGCGCTCACACATTCACCCCCTGCTTGATGCAGTTTGTCTGCGAACCTAATATATTATGCACTATATGTTTAACTGTTATTTCTCAATGTCAACACTGCTCCTATATTATTGCCTTTCTCTCACTTTCTGCCCTCTCATTATCACACCACTTCTTCTCGCCCTCCTCATGATCCCATCTTTGTCTTTCTGAATGTTCCCCCTCCTTGAAGTTGCGTGTAAAGATAATTTCTCTGTGTTACTGCAAACGGCTCCTAATAACCACCTTTCTCTTTGTTGTTGCCTCTCTGGTCTCTCACTTATGTAGAACTAAAGTGCTTGTTCTGTATCTGCTCAGTCTGGAACTGATTTGTGGCCTTTGCTGTTGGTTTGTTCTCCACTAGGGGGCAGTGGCACTACACCGATGGCCCAGAGGAGGCAGGCTATCAGAATTGGTTGGAGCTGACACCTTCCTAGGAAGTTTCTGAGCAAATCAGCAGACTGAGCTGCATATCAATGAGTTATGATGAATAATGAAGGTTTGAGGAGGGGAGAACATTTTGTTATTAATATGAATCTGTTGTCTTTCATTTAGATTGCAGGGAGTTAGTCCCTTTGTAAAGAGAGGTGTGTTGACACACTCTTACAGGGGGATGGTAATTTACCCTGCGAATGTGTGTGCGCGTGCGTGTGTGTGTGTGCAGCAGCGCACACGCATCAGAAGCTGTCACTCAGCTGTAATTAGGGAGAGTGTCTCCTGCTGTCCTCTGACACTGTTTGAATTTACCTTGCAAACACTGTGCAAAGTACTGTATGTGTGTGTGTGTGTGTGCAGAGCAGCAGCTTGTGTTTATGGCTTGTTTGATCATTTGATTTGCTTCCGGTCACTGTTTTAGCTGTGAGGTTATTCGGCAGGTTTTTCTTATGTACACTCATTTTGGAATCAATTTAAGTTTTACCGTGTTAAATACACTGCTTTAGTGTGTCCATCAGTGAATGTGTTCGTACATGATAGCGTTGTAGGAGGTGTGTGTGTGTGTGTGTGTGTGTGGGAGATATGCACACACACACACACACACACACACAGAGGGAGAAAGAGAGAGGGCTGTGTGATGTCTAGAGTGGGGATCACGTTCAGCCTGGGGGTAGGTGAACCTATTGTAAACAATGGATCTGACAGAATCTAGGCCTTCACATCTCTATCCGTGTGTGTGTGTGTGTGTGTGTGTGTGTGTGTGTGTGTGTGTGTGTGTGTGTGTGTGTGTGTGTGTGTGTGTGTGTGTGTGTGTGTGTGTGTGTATGTGTGTGTGTGTTTGCATGTTTGTGTGTGTGTGTGAGTGTAGACCTTCATACAAGGCCATCGGAGGCCGTTGAAGAACCCTAGGGCAGACTGACCTCTCTGACCCAATGTCTTTCTACCTCCTCTCTCCAGTGGCTTCTTCAGTTTGAGGTGAGGAGGAGGAGAGGCGGGAGGAAGAGGAGGAAGAGGAGGAGGAGGAGGAGGCGGCGGCGGAGGAGGAAGCTGCGGAGAGCTGATGTGTAACTGAATGCAGCCATGACCTGTGCGCCCTGTCCATTGAGGAGCTACTCAGTGGAACAGAAATCAAAGGGGACAGAGAGGACCAACAGGTGAGCCGCTGTCCCGCACAGATGCACATGGTGGAAAAAACAAACATCAGCCTCTAACTAATGATTATTTATCGTTTAATCAATAATACGTCAATGAAAGTACACATCGCAAGTTCCTGGAACACAAACTGGCATCCTCAAATGATTTCCTCTGTCGAACAAACAGCTTAAACCCAAATATGCTGAAGTTATATGAATAGAAACCAGAGAAAATCCTTCAGAAAAATACCTTCTTTAAATTAATCCATTATCACGGCTCTTGACCGTTAATTTTCTGGTTGATCAACTAATTGATTAATCACCTTAGTTGCTTTAAGAAAAACAACACCCAATCCGCAGCGGAGCTAAAACGCTTACTTGATCAAGAAAAAAAATCATCATTCACTATTTGGATTATTGATCGTTTCAGGTCCTTTTCCAACAGAAAATCATTCACTCATTTCATCCGCTCATATATATATAGGTCTTATATACACCTATATATTTAACACTTTTGATTGGCTAGCACAAGTTATTCAAAGACGTCACTGTTGGGGGAAGCTGTAATGGATGTTTTTATCCCGTTTTTATTTCTAATATTATTAAAGTGAAGCATAAGCATGATGTCTCCTACAGGATGTTGAGTGGACATATAGAAACAAATACACAACAAAGGAAAGGGAAAACAGATGCAATAAGGCCTATAGACCAAGTGGGTGAACAATGACAAAAACACAGAAAGAAAGAGAAAGAGATGTAACTTGTCATGAAATTAACTTTTTTGTGATGGTCTGCTGCCAGGCGAAAAGTCGGAAAATTGGAAGAGTTAATCCCACATTAGGAAGAGTTAATCCTAATGTAATAATAACAGGCATAAGAGGATGCTGGTGGTACAGCTGGTGATTTAGCCGTCTCCACTCTGCCTACGCTACATGTATCTGTGCTGGAAGACATTTGTGCTCAGGTCCGCTCTGTTCCCCAGCTTGTCATTGTTTCTTCTGACCTTTGCTGGCTCACCTCTTATATTGTTCTGCTTGTTTTCGAAAAGCAATATTTTTGTTTGCTGTGCTGTTCTGTATCCTGTCTTTTTGGGTTTTTTTTTTTTTTTTTTTTGGTGTGTGTGTATGTATGTGTTGATCCTGACCTCCTCTCATGCCCTCTTCCTCCCCCTTTGCTCCCTCTTTGCCCCTCTCTTTCCTCTCTTAGGATGAAACTGTGGGGGAGGTCAGCTTGGCCTTTGCAGGTGGCCTTCCTTGTTGCCTTGGTGATGCTCTGCGTTGACCCGGTGTCCGCTGGCAGCCGTAACCATCGGGGACCGACAGGTACACCAGGTCTTGCTCTGAACCGTCACCCCCCCACACCCTCTCCTTCCCCTTCCACCACCATGAGAGGTTAATTACGCTGTCACTGTAGAGGTACAACACATGTTCCCCGAGCCTGTCGCTGACTGAGCCATCCCTGTCCTGGAGGAGGGGGCTGAGTGGGAACAATTTGCTCTGTCCCTCAGTATGACAGAATGTAATCTAGACGAGACCTCGTTGTGGGCTTGGATGCAAACATACCCCTGTTTGAGTGATCGAAAACTGAACAGATACAAATGGCACTTAAGCTGTCAGGAGCTGTCAACACAAATAGATCAGTGTAGGTGTGATCTGATCTATTCAGAGTGGTTGCAAACGTTCAGCAGTTCAGAGGTGCTGCTGTTGTCAAGCTCTTTGTGGTTTGGGGTTTGCTTTAAAATAGGATGTATGTGTCATATAAGCCATGTAGTTTCATGACTTCTAATCCTCAAGCTCATAATTGCCCATGCCTGCATTAATATGCATAGCTCTGCGACCACACCACCCCCCACATCCCAAACCCCTAACCCTTAAATAAAGCACCACTATTCGCTAAGAAATTCACACACACAAACAGAAAACTGACTTAATTCAGGCCCACAAGCTAAATCTATTCTCTATCTTTAATTTCCATAAGTCATGGAGACAGCCCTCCCCCCCAAAACCAAAAGATGACCAATACAGTCTCATTAATAATTCATTAGGGCCGGCTACAGGGACAGTTGTGCTGAGTCACACAAGTTCTTGTGCCTCGATTTGTTGGCGACAACCTCCCAAGTCACCTCTTCCTCGGACTTAATTATGACAATTTCCTTAATTATCTCAGGGTTTCTTTGCTCTTGCAGCTCCTGTTTTGCAAGGTGACCTTTACGTGCCACAGAAATGCTACCAGCACCCAGTCTGTGCAAGTGAGTGATGGTATTAGTTTCCTTTTTGACGGCGAGGAGGCAGTCTGCTTACGGCAGGGACACTACTAATTGCAGGCCCTGTGTATTGTGAAGGTCAGCATGAGTACCCGCCTCCTTCGTACTTCCCTTGTGCGGTGAAACAAGATGACTCTCTCTCAAACCAACTGGTGGTTTTTATTAGAGGGTTTACTTTAATTAGTGGAAGTTTAAGACTTGTTGGCGGTGAATACCAGCAGATAAACACGCAGCAGTTTGAGGCTGAAAAATAATTGGCTGCACGTAATGACTGCGAGTTACGTTCGCTGCTTAAGTGCTGTTTTTGTTGGCAGGTCAGTGAGGCATCTGTTTGATCTGTGTTTCTGGTGATGTACCACCTGCTGCCACATGGTGGCTCTAGAGGTCAAAAAATGTTCCTTAAGAAATATCTTGTTTTTTTTTCCCCTTAGTCTCATTTAGACAGTGTCATTCTCAAAGACAATCTGTCACTTCACAGAAACTCACTTCAAAAACAAATCTATAATGGGAATAGGTGGATTGAATGTCAACTAACCAGGCACACATGATATAACTGACAGTTGTCACTTTAAATAAATGTGCAAAAAAAGTTGCTCCTGCTTTCTTTCTTTTTTCTTTTTTATTATTATTTCCCAGCAGTGCTCTGATGGGTATATGAGACAGAGTGAGAGAAGAATGAGCCACCAAGTGTGCTTTTCACTCTCTGTAATCTCAGCACATGACTACCTGGCAGCTGTTGCCTCAACTGTCTGAAAACCAGTTAGTGTTGTTTTACATTGCTTTTAATCTGACCTAAAGTACTGGATACATCTTGAATTCATATACAGAAAACGTAATAAACTGGCTCACGGCCCATATTGTCTGGCATTGACTTGCATCACTGTATATAATAAGTAATAGGTAGTTTTAGAGTAGAAATAAAACCAACAAATCTTTTCCCTTTGCTCTAAGTCTGTTGCCCAGAGACCTTGCAAGTCCAGGTCTCTCTCAGTCCATGTAACAGCAGCCAATAGCACACACCCACACACTCACACACCCACACCTAGGTCCGCATCTTAATGCTGAGATGTTCAGCTATCAGAAATGATCTGCTAATCTACTCATTACTCTTACAGCCGTTTTTACAGTCGACCCTCTCACAAGTAGAACGATGGTGTGAAGAAAATTATGCAACTAATGCAAACTTGCACATTAACACACCTGTCAGGTCTTTATTGCAATTAATTTAGTGCTGCATAGCAATTACAAGGAACAACTCAGAAGCAGGCCACACAGTGAAGGAGCTGTCAAAGTATTGCAACACAAATGATTATGCACTCTACCCTTTAATGTTGTTCCTTATTGAAACATCAGGCTTTTCTTGTAATTTAGTAGTGAATTCACACTAAAATTCACTTTTTCTTTTTCTTCTCGTTTCACATGAAACTAGTTGAAAGCAACATTTCAATTACTGTCTTGCTATACTGGGTATGGCAGCTCTCCACAGCCTGATTACAGTATGATTAGAAAAGCAAACATAACATTTGGCTTCTTGGATGTATTGCTTATCCCTGATTCAACATACAGTTTATCGCAAAAGATATCTCACTCTCAGAGAGAAGGGAGAAACAAGTCTTCATGAATTGATGTAGTATCTGTGTGACACTCTGACTCACGAGGACCTGCGCATCCTGCTATTTCTGCTTTCAAAAGGTCTGCTATTCATGCTTTAAAGAGCAGCACGCTTGTTATAAACCAGATCTGTGTGTGTAGCCTATACTATATGCATGACCCTGCACATGCAAGCATACCCAACTCCAGCCTATCTTATGTGTGCCTGCTTACAAGATGCATCCTGTAAAAAAAACAAAAAGAAAAACAACTCTGCCAAGGTCTCAGGGAGCAGGTTTTATTGGGAACAGATTTGTTGCACCTGAGCACTCAGCCGTACCAACAACCTGTTATGATAATTAGCATAAAGCTGGGTGAGGCCTGATGTGGGCCTGTTAAACACTGATAATGTCATGAGGATTGATGGGCTGTGCTGGACCAGGGTAAGGAGGACATTGAGGGGAGTGGAGGACAGAAAAGAGGGGCAGTATGCAAATATATTGTGGAGATATATTCCCAAATTCCAAACTAGAGAGGATTTAGGAGCATGTGTAAAATCATTCCCACCTTGTTCCACGAGCATTGTACGCGTGGGTTCTTACAGTGATGTACAGTCTTGTCCCCTCTACACTGACTTTGCCGTCTCCGTCAGGTTTGCTAGATATCTGGCCTTTCAAAGCAGTGGACATGCCTGTCAGTTATTGACAGGGGAAAGACACAGCCTTTTGATAAATTGCACAGTGTTCCTGCTTGCCTTTGTCTGTCAGAATACATCAATCGCCCGGCTAACCCATCAGTTCAAGGTAGCTTGGTTTGTTGGCTGCCCAGCTACTGTTGCCACCCCCCGCCACCACCCTACCTCCCTTTTTGCCTGCCGCGGGAATAGAAGCATTTAGCCATGCTTGAGAAGTCTTTTCATCTCAGCGTGTGCTGGGCTCTATTACACTGAGATGGCCATAACAGAATGGTTTAAAGGCAACATTGAGACATTAGATACACTGTTATTATGTGTATATGGCTGGAGGGTGACTGCTCAACACATGAATCTTAAGCAGATGAGGTGAGAGGCTGCGGCTGGTGGAGGGAAGACGAAACTGAGAGGGCTCCTGGTGGAGCTGCAGTACTGCTACTTCAGTCCACTCTCTCATGTTTGGCACTTTCCCTGGTTTTGTATAATTTTAATTCTGTCTTTTGCACAGTTTCTATTTGGAGTTGGTTGTTGTTACAGCCAGAGTAGATATTGACCTGATGGATCACTGCTTAGTAACACTCTGCTACAGAAAATCACGAGGTTCTCATAGGCTACTTATTCCCAGGTAGTTCAGTACAGCTTCACCACCGATGAGACGTTCATGAACAGTTTGTTCTACGTGAGAAACACTTGCAGCGGACTTGGCAGCAATTCAAAACTGAGACAATGTTGAAGCATGTCAATTATACACTAATAATACCATCATTATATCATGGTTAGTAAGTGTGCTTCTAATAAAGACACAAAATTGCTTTGCGGTGCTTGTTTCTGGGCAACAAGCGTGGGTGGTTCTGAGTCGATTTCTCCCACATTAAATAGATTTTGGCTGTAAACTCCATATGACTCTGTAACCTCTGTTTATTGATTAAATTCCGTGGATGCTCAAGGGTATAAATCATCGATACCCCTTCAAACATGCATATTCCTGCCTAGGAACAGGCACACACTCACAAGTTGTCAAGTACAGACGTACATAACCTCTTGTACATTTTAACTTATGCACCCTTATGCACTATATTTTTCAGAAATTACTTGAATATTTTGACATTTCCCACCTTCTTAGGAGGCCAGTGATATAAAATACTAATGTGTCTGTAAATTTTACACTATTTTTATTCTTTACTCACATTTAAGCCACAGCACAAAGAAGTTTTTCATCACTACACTTGAAGACAAGTTTGACTTTGATTCAGAAGCTGAGAGTTAAAACACAAACTAAAAAAATAACATGTTTGATTTTTTTTGTAAACACTGATATTAAAGCAAACAAGGTTTTGATACACAATGTGATCAGATCAGTGGAGAATAAGTTATTTGTTCTCGTCTAAAGAATACACTGTAACACTGTTGCTTTGTGTGCAAACACAGTTTGAGGTTAGTGTTAATGCCTGCACTCGCAGTTGGAAAAGCAGCTAACGTCACCAACAGAAAAGTGAAGAATAAAACAACGTTCACTCTTTTTTTTTGCCGACAGGATCTAATTTACTCTTAACTTTCTAGGGGGGTGTTGTTAATTCCACTGAAGTGAAACAAAGTCCTTCACATTTGAGAAATACTGCAGAAACGAACACATCTTTGTCACATCTTATTCATCATTCTGCTGCTGTAGGTGAAAAAACATCATCATTGTGTTTTTGCATGTAGTTTGTTGTGCTGCTCCCCAGTGACGGCTGCACCAGCAACTTCTCTCTCTCTCACTCACACGCACAAACACACACACACACACACCTTCAAAAGCTTTGCAGTTTCAAAATACAAACAGCCTCGGCCCAGCTCTGATGTAGGCAATAAAGAGTGGAGACCTGTGAACCTTCTGACCTCATTATGCCAGCGAGAGGCGAGCTGCTCTTTGTTCTTTCTGCTGCCTGTGACACCCCTTCTCCTCCTCCTGTATGACTCTCTTCCCATCTCTTTTTCCCACTAACAAGCTGCCTGTTTCTACGATGGGGGTCGGCCAATTGCCCATTTTTACCCCGTCGCCGCTCTACACAGTGGATTTAATTTTCAGTAATGATACTGTCTGATAAAAACATGGGCAATTTGGTTTGTATTTGAACGTAACTTTTTTTCCCCCTCCATCCGCTCTTTAAAATATGATTATTACGGCTCTGATTACGGCTTCACTGATATCTCTTCACCCGCTGAGTTCTGCTCTATTTTATTAGATTCTAGATTTCCATCAGTAGATAAAGGCTATATGTGTTTGCGTGCGCGAGTATGTGTGCGAGCGTGTGTGTGTATGTGTATGTGTGTGTGTGTGGGGGGGGTAATCTGGCAGCTGCTCCGGCCTCAGGAGAGCCTGAGACAGAGGAGTGAGGGAAATGAAAGTGGAGGGATGATAGCGGAGGGGCGCCCTCAGAAAGCCAGGGATCATTGATGGGGCTCTCTAGAGAAGAGAACAAACAAACTTTAAATCAGAAAGGATGAGAGGGGCCATGGCCTGCAGAAATGGAACCCTCTGCAGAGTGTGTGCGCATGCTGCGTTTGTGTGTTTGCAGTTGTGTCTGTGTGTGCATGTGTGCGCGTAGACTTTTGTGTCTGCCTGCAAAGCTCATTCAGCTGAGCATGAAAAGTTTTGGAGTCTGGGTAAAGTCACGTACATAAATAAAATCTGAGCTTATGGTACAGTATAACCAAGGTTTTTGCAGGGCTGTAAAGAGGCTTATAGGTAGTAATGTCGCCAGCAGGGTTTGCTGCTCGGAGGAAACGGTGCCAGAGACTCTCAGGAGTGCACAACAAGCTTTGAGAGTGAAGATAAGGCAGCTGGAATCCTTTCAGAAGCCATAAGCAAAGATTAGATTTACTAAACATTTTACCCAACATTTGTGGTTGTGGTGTGTTTTCCTTTAGGTGGCCGCAAATACCCAGTCTTCCCTTAGAGATTCGTGGCTTTAAAGTGCTTGAGTGAATGTAGCATTTGCGGTAAAGCATGCAATGTAAGCCTATTCATGTATTATCGTTGCAGCGTCCTGATGCACGTGGAGTTAAAATGTCAACTGCTACATAAACGTCCCTCTGAGTTGTATTTACCAGTGTGAAGCCATGTTGATCTTTTAGCTTGTGGACACCGCTGATCTGTTTAACAAAAACACATTTCCCACAGGAGGAGCGACTATAACAATAGTGTGAACAGAAATAAGTCTGATTAAAAGCACATTGTTTCAGCAGCACATGTCGTCACTGCCGTAGAAAGCTTTGGGTTAAAATTTGCTTTAAGTTAAACGTGCCCTTCTGTCCTGTTACTGCCAGGAGAGTGTTATAATTAAACAGGCCCCAGGTCCCCAGGGAAGTGTGGAGATAATCAAGGGAGATTAGACACTACGTGCATGTGTGTGTGTTGGTGATGTCATGTCAGGTGAAAAGCAATTATCCTCACGTAAAATTTGACTTAAAGAACACACATTAATGCACTTGCAAACATGCTCAACATGCACAGACAATACAAAGACATGAAAAAATAATCAGTGTGGCAACAATGGCAAGTGTGCAGAGCCTTTGCAGGTGACTGTTTTGTTTTCTGCTTTGATCGGTGACTGTCCTTCCACAGTGTCTCTATTGCATTATGGTCTGGACTGTGACTGGACTGCAGTTTATCTGGTCATTCTGCAGTAGATTTGTGTCATTGTTTAGAGTTGTTGTCCTGCTGCATCCTCCAGCATCTACTGCGCTTCAGCCGCTGAACAGCCATCCTGACATCAACCTGTAAAATACCTGTTTAACTTGGAAATGAATTCTCTATAATGTTGAGCCGTCCAGGCCCAGAGGCAGCAAACCCTCCGGTCATGATGCTCCCTCCCTCCCAACCTTCACCTGCAGCATTCTTTCATGTTAATATGCAGTTTGATCCTTACACCACATATGGAGCTGCATGTTCTTCTCAAACAATCTCAGTTTCATCAGTTACAAAAAAAAAACAGAAAACAAAATTCCCACTGGCGCTGTGGAGTGAAGTCAAGCTCTTTGGCAAATGCAACAACATTTTATTTTTTAACTTATGTTAATAGGACATCGTCCTTTATCTAATTCACCGTGATCTGTGTATAGACTGATGAGCAGAGACTTTAACCAGCTGCAATAATTACCTGAAGCCTTTGGCTGTTACTTTGAGTCTGTTGGTTGCATTGCTAAGCAGCATCTGTGTTGTACTTTTGATGTCCTCTCAGCTGGGTGCCCACGTCCACAAGGAGCAGCCACAGAACTAAATCATCCATTTATAGACAGTTTGCACAACTGTGGACCGATGAATATCTCAACTCTTTGAACTCACTTTGTAACTCTTTCAGTTTTATGCAAATCAGCAACTTCTGAGATCTTTCTTTCATGAGACGTGTTTCACATCAGCAAATGCTTTCTTGTGAGCAGCAAATTCAAAACATTTGATTGTTTTTCATCAATCATATTAGCTCTCACTCACACCTCCAATCTTGTTTCGCTGGTTGGACTCCAGGTTGGACTCCAGGTTGGATAACTGCTGACTCCAAATTAGCTTTTGTTAATGCCATTAGCCGAAGGGTTCACATACACTTTTAATAGTGATGGGCTGCGTCCAGAAGCCATAATGATTCAAGTCTGTTCTGTTAGTAGGTTGCTCCACCACATGATAAAATGTGCATGTCTGTTCTTTGTTTTAGATCAAGTGGCTTATTTGTCTGAAAAGAGTCCAAAGAAATGATTATTTTTTCAACATGTCTTGCTCCCATTTTTTTTCTCCGGCACACAATGATGAGAGGAGAGCTGCCTCTGTGACGATGTTAATGAGGGCACTGGGCTGAGAATAAAACAAACTATCACTAAAGAGTGTTTATTTATGAATCAAAGACTATGAGCCCAGAATAAATTGAAGAGTTTACACAAAAGTAAATAATTCAACAGATTTGTTTAATTTTCAGAGAAGCGGTTCTGGTGTATATTTGATTGTTTTTTTATTTTTTATTTAGTTTATTCAAATTGATTTGAGTTTAAACTACATTTTTGCAACAATGAACCATAAAAATACAAATAAGCCCCCTTTTAGAGACTATGAATATTTAATAAATAATCTCCACCCCCTCCTTTTTCTCTTCTTTCTCACAGTCTCGTACCAGGTGAAGCAGGGGACGTGCGAGGTGGTGGCCATCCATCGCTGCTGTAATAAGAATAAGATTGAGGAGCGTTCTCAAACCGTCAAGTGTTCCTGTTTCCCGGGGCAGGTTGCTGGCACCACCAGAGCCAGACCTTCATGTGTGGAAGGTAAAACAAAAACCTAGGTGTCACTCTGTGTAGTATATTCATATATCCTTGTGTAAAACTTTCAGCCCCATCATCCAAACACATTTTGGCACCTCATGTCTAAAATCTGGAAATTTAAACCAACTGCAGTCAGTCACCATTTCATTTCACTTTCATTTTTGGAAATCTAAGTCTGGTTATACTCATCATTAAATTGACCCTGAGGAGGCTTTAAAGATTCCCCTGCATGAAAACCTCTCTCTATATTCGAACCCATTCAACTCTTTATGAAATCTATATGATACTGGAGACAGGAACCACATGTTATGTATCGATGGCTGCATCACCAAATCAAAGAGAAAGATTCGAGATGTCTTGGTGCATTATTTTGTTCACTTCCCCACACATCTCTGCAGCAGGGTCAATTCTGCTGCACCTGTTTGGTATCTGTTGGAAACATGACTGGAGTTCAAAATGTGGTTTTGCACAAGTCCTTGGCTGCACAACATGTTTTTATAATGACCGATGCACTGCACATTGTGAGATATTAGCCACATCAATAATTAGACCGTGCTTTTTGTGAAATAATTGTCAGGTTGCATTCTGTTCGGAAATTATTCTTTTTTTTATTTGTCTTTGTTTAAATCATACAAACAGGAATACACTGCGCTACTTGTATCACAAACAGAGCTAAGCGTTTTAATGGTAGCTGAAAACATGAAAGCCATTATGGAAAAATAAGGCATTGCCTTTCTAACCCTTTGAACAATGAAACACACCATGGGTGAGAAAATATCCTCTCTCAGCCTCAGTGGGGGTGAGACAGGCTCTCAATAAGTCACACTTAATTGTTGATTGCTTTTTAATGTTTCAAAATGCCACTGGAGCACTTAGAAAAGGGGGTTAAATATGGTTTTGTGTCAAATTCTGTCTAGTGGAGCTGTACATGTACACTCTGCCCTGCTAGTCCTGCAGTCTGTGGTTCATCGTGTCCCGAGGAGATCACGTAACATGAAAGGTTAAAGCCACTAATGCAGGTAATTGAAGCCCAGCCAACAGTGTCTCCTTGCCTTCCTTATTCCCTCGTGCTGTATGAAAGGAGAAGCAAATGTACGACAGCTGTTGGCTGAGAAAGCCTCGGCCTCAAGAGTGGAAATTTAAACTGCGGTTTAAAGGAGCTGATTTTATTTGGGACAGCATTTCATTTCATATGTGTTCGGGCCACCAGAGTACATGACAGATGGTGATAGAGAAAATATTTTCTTATGATGACTTTTATAGGTCAAGACATAACATTTGGATGATAACCCAAACACTGGCAAGAGGGAGGTTTTTGGGAGAAATCATCAAATCCAGTAATATGTTGGCATGATGTTGCGTCAATAATTAAAAGAAGTCATGTAATATGTATTGGGTAGAGAGAAAAAAAAAGCGCAAATCGTGAAATATCCATTGAATTCTGTTCACACATCCACAGCATGCATACTCTGCCATGTGGCAATGTGTTTGTGTCTCTTAACACATGCTGTATATGTGTGAGTGTTGTTATGATAGATGAAAGCTGCGTGTCGTTTTCGTAGACCCCTTGTTCCACCCGTTTGTCCACGCTGAGAGCTCCTGCCCAGCAAGAAACAAGCAGTGTCAGTGACCCCTATCATCCACAGACGCTCCGCTGAGATCACAAACACACTCACACACACAGTGTGTCAGCCAGCCCGATCCAATCATGCTGTATTAGCCCCCTACCAGAGCAAAATACATAGTTGTCTCATACATGAGTGGTGCCAGAGCATCTCGAGACACATGGGTTATTCAAACTGTTAGGGTCAGCCGGGGGGTGGAAACTGATTCTACACACTCAGAGACCTGAACGACACAGAGGATTTTCTCACACTTGGGAGTTGATCAGAATCACTGTTCGTGTCCTATGAGAATAAAGCGATGGCACATACTCATCCTAATGTAGGAAGTATAAGACTAAGAACAATTTGTTAAGAGGGAAGAAACTTAAAAAACAAGCCTCATCCACTCGCAATATAATGATTATTAAGAAGCTCTGCTAAAACAACAACTTTCTGTAGATTTTGGCTTGACATTGACATTGGCCTCTCTGACCTCACTGCTATTTGTGCAAGAATAACAGCAATCACACAATTTTTCCCATTTTTTCTCCCTATAATTAAAAAAAAACTTGTCAGAGCATATCAAACACTCAACGCTGTATGTAGAGAGGTGCTGAAATGTTAATCTTTCACCTCTCCACAGACGAGGCCTGCACATTTGATGAAGGTGCTGAAATGTGGAGATGACCATGAAATAGTTCATGCGTTATATGTTACATGAATGCTAACTCTTATTCACCAAAGAATCATTTATATTCATGAATGTATACAAATTATTCCTTGTTTTGAGCCTGCCTCTGCTCTGTTGTGGACTTTTGTTGGTCAAAATGTAGTGAGGACAATTATAATCATAATCATAATAATGATAATGCACATCCAACCAGTAGGACACACTGTGCACAGGTACAAAAAAAGGTGCAAAAATGTTGATATGTTCATTGTGCTTAAAACAAAGGCCCATGGTCTCCTGGACTCCAAAACACAACATTATGGTTAATTTACTAGTTCTCTTTTTTGTTTCACTCTCACTGTCAGTTTCATCACTCAGTAATTTCTTTCTTTTGAAATGAAACAAACAGATCTCACATCTTTACATGTCTCGTTGAATCACTTCTGACTTCATCCATTGTGTTGCTATTCCTGCGTGTGGCCAGTAGACGGTGCTTTTCCCATTCAAATGACTGTGTCAAAAACATACCTGCTAGTTCATTTCAACACTGTTTTCACCCAATAAGAAAGTTGATTTGTTATTTAACCTCTTTGATGAGTTCCTAGATGGGAACAATTGCTTGATAATGATAAAATCAGGCAACCAGAGCAAAGATGATTGGCTTTGTAATGAAAGTTGGGATAAATAAGGAATCATTTGAAACTTTGCTAACCTCTCGGAATAGGCATTGCCCTGATGCTTTGCTTTTGTTTGTTCACTTCAAAGTCTTAGTGGGTCTATTTGCTAAGAGAAAAGAATGATGAGAAACGAATTGACTGACAGCTATTACTGCGTAACCGAATGCTCTTCTTTTTGATCGCCTCAATCACTTCTTGTCTTGCCTCCAGTGGAAACACACGCACTCATACACACACTTAAACACACACACAGCTCAGATCCTCCCTCACACCAGTCACAGGGTTTTCTAATTTCCTATTCAGATCTCACCTCTGAGTCGCAACATCTCTCACTTCCAAATCCAGAGCTCAGCAGCACTTATCTCATGAGTCATGCTTGACCTCTGAGTTCACAGTTACAAAAAGATCTCACCTCCTCCTCCAACACTGTTGTACTCACACAAACACTGTTCGGTGCACACACACACACACACAGACACACACACGCATCCACTCACGCTCCTCTCACCTTTTTAGGCTTGAGCACTGATGGAAGGAGAGAACCCCTCTCAGTAGTCAGCCTTTGTAGGAAAGCCTTAGTGTAAATGGAGTTTCATTATTGATGCCGACTGAAAGAGGAGTAAATGGTTGCAGGTCCCATTACGGGCTGCTGCATGGGCGCCAGTGAGGCAAACTTTTTCAAACCAACCCCATTCATCATTATACAAATATATATATGTTCATGTGTGTGTGCATAATTATGATATCATCATCTTCTATCATAGTTGGTGCTTGTAGTGTTGTGTGCGAGTGAAGAGTTAGTGCGGTAAATACTCCTACTTGGAAAACAAACGCTAAATAGATACTAAGCTATATCTGAATCTAAGTGCGTTTTCAGAGGTAGAATTGACAAAACAGGTGTGTTGTGTGTCTGTTTTTCACATGGGGACACGTTTTAAAGAATGCAGTGCTTGTCTAAGTGAAGAAAAGTAATGTGTTTGGTTTCACTGCAGTGGCATTCAGGATAAATAAACTGCTTTTGTCTCAATTGGGATTCTGCCAAGTTAAGTTAAGCTCATAGCTTTAGTTGGGAAAGCGTTGGCTATGGTTCGGGTTCGTGTGCACCTCCTGGGAGCGAATGGAAATCTGTACTGTGTTCTAAAAAAGACAGCTCCTCTTGTACAATGTGTGGGGAATTGCTTACTGCTAAAATATTCCTCATACAGTTAAAGTCTTGCTTTCAGCAAAAGTATGTAAGTATTGTACAATGTCCAAGCAAGTCGAATATAAGGTCCTCATTATGATGACTGACCTCTTTCAGAACATCATAATTTTCACTACATGTATATGTATAGTGCGATTTATAAAATATATTGCAGCAGATACTTGCACAGCTAAATAGAGCCTCTTACTGTAATGCACTGCTGCTGAATCTCAACCTTTAATTATTTGTGACATTCAATGAACTTCTGTGCTTTTAACTGCACATACACATACATATCAATGTAGTAGACAGTAATAGAAGGTTGTACATAAAAAAAAGAACTTAGATTAGCAAGTGTACAAACACACGTTCACTTTCTACTTCTGTAATTTCAATCTGTGTGGCGATGCTCAGTGCTAGAGTAATAAAGGGCCTTATATATTTCCACAGGCATTGCTATTAAAGTCTGTTTGGTGGTGGAGAAAGACGGAGAGCACAGTGACCTGATAAAAATGGTTGAGTGGATTCAGTTTGGTGTGAGATATGGTGGCACACAAACTCTGTTTCATTACTGTGGAAAGAAATCAAGTTTAGTGTTTCAGAGCACATCAGCCTGCTGTTGTTTACTCCAATATCGGCTCCATAATGTCATGCTTTGTGTCATTTTGTCAGTCTGTTCCTGCGATTGTGCGAGTGTGAGTGCATAGTACATGTGTGTGTAACTGCTAACCATGTATAATCTTATTCTGGCAGTTTTTCCACTACACTTTCCACTTGTTTTTTTTCTCGTCATGCATACCTGTGTGAGCAGAGACACAGTGTGTTAGTAAATCATTGCAGAAAGAGATGGATGCTTTTCTCCATCTGCCTCTGCACTCCAGGATCACTGAGTGGAACAGTTACAATGCCTGAGGGTATTCATACCTCTGGGTCCACCCCCAACTTCTTGTGTGTGTGTGTGTGTTTGTGTGTGTTTGTGTTTTTGTTTGTGTGAAGGTACATCATTTTCCCTTTAAATAGTAATGATTTGGGAGCAAGGGCACAGGCCTGCTTGTGATTTTGCTTTTACGCATGACACTTACTGCACAGTGGGGACGCCCGCATGTGTACACACACACAAAACACACAAAGGCATCTATGCGTGCACACATGCAGATGCACACGCACACGCACACACACGTACAAAGTAAAAGTAAACTCCCCATTGCGGATTGTGTTGCTCCACTGAGTGAGTTCAGGCAGGGCCTTTGTAAAGTATTAATGGGCAAACACTCTCTCACGCCTGAGTGCACATATTGTATTAGTATGCCCTCCCTTACATCAAACAGGCTACTTTTCAATGATACAATGAGATGTATTTCATTATATATATTTATATATATATATATTTCAAAGGCTGATCTATCATTCTTTATCATGCGACTTGTCTGGCTTCAGATGAAAGGGTTAGAGGTGAAGAAAATTCCTTTGAACTGAATAACTTCTCAATTTAATCACATGAAATACATTTTCCATGTCAATTGGTTTGTTGGCTGGTGGTTTCTCACATCTCACACCTTAGTGTGTTTGAGAAATAAATGATCAGACCAAATTTATTCAGTAATATTGTGTGAAATATACCAGATTTATTTGAGGTTTCTGTTTCCCGAGGGAAAAACACTTTCGGTGCAAACTTGTTTGCTTTTGGTGGGAATTTGAGACTTTTTTTTTCCCCAGCCAAAGAAATGCTAGATACTTTATCAGCTTTGATCTTTTTGCATTGGGAGTTTTGTTTGTCAAGAAGCACTTCTTGTTAAATACCTGCAGAGCTGAATGTGGCAAAGTGTTGATTGGCAAATAACAGTGTGCAAAAGTGTCACAGTAATTAACATACCTGCTCAAATTTAGTCACAAGAGACTAAACCATTAGTGCACGACTGTGTTCATGTAAAGTCACATTGTAAATGTGGACGAGGGGACCTGCAGTTTCAACTTTGTCCACTTGATGTCACAAACATTACAAAGACAATGCGGGCGGCAGCGCAGGAAGAAAAGAGCAGATGCTGGTGTTGGATGCTCATACAGCTGACATGCACGCTCACACATACAAACAAAAACGAAAACCCGTAACTGGTGTAAAGATGAGTGACATTTATCAGGTATGTGTTGGACTGACGTGTTGTGATCAGTGGGAAGAGAGACAGAGCTGTAGGCAGCCTCGTAGCGTAAAACCTCCACAGACCTTATTTAGAGAACCCCAGAGACGAGGCGACGACCTGGGGAATAACATAGCCCCAGTCCCTTGTGTTGCCTAATCACCTGCACCTTAAGCAAAGCACCGTCTAGACGTTTGCCCTCAGCTGATCCCGTGCTGAAAGTTTTAGAGTGAACTTAAAAGGGAGCCATTCTGAGTGCAGATTCCAATGTAATGAGCTGATAGTAACTGTGATGAAATGCGTGCCTGAGCTGTAAACCTTTTTTAATTAGCATTATGCACCTTGTGTGAATATAAATGTAGACTCTTAATGAGACTGATGCAATCACAGTACGTAGGCTGAGAGGTTCCCCATGCGTTACACACGTTTTAACCTGAAGAATATCTGTCCTCTTTCCATTTGTAGACCTGACAATCTTTCATTTTCATGATTACTTGTTGAATATGTGGTGAACAGTTAGATAGAAGGATAAGGCAGGGAATGTCAAGTTGTAAAACATCAATTACAGTAGCTTGTTTATTTTCCTTTTTAAATCAACTTAGCTATTTCAAGTATTCTTTGATCAAGAAAAGATGACTGCATGTGGCGTTGTCTGTGTGACTCATGAACAACTTGTGTAAACCAGTCACGACAAAGTTGGCAAATTCAGTGCTCCGAAGTCTGCAGAGTACGCTAAATATGAAGCTTGAGCCAACAGTTGGCATGATGTCTCTGCTAATTAGGATGACTTTATGATACATGTTGCTATTGGTGGACCCTGTTGTCCTTTGGGTAAAGCCTATAGCCAGCTGTTTCCCCCATTGCCAGTAGCTTTACACGTACCATGCACATGAGAGGGATCTCATGTAATTCTTGGCAAATAAGCATGTTTTTACCACACATTTTCCTTTAAAGTAAATTCACTCACCACTTTTTCAAAGACAGTCTTGCAGCAAGAGACTTTTTTAGGCCGTCACAGGATGAATCCAGACCGCGCCCAGCACCAGGCTCTGCAGAGCAGGGCATGGAAAAATATGGTCCCAGAGGTGATTATCACAGAATCAACTGCTGCACATACAGTTAAGTACCTCTGTAAGCACCTCTGTAATCTTTTTATCATTGACCTGTTGAGACCGGTGTCTGAGTGCTGTTCGGCGTCTGAACTATCCATGACATCACAGACTACGAACTGGTCCTTGCTCATTTTCCGACTTGACAGGCAGGTGCTTATGTGTCACGCTGTCCCCGCCCTCCTAGTATAGCACGAGATAAGCTGCAGGGAACGCTAACTCCATAATAGCACTCACAGGCCATGCCCATTAGCTCTGAATAACACTCTCGCAGCGCAAAGCACCGTCGTCGACACCATAATGGCCACATTAACGAGCATTACACAGCCATTGGTTTTTAGAACCGCTTACTGCCACTGAGCTCATGCATCATAACAGTGTGTTCAACATTATGCCTTGTGATAGCTGTGAGAGTTTTTTTTTTTGTGACTTTGCAATTTGGCATTGGCCTCCTTCTTCCCACTATATGTCTTCCTGTCTCTGGCGTTGCATTTGTGCTGCCTATTTTCCACTCTGCTTCAGTTCGTTACTCTCCCTCTCTCTGTTCTCTTTGTTAAATCTGCTCCTTGCTTTGTCGGACTCGGTGATAGTGATCCTCAAAGGGCCGCCTTCCTTCCCACCCTTCCCTCTCCACTTCTCTTAGTTCTCCTTGCTGCTCATTTCCTCACTACAAAGATGTTTTCTTGGTGAACACCTATTATTTAGCCCCGTCTTCCTCCCTCTATTTCTCTCAGTCACTGTGTTTTCTCCTTACATTATGCTTGAGAGGATTTGACCGTGTTCTTTTGCATTATGCAGTTGAAAGCCCATTTTCCTGCCAATACCACCTCATCTCCTTCCTTTGTGGGAAACAACAGTCACCAGAGATCAGAATTCCCTTTTAAACACTGTCAATTCTGCAACTAAATGAAGTTTGAGAAATGGATGCCCTCTTTTATCCCTCTCTGGCTCCACACTTGAGACAGCAGTATGGATGGATGATGAGTCTTCTAGACAGCGGAGATTTAATTGTCAGCTGCTGAGACATTAGAAAACTTTATGTTTAATACCAGATTAACTGTAGGTCGTGCTCTGCTCTGCAGCTAGATCTTATCCATTACCTGTGTTCTTGGTGATTCTTCTTCTTAATTTAGATATACAGTAATCAGGAAATTTGTTCATTTGGTTTTGGAAAATGAAACTTTGTATCTATAAGCCTCAATGTTCTTTCTTTCTTTCTTTCTTTCTTTCTTTCTTTCTTTCTTTCTTTCTTTCTTTCTTTCTTTCTTTCTTTCTTTCTTTCTTTCTTTCTTTCTTTCTTTCTTTCTTTCTTTCTCTTCTGAGGAGATCCTACTTACCATGCATAAAGAGTGAAAAAAAACTTTACAGAAATGTCCGGTGTCACTACAAGGACATGTCAATATTCTTCCTGGGGAACAAGCACAATAGCACAATAAGCGTTTAAATTTAAAAACTATGAAAATTCCTACCAAACCAATGGAACATGCTACAGTTTTGCAACTTTTACCAAAAATGTAGCCACAATACTGCTGAAACCTTTGTCCTCATACGTAAACTCATTACAAACTATGAAGTCCATCACTCTGTTTTTTTCAAAAGCTGTAAAACTTATAAAACCAAAACTTTTTGCTCAATTGACACCAAACTTGCTGGAGAGCATCTTCAGACTGTCCTACACAAACGATCCACACAGATTTTTGAGCCTACAGTGCATGAAAATGTTTGACTGTAAACAGTACTGTAAACATATACCAGACAATTCTTGCAAAATATATTTTCAGTCTTCCTGAAAAAAATGGACAATATTTTGGAGTCATGGTTGATGACGTTTGGCAAATATCAGACTTTTATCTCAAAAACTAAATTTTTGAAAACATTTTGAATTCTGCTCTCATGGGAACAACTGCAATCAATATAAGAGTGGCATTTTTAAACATCAGATTTTCTCTTATGAAGCAAAACACTTATAATTAAAAACAAATCACCAACATTTCCATGCTGTCAAGATGCAATTTATGTATTATCAAATTTTTTTATTTAGATAACAGTATTTCTAATATTTTGACAATTTTTGAAATCTGCCTTGACAGCTGCTACCAGGTTTTACTTCCAGCCAATCAGCTCAATGAGTTAGGAGCTGGTTCTTGGTGTCAGAGGTTGTGAGTTCAAGCCCCAGCTAGAATGATGATGACAGATCAAAATGCCAGATGTCCTCAGTTTGAAACACAAGACAATAGTCTTGATGGTGGCATTACTACAAGCCTCCAAATTTCAAAACTTTGAAAATTCATAACAAATCAACCATATGTGCTGCAGCTTTGGAACTTTCACTTTCAAATTGCCTGAAATTGCCCAGCCCCGACCATTGCTGTGCAGAAGCTATAATTTATATTTTGTTTTTCACACTATTTCATAGAATGAGAGAGACGTGACCATTTCAAAACAGGCCTTCAAATCAAACATCAATCAGAGACATTTGTGTTTCTTGTCTTCAATGCATCTGTTTTAAGTGGTTACCCTCATCATAATGCTGTTCTTACTGTTTGAATCATGCAATAGCAATAATACTCATTGGTTCACTGGCTGTGCTGTGTGTTTCCCTGATTATACCACAGACAATTGGGAAATTAAGTACTAAGTGCATTTTAAGTATAGGAAGCATCTCACACATCTGCACAATTGGAAAAAAACAACATACATTCACCACATTACAGGCTTGTGACATCTGATTGGTTACATCCGGCATAGTCAGGGGACTTGTATTATCTCCTTAAACGATGCCTAAGCTTGACAGTGAAGTTTGTGTCATATTTTCGCTGTTCTTTCTATTTTTTTTGTCCTCTTATGGATGCTAGACTTACCCATTCCACACAGGGTTTAAGATCACATTTTGAGGGATTACAATAATCTGATTAAAATGAAAAAAAGGTAACTGCTATGCATTTGAGCTCATGTGAAAATCACGGTAATCATATTACAGATGAAAAAACACAGCTTCTTAGACAAACTGTAGAACTGAACAGAACTGCAGTGTTTAGTAGTATAAGTGCTATCCATGGTGCTGATCCTACTGCAGTCCCAGCTGCCGGATCAGCACCATGGACAGCACCTGTTACCTTCTCACTGTAAAAGTAACACCAGAAGTAAACATTTTTATTTTGAATTAAATGCTGGTGTACATGGTTGTATGTAGTAAATTACAAGTAACTGAGCTGTCATGTTTCTTTTTACTCAGTAGCTGTTTGTTCCAGGCCTTTGTCTTTGATTCTTTGCTTTTCAGCATATTGTTTCAGTAACCTAACCAGCTATTTTTCTTTTCCCCCGAATCTCCATTTGATACTGCAGCCTCCATCGTAGCCCAGAAGTGGTGGTGCCAGATGCAGCCGTGCATGGATGGGGAGGAGTGTAAGGTCCTGCCTGACCTGACTGGCTGGTCCTGCAGCACTGGCAACAAAGTCAAAACCACCAAGGTGAGAGGACTGCCCGCCTTTGTTTGGCACTTTGTAAATGCACCCACCTCTTTACATCCCTGTCTCAACATTGGTTTGTCAGTGTAATTAATACTGACCCTGATGTACATTATATACGTGTCACCTCACACATGGCACTCTTTTGCATGCATGTGGTGCCTCTGCTGTTTTCGATGCTCCTGCAGTGTCACCCACATGTATATCCAGCTAAGCCCAATTATTACAAAAGCTTTGATATTTGTAGGTAACAACAAAGCATATACCCACACCAATCTTCTCATTGAAAAAATCCCCTGAGAAAGATGTTCTGTCCAGAATAAATAAATGTATTACTGAACATTTTCTAACTTGAATAACATTTGATGTAGTTAGAATTGACCTTGATCTTCAATTGAATTATTTTTCTGGGAAACAACTTGTCTCAATTAGTGTCTGGTAAACAAACTTTCAACTATGGCTCTTATTAATACTGCATATGACTTTATAAGAAAAGGAAGAACCTCAGAAGCGCTTACAAAGCAAATTAGAGATATTACTGTAAACAATGCTTATTCAAATCTTCCAGATGCCCTCAAATGAGCACAGCCTAATTTAAGCACTAATTACAAATATCAATAAATATTACAAAGAAAATACAGAACTAATGAACAAGTCAGTCCCCCAGTGAGACACACTTGTTAATCTCCTCTAACGGTGTCTCCTCAGGCAAGAGTGAAAAAGAAACAGAAGTGATGGAGACAACAC
Organism: Decapterus maruadsi; assembly: GCA_030347415.2. Classification (NCBI taxonomy): domain Eukaryota; kingdom Metazoa; phylum Chordata; class Actinopteri; order Carangiformes; family Carangidae; genus Decapterus; species Decapterus maruadsi. Next base: position 8,834,211 of record CM064896.1, on the reverse strand, counting down.
AACACCTCTGTACACTCTGTTCCCCCTCACCACCACTGTGTGATACCATGTCAATTGACACTATTCAGATGAGATGAATTGATTTAAATGAGGGTCCTTCATGGCCCTTTGTAAACTGTTGAAGTGTGAAAGTTAATTTGCGGGACTGACGACTGGGGGTATGTGTATGTCTACGCCAGTGTACGTGTTGTGGGACGGAGCAGGTGCAGTTTATTTACAGGTGAAATATAAAAAGGGAAACAGTTGTGTGGGAAGCGGTGCAGGCGCCATAAGAGTAATTGCTCGAGAGATGGCATAACAGCACAACATCTGTTGCATTCATTAGAATGCATTATGGCTAGGGCCTTCCACTGAGGCTTTACAATTAAGAGTCATAATTAAATTGGTGAGTGGGATAGACTGAGAAACAGAGGCACCACTGGGCTCCGTCACAGGCAGTGGAATTAATGACCCTGGGCCTAACACCAACTCTGGGACTGATAGGTGCAATTATCCTCATTCTGTTACATGTTGCCATCTCTCTTCTTCTCCCTTTCTCTCTATTTTGTCCCCACCACCCCCACCAGCCCCTCCCCCCCCATGTCTGACTAGCCGATCAGCTGAGAGAGGGCCGAGGAACCAATGGCTGACTGCATCAGTGGACATTAATTGTGCATTTGCAAGGTGCTTTGGGACCGGAGAGCAGTTACTTGGAGACTTGGTGGCAGATGTCACTGAAGATAGTTGCAATGAGACATCGATTCCCTGGCAACTGCTCGCAAGGCCCTTCTCTCTCTCTCTCGCTTTCTCTGTGTCTCTCTTCTTTATCCTGCATCTCTCTTTCTACCCATGACCTCCTTTCACCGCCTCAGCGTCTCATTCACCACCATGATTTGTATCTGTCCGGCTCTCTTTCACTCCCACGCAGCGTAGGTGTGTTGTAGAAAGATGCATAGATTGCTTGACTGAGGCACCAGAAGACTTTTTTTTTTTTAACAAGGAAAAGCAAAGATACTGCACCATGAGATACATATTTTCACATGTCCCATCTCATACCTCCGGCTCTATGGTAAAACATTTGCAGAAATTGCAGGAGTGGAACTGGAAATAAGGTTTTTAAATATGCTATGCATGTCTGTTGATTATAACTGCACATTGGATGGGGTGTGCTTATGAAAAACAAACTCTTTACATCTCCAATTATACGCCTTCAACTTACTGCCCAAGTGTAAACAAACCATTTCAGTTTCAAGACATGTGAAATCCAGCTTTAGCAGTTGAGACAGTGCTGTTCCCTGCAATCAGTCAGACAGCTAGACTGCAAAACAAAACATTTTCAATCCAATGAAAAGGACATCAAGCCAGAAATAGCGAGAAAATGCTTTGATTTAGAGTATCTTCCTCTGACCCTTGATGGGCTCTTTGAAATGGAAACTTTCAACCACTGAGTGTTGGAGTGGGACAGAGTTGCTCCCTGGTATTACTTGTCTCTGTGACACTGATTTTATCCTCTCATCTGTGGTATTGTTTCCTTTTTAGGTCACACGATAGCAAGAGAGCCGCTGAGCCACGAGGAAGAGGATGGATGACTCACACATATTTACTTGTACGATGGGGAAAAATATCAAGGGAAGGACCGCTGTCAGGCTTTCCATCACAAAACAATGGGATAAAACGTACTCATCACAAACTACGTACTCTTGGCTACATGGACCCACACATACAGCATATACAGTTTTCTGGTCAAGGACAACGGACCACGGAAATGGACACCCAGGGTACATAAGGAAACAAGTGGACTGTTGTTTCCCAATGGACGATGTGTGGATTGATCAACAAAGGTCAATTTTCGACACTGATTAAGCATTTCAAAGTATATATTTCAACAAAGCATTTGTGGATGAGTGTGAGAAGCGAACTACAGACTAAAACTGTGCTTAGAGTGCTGCTGGATACAGTCCAGAAGTGTTGTCAATATGTAGAGCTTATACCGGAGACATCGGAGATGATTTGGTGGAAATTAAAGCGATAGCAGCTCATAACTAGCAAATAGCAAATTAGCATCAGATTGCTCTTGTGGGTCAAGTCACTACCATGAAGACTGTTTTGCGAGAGTCATTTTGCAGTTCTAATTAGGAATTGCAGTGTAGGATCATAACAACATATTAAAAATTCATGTAAGATATTTGCACTAGTTGAAACCGTTTGGGAATGTTTTGTTTCTAGATATCTTCCATCTTTTGCTGTGGATGTCACATGAAATCGAAGGTGAGCATTTTGTAAAATGTCTAACACTTGAAGTAGATAAATATATATATCATGCCCCATTATTCCTTAGTAGTTATTGGTTAAAAATGGCTCTGACTATTGAGCCTCACTTACATACAGCTTGGTACAATATGAACTAGCAAGGTGTGAATCATCTGTCTCATTTTTGCCCAGAAACATTTCCGAGCTCAGCCTTCAAAGTTATATATCTTTGATCTATTATATTCAGTCTGTGACATCTCTTATGTTAACTGTTAAAAGGAGGCCCATAAAATGTTCAAACAAGGAGGATGAGTTGTCTTTATGTTGTTATTTCATACTGTTGAAAATATTTTCTTCTTTCTCTTTCTAAATGTTCAGAGGATCTGCAAATATACAATAATTGTATCAATAACTATCTTTATTTGGATATGCAGTATGTTTTTGCACACATGTTCCCCATTGATTGCCTCCAGAGACCCCCTGCACATCAATGCTTCAGTGAGATATACTGAAATAATTGCTACAGATAATGTCAGTTCAGTCCTTTGCAAACAGGTTTTTTCCCTCCCCCCTACAGGGCTCGCTCATTATATTATAGTTACCCAAACAACCATCTTAAATCTCTCAGTTATGTCTGTCCATTCTCCTCCTTACCCCCTCCTTTTCTTTAAGTCTCTCTGTCCCTCTCTTGTGTGTCACATTTCATATCATGCAAAAGATGAAATAGTTAAAATTGTTTTCGCACACTCTGTCCCACACGGTATATCTTTATCTCTCAGCTGCCTGTTCTAGTGTGCAGCCTGTTCCTCTTATGCTCTCCAAATCCATTTTTTCCCTCACAGACACACATCCAAGTGCAAGTCTTTCCCAAACTGTTACTGTCTGCCTCTCTGATATGTGAATGTGTTGGGTCAGTGTGCCCAGGGGTTAGCCCGCTGGGGGCTGCTCCTCTGCGAATGAGAGCCTCTGCTTTCAGACATGCTGCTTTGTGAGCTATGATTAATCTGTGGGAGCTGAGCTGCTGCCTCTCCAGCTCCAGTGCTGAGCTCTGAGCCAGAGGGAGCTGGGGGACAGCAGGGCTACCAGTGGCAGGCAGCTCCACTCTCTCATTACTGAGAGGCCTGGATAGCATTGGGCTTCTCCCGGGACCGCTGACATGGAATATTTTTAGGCCTACGGTGCAGCACTGCAGTTAGGCCAGTCACACCACAATGCCCTCTTTCCTTGAGCAGTGTCTCAGCAACAATGGTCCATTTAGAGTGGGGGGGATACAATGACAATCTGCAGATGGATTCACACACAAGCAAATACACCTACAGTCACATAACCACACGCTTAAGAGGAGGAGACAAAATGACAAGCCTTAATTACAGCCATTGTAAAGCACAATGTCTCCAGACCTGTGCTCCTACCCCTTAAGATGATCCTGGGGCCTTGTTCCCACAGCCTGCGTGGCTCTCTGCAGCAGAATCAATATTTGAGGACAATTAACACAACGTTCCTCCCTGGTGGCAGGGGTTTCATGCTGCAGCTTCACCTTCAGTTTCAACCATGCTCAGGCCTCCCAGGGACAGATTCACAGCTCATCTCAGGTCACTGCTATTTAACAAGGAAATTTGAAAAGTGCACCGTACATAAATTCAGAACTAATGTGCAGACTGGCCCATCCTGCACCAGAGCAGTCACATACCTCCATGCCTTTGCCAATTTATAAGACCGTGGACGACTGAACTTGCTAAGAGGCCTCCAAGGTATCTTGGAGGGATTTTATATTAGCATATTCACCTAGCATGAAAATTTAACAGACATCAGCCTGTCCACAGGTCTATACATCGTCTGTCCTTTGTACAACCCCTCCGCCCCTCCCGAAAACTGCTCTCACGTCCTTGTTTCCAGAATCTATTCAGTGTCTGAATTGTGTTTACAGACACATTCCTCTGTGTAAAAAAATTATCTTGTTTTTAACTATGTGTGCATGTGTCTGTAGTGTGCCAGTGGGGGACTAACCTCCCAAATGTCCCATGGAGACTGGCAGCTTTCATCTCCACGGGCTAGCAACTGGTGGGACTCAGAGGGCGGGACCCACAGAGGCGAACAGTGTGGAGGAAATAAGTGCAGAATAACATGCTAATGAGAGCAGATAGGCGGTTTATGTGTTGAGAATGGAAAACAAGAGAACGATGAGATTCCTAAAAGGAAAAAACAGAGATAAAGAGGTATAGCTGTAGTGTTTGAGAGAGGGGGAGTGTGTGAAGAATATTTTAAGTATGTCTTTGTTTATGCACTAAGCCTGGGCGTCTCCCGAGAGGCCACTTACATCGTCAAACCAAACGCCTCCAATAGTCCATCATCACACTTGTCGGCAATTCACACAATCAGTACCTAGAGACGGAGAAATAAGGGGATGAAACGCCATTGTCTTGGCTTATGCATCATCTTTTGTCAAGTCCAATTTGTATTAGCCTCCAGCCATATCCAGGAAATATGGGTTCAGGATTCATGTTCAGTGAGAATGGTAATCTTCAGATGAAGTGAGTCTGTCGGAGGCAGAGAGATGTGTGACAACTTGAGTCAGCTCAAGGAAAAGAGAGCTTTGCTATTGTTGAGGAAAAAGGCTCCAACTGTCTCAAACTGACATTGATTTAATATAAGTCAGAGGGAGATTAGCTGATGAAGAAGATCTGATCAACGTTATCAGCGCTGGATGACAGTCACTGGTCTTGTCACTGTCAGCGTTGGAAGGAACAAATCAACTCAAGCCATAATGTTTCCTGCAGGAGATCAAATCTTTTTAGCCCAATAACTGTGACATATAATTACTGAAATGTGCTTAGATGTGTGCACAAAAGCTCTCGAAAATACATTATTCAAAACACATTTAATTGTTTTCGCGCCTTTTATCATCATTCAGCTCACTGCAGCACACAATGCATTCGATGCCCTTCAATCAGTATTCTGGTGCAACACATTTGAATAGTGCAACATGGCCATGCGGTTTAATTGGCTAACACAGCTGGTTAGCCGTCAGGTGGTGGTGTGGGGATTAATTGCATTAGCTCCACTTTCTTACCCAGCATAGAATATGTGACAAAACCACCACAACACAACCCATTAAAATTCAATGAAACCAAGAAAAAAAAATACAGCAAACAATCAAAAGCGTCTTTAATATTCATTTTGTAGCAGGCCTGCGACAGCCCGATATTGACGGTGGAGTGAACGGGGGATTCATTAACATCTCCTCCCTCACTGCTTCCTCTCGCTGAGCCGTTCTTTGCTGCGTCGTCAAACTCACTTATCTCTCTCAAGCAATTAGCCACTTGAGGCTCCATTGACCTGAGCCTTTGTTAGACTAACGGGTTACATTAGCATGGCCGTAGCCAGGCAGTCTTGGCAATGCATGTGTTGGCGCCAATGTGAGCGACACTGATAAGGAGGAGCCCTGCAGTGTGCACATGCATGTGAGTGTATGTGTGTGGGAAGATACAGCTGCTACATATTAACCGGCTCCTACTATTGTCCCACTATTGAGCACGTATAGCAAGCTGCATTATGTGTGTGTGTGGGGTCCTCTTTTGCACAAGGTGTGGATAACTAAACAGTCAATGTAAGCAATTTATAGCTATGTGTGTGTAAATTATATTTTGTCAGCCTTTATGCTATGCAAGAAGAAAATGCACAGCTGAATGCACAGTCACACTGATAATAAACACAACAGCTATCTGTATCCAGCAATATGCATTTCAATGCAGAATATCTCCATTGTATTATGTGATATGTTGCACTGGTGCGGTAGATGTGACAGATTTAATTTTGCATACTGAGGCTTTAAGACTGCACACATATACTTGTGACAATATGATGTGGTACTTGCAGGGGGAAGGCATTGCTTTCTGTCACTGCTGAATATAAGTATAAAGCCCATAGTGTGTGGTGCGTGACCTATGGCACTCAGTTGTCGAATATGGTATGGTAACTGCTATTTAAAGTCTACTTCTAATTCGGAGAAATTGCATTTATTTTACTGTCACGCTGTATTACTGTCAGGCATGCAACGGGCTTCCTGACATGCGAGAACAGAGAGAATCCACATTAAGATGACGTATAAATTTAACTGTCAGACTAACAGCCCTCATTTATGCTAAGCAGAGAAATAGCCTACTAGTAGTAAGCACTTCAGTGTTTACGACAATGACAACAACGGCTAAATGTGCATGCATTATTCATAATTAATTATCCAAATGTGCTACTCCTTCCTTATTTACTAAATTAATGGTTTGTTTTGTTGAGAAATGTCTTCTGTCTCCTATGTTGGGTGGAGAAACAGCATCCTCATAAATTTCCCTGGCAGGTGAGGTATGGAGAGAGTGATGAGACAGAACAAGGGAGGATCAAACGCACAGAAACCATTAGTTCCGCTGCATCTGTGGCTCACTGCTATACAACTTTAAAACCACCACAGACTGCGACCTCACAAGTTCTACAATGTTGTGGTGCTTGTAATAAAACTGAGTCAAACTCCTGCCCCATCTGTTAGATAGCCCGCATTCCACTAGCATTTGTCAGGATGCCTCTTGTTCATTCATCTTAGCTGAAACATGGCCCAGTGATTTTTCTATCCATAGGCAAAGCCATAGCATCTAACCATAGGCTCACCTAAGCCCTAAACCTCACCACTGAGGCAGGTGCTGCAGGAACCAGACTTTTAAAGAGCAGGAGACATAGAAACCAGAGAGACATACGAGGCGGGAACAGACTTTGACAGAAGATGAGTTCTTGATCTCATTCAAACTCATGTTATAAAAGATCACCATGAGTTTGGGTGTTTGTAGATATCATGGATGAGTCAGAAAAATATTATAATAGCCTTACTGCAATGCTGGAAAAAGTTTTTTGTTGGAGCCGTGTGTTTATATGCTAATAAGTTAATTATTGTCATTACAAAGGGGTTCAGACTCTCCGAGCAAGGGCTGCAGAGCAGACACTAATTTGTATCCTCTGTCCACTAGCTATCCTGGTTGTTCTGTAGAGATGGTGGATCTGCAAACGCATATTTTCAGAGCTCCCTAAACGTGGCTGCACATCTGCCGGGACTGGCAGCCAGATGCTGTGCCCTCAGCCAGACCTCAGCCCAGACGACAAGCTCCACAGACGGTGACTGGCGTCTCTCATCCCGCTCTAGCATGTTCACCCTCAGAGCTCAGGGCTATACGCCTCTACGGCTGCTTCTGTGCCAGCCTGACAGATGCCCTGTCAGTGCAGATGTGAGTGGTATGGGGGTGGTGGTGGGGGGCGGCAGAATAGAGCTAAATCACTGTGTAATCAACGTGTGTGGCTGGAAGGTGATGGGGGCTCAGTGGGCACGCAAACATTTACAATTGGCCAGGCAGTCCTTGTAAACAGGAGTGGTTGTACAAAAGAGGCAGGTTGAATAATTGATAGGATGTAAGAGGATCTGGCTTTGGGGGATTTTGGAGCATTGATTCTGGCTGAGAGGGAGTGTGCAGAGGTGGGGGGTAGAGGAAGGCTTTCCTGGTGCTAACCTTTATAAATGCTTTTCTTTTTCCTTTAGCCCTGGTCTCGCCCAGCTCTGGTGATTCTGTGCATGCCAGGTTTAGTTTTTCCTGTCTGCCTCCCTTCCTCTCCAGCTCCTCTCTATGTTCTCCTTTTGTGATGATTTTCTGTGTGAAATGGTGGGTAAGCCATCATGGCAGTGCATGACAACAACATAGCCAGAGAGAAACAAAAGAGCAGATGGCTGCAAAGAGCAAGAGAGAGAAAGAAATAAAAAAAGAGAGAGAAAGAGAGAGAAATAATATAAAAGAACTGATAGAACAAGAAAGAGTGCAGGACAAATTACACAAGAAAGAGAGGAGGGAAACGATAAGACAAACAGGAGAAGGATGGAGAGATAAACGACGGAGAACAAATAATAGTGTCTCAGTAAAAGGGAAGAGAGAGGAACACTGTCATAGCAAAACATTTCACTCGTCTGCCTCTGGCACAAAACGTCAGAAAACAACTAATATAAGTATGTGATATTTCCCCACTTTACCTGGGTGAAAGTCATTAATAATCTGCTCTTCTCTCTCTCTGACTCTCTCTCTCTCTCTTTCTGTCTCACACACACACAAACACACACTCTCACCCACTATCTACGCTGTGGTAACCCTTTCATCTCGCCAGCTGCAGGGCTCATAAAACGAGCTGATATAAATAAATTCACCAGCTTGGTTTCAAGCCCTGCTCTTAGTCTGCCAACACACACACACACACACACACACACACACACACACACACACACACACACAAACACACATGCACAGACAGGGATTCACTGCACAAATGTGTAGATGCACGCATGCACAAAAACATAGACACAAGCACACGCTGTTTCACAGGCTCTTTTGACTTTGCACACTTCACATTCACATCATGTCCACAGACTGAGAAACCAGCTTATATGTGGTTGTTTCACTCAAGCTGTACTTCCCATCAAATAGAATGGGTATCAAGATGTGACATTTCTCAA